>JACBWW010000016.1:19709394-19936898 GCA_020086605.1 Lanius collurio
AGGGGAGTTCACCATATTTTGGGGGTTAGGTGCCGAGCAGAATTTATGAAAATACTGAAATTATTCTTCTCTTCGTCTCCGGCCCCACCTTTAGCCACAGTCTGTTCTGTATCTGCTGGAGCAATATCCAGTTCTAATGTCGGTCTCCTTGTGGCAACTCTACTTTTTAAACCACGGCTGAATATTTTGTTAATTGTGATGCTCTCTTAATTGTAGTGGCAAACAACAATGTGAAATAGCTGGTGGTGCTAGAAGTATTAAAAAGTGTAGTAGACTAGTAAGTGATAGACAGTAGCGTACAAGATATAAAAATGTGGTTGCCCAGAAAATGCTCATCTATCACACATCAGGAGGCATAAGAAGCAAAGCAAGAATATAGAACACGCCTTTCTTTCTGTCTTTGGATTTGCAGATATTTTTACTTTAGTCCTTTCTCTAGTGCAGGGTTACTTTGAATGCAAATTCAAGCAGGAATGTTAGTGCTTAGTTTAAATAGGAATAAAAAAAATTAAATTCACCTTTTAACTTGCTTTGTTTTAAGTATTGCTTTTGCTGCAGTCCTTTCTGTGAAAAAGTGATTGAATGGCCCTCTGAAAACTGCACTGCTTTACAATGTAGAGGGGAGGAAAAAAAATCTTGAGGGGGTGTGTGTGTAAAATTCCGTATTTTACAGTCTATACATGTGCAGAGATGCATTCTGACATGCATTGTAGTTGTACGTGAGAGTAAAATAATTTTTCTTCTGTCCAAAACAGAGATACTGTGTTCTAAATCTGTTAACTTAGTCATGACAATAAATAAGGATGCCTTTTATTATACACAGCTGCATTGTTTGTTTTAAGAGTCATCAGCTAGTAGTTACATTTTCATTTTCTGTTCAACTTGGTGTTTCTACAAAGATTTAAAAATAATGTAATCCTTGTTTTATGGTGCACGTGTTCCTGCCCCAATCTTCCTCTTTTCTTTGTTTTAAGGTTATATTAATGAATACAGTCTGCATGTTCATAGTGATATTTTCTTTCTGCATGTAAAAGATTGCATTGTAAACCTTCCTATAGAAAAATAGCTGTTAAGTTAGTGAAATAGAATTAAGATTGCTACTAATACTAAAAGATGAAAACGTAAAACCTCTTTCTGCTGAGACAAAAAGACACATAAAATGTAGTTGTCCTTACACATGACATTTTTCTTTTTTTAAAAACTGTTGTCTTGGTGTAATAGTCAGAAAGGAGGAAATCTTACAATTGGATATTGATACAATGTGAATACCAGCCATCAGTTTAAAATCCTTTCCCCCTGTGCTCTGCTAATCAAGTTCCCGGGTTAGATACAGGGTTGCCTCTCCACTGGTGACTGGCTTGGTTGCCTCCTTTGCTTTCTTCCTCTTTATTAATTTTACCTTTTTGAGCTCTCTCAAAGTGAGCCCGAGCTGTTGTGACAAAGGATGGTTACAATGAACTGCAAGGGGTATACTTAAAAATCCCATTTGAATGGGTTTGAAATAGTCTTCATAATCTTTATTTGGTCCTGTTAAATATTGTGACTCTATTGAAAGAAAATCCGGTTGTATTAATCTTACATATATTTAATGGATTAATTTTTTTAAAATAATATCTTCTAAGTTACAGGGAATTTTTTTTCCCCTCAACCTTCCTACTTGGTATGCTGGGAGTGTACTAATTAAATGCAGGTTATTTTCTGTGAGTAATTGTCATACTGTTGGTACATAACCTAGAGCCACTGCACACCCTGAGGTTTTTCAAAAGAAATAAGGTATGATTGCGTCCCATATTCTGGCAGGGGAATTTGGTGTCTTCTTTGGGAACTTGGACTTTGAAATAATTTCAGCAAACAGTCCAGGCAAGAAATGGGCACTGGCAGAAGATATTATGGTGAGAGGGAGAGAGATGCAGATAACTTGACAAATCCACTGGTCTGTTTTGGCAATCTGTGTCTACTGGACACCTCATTTGCATGCCTGGACACATTAAAATGTACATTCGTTTGTCTGGGGGACAGCTAACTGGATACACTCTGATGCACTGGCAAATACTGCAATGCAGTATTTTTTCAATGTCATTGGGGTTTTGGGGGAGAAGTGGGCACAAACAATTTTCTTGTGAGTGAGGTGATGTTAAAAAGCATGGTACCTCTGTAAGGGATAGGCCAGATTTTGCAAAATTTGCTTATCTGTGATGGAAAGTCACTCCTCCCCCTTGCACTTCTCTCCTTCTCTCCTTCTCTTGCTCTTTTCCTTTCCATGTAGGGTGGAGGAAGAGACGGGGTACGCACGTATCTGCGTGTTCATGCACGTGTATCTTCCCTTCCCGTTTGAATGGATGTTGGGGAAAATGCTGGGATTTGGATGAGGAGGAAGAGGGTGTTTGTGTAATGTAACGCTTCCCAGTCGTTTCTGTGTATGTCCAGTTACCAGCAGTGTAGGACTTAGAGCAACTTTAAAAGGAGGCACATTTTAATTTTCTAAGGAACTTTGTGAAGAGGAGGGCAGTGTTCCAATTCAACAAGTACAATGGATTTAATCCTAATAAAACATGTTTAAAGGGTATCTGTACCTCGCCTTAGCCTTTGGGTACATTTAACCATTTGAGATAATGTAAAGGGAAGATGTTGGAGAAACAGACACTTAGAGACTGCTTGCTTTCTTTTTCCCCTCAAATGATCAGTCTTTTTAAAATACTAGAATATTTTAGGTGCAGGGGGCTTTTGTACGTCACTAGCATTACAGCAAGAAGAAGAAAGGGGGGAGAAAAGGTTTCAATGTGTCAGAGGCAGTAATTGTATAAAATTAGCCATCTAGAAAAGGCAGGAAAGGCTTGGAGGAAAGAAGGAGGCACTAATATGTGAAACAGCACTGTGCTAGTTGGGGAGATAATGAGTGATAAATTTGAACTGGTGCAGTGGTGTGATGCCCATTAATTTCTCAGAACCTTGACTTTGCAGGTTTGTTACACTGTTGTTCACACCTTTAATTATAACTAGTTTTGGATGATAGCTTGGGGCACTGAAGATGAGACCTTTTGTTTGTTGTTTACTCATTTAAATATTCAGAGTTTGCAATAGCATTGGAACATTAGTGTTAGAAATTAAATACTCTCAGATGAGATTATAATAAGAATGCAGTTAATTCTTGGGACTGCCTAACATTGTCTTATTTGTAGTATTTACGCTGCTTGTAAGAATTCATTAAGAATTAGCTCAGCAGTGTTAGGTTAAGCTTTATTTTCTGTAGTGAAAACCTGTGTTCCCTAATGGCGCTTCTGATGCATTATTGCTTCTTTAGAGCCCCAAAAAGTAGGGAGGAAGCGGAGAGCCCATCTTACCCATTGTTCTACCCTTGATAGTGTCTTACACGAGGACTTTCATCTCAGGGGCTAAGAAAATCTGTACAAGTAAGGAGATGCTGAGAACAATTCAGAATCGTTAATTAAATGGGCAGAAAAAGTAGAATATTAAAAAAAAAAGAATTAATTAAAACAAAGGATAGCTAAACCTCTGTATGTCCTCTCTGGAAACGATGTATAGTTGCACAGTAAGATACAAACCTGGCTTTGACAATATTTAGAGGCACGATGTATATAAAATGCTGTAGTACGCCTTTGTTGCTAAGGCACGCGCAATTGCGTCAGCAATGCTGTTGTGATGGGAAATAATTTGTCCTTGAATTCTGGGGGGGGTGGTGGTGGTGAGGCTTTCATTTATTTTATTATTTTAAAATTAAACTTCTCTAATTGCTATAAAACCCTGCATACATTGCTGCTGCTAGTCTTGCCAGTCTGGAGATGTGCGCCAGCATTTTTCAGAGTCGGGGCGGTGGCATTTGGTGGCTTTGGAGCGTTCGGAGCCCTTGGAGGTGAGGGCGGTGCGATAACGTGTGTTTGTTTCAAAGCAGACGCCAGTGACTATGGGAGGTGGCTCTCGCTTGCAGTGCTTCGAGAAGGTTCCACGCGTCTGTGCCCGCGTAAGTGATGTTGGCGTGGGCAGAGGGCAGCAGTGCCACTGGAGCCCTTCCAGTAGCGCGAGTCCTTCCGATGCGGCCGCTCCGCCGCGCGCCCGGCGGCGTTCAGCGAGCCACGGAAGGAAAACCAAACCCCTTCCTTGGGTTTTCGCTTCCTGAGGGACGTTTGGTGAGAAGGTCCCACCTGATGGCCATGTAGAGGCCCCAAAAGGTTGCTGCTGGAGCAGGTAACTGTGCCCTGGTCCTACCTGTTGGCCTGTAATTGCATGCACTCCCCTTTGGAGAGGCTGAGTGGTTTCCTGAGCGCTGCCAAGTATTTTCTCCCAGGTTGAGTGCTGTTGAAAAGCCTTTGTAGGGACATGAGGGATGAAGGACGCGTGTCCTTCTTGCCTTTCTTCCTTTTAAGAATCTGTCATGGTAGTGTTCTGGAAAACCAGCAAAGACAGCAGTTTACTCACAATTTATAATTTAAGGTAGAGCTGCCTCCTCTTGTAATGTTATGTCTAATTGCCCAGCAAGGATGTGGAATTTCAGATCCTGACTTTGCTCCTGCTCGTCAGGACAGTTGCCAGAAGTCCATGTTTCCCTACTGCTCCTAACAGCAAAACTGATATTTGTGAGTTTGAGAATTACTATTCTTAAACTGAACTTCATTGGAAAGTTTGACATTGGGGATTTTTTTATTTAATACATGGATTAATTAAGACTCTTGATGTCTATGAAGTGCTTGGTGGTTTCAGTAGTCCTGATTAGAGAGGGGCATAAAAACTACATGGGCAAAATACTAACAAACCTTTTTAATCAGCTGAATGTTAATCTGCAGGGGAGGCCAGGCCTTTTCTCAGTCCCCTTCAGTTGATACGTAGACTCCCATAGTCAGCAGCAGTTTAATGTTAGATAATATGAAATTCATGACTCAATGGCATGAAATAACCCATATTTAAGTCACTACACAGTGGTGGAGTGTTGACGCACTCTACTTTGGGGATCAGAGGTATTTGAGGTATTTGGTTTTCTGCCTGCTTTTAAAGGGTTTATAAATGTGACTGTTAATTTCAATACTTACATTAATCTTCTGTTGATCCTTCTTGATCTTTGAATGGTGGTCAGTGACTTTTTGTTTTACTATGTGCAGAAGAACTTGTGGGCAAAGATGTTATTTCTGTAAAGCAGAAGGCACAGTCACGACTCCGTAGAAGTAATAATGTATGTAAATAAATGCTTCTTACATAAAAATAGTTCTAATATGTCTTTGTTCCAAATGAAGTTACTGGCAGTAGATGAGTAGGGGGAAGTTGATTTTTTAGCAGAAAGCATGAATGCTGGAAATTCTTCCTAATATGCCTGTGCCAGCTATACTGTGACAATGTTGCTGTCGACTCCCTTCCTGCGAGAGCAGCTGTTCAGGGAATTAAACTCTTTGCTTGATGCAGAGGGTCCTGAAAAATTCAGTGTGCAGCTACAGTGGTGGCTGTGGCCATTTTTAGTGTGGCCGTTGATAGGAACTAACTCCATGATCCAGCACAGTAGCATATTGTTCTTTAGACTAAGTGGGCCAGGACAAAATTATCATTCTGTATTTTGTGTGCTCTGCAAGAGATTCCGGAGAGCACTTCAGAATTTGACATTGTGTTTGATAATTTATAGAGCACAGTTTATATTTAACTGTAGACACGCTAATCCAGGGGAAAAGAGTAGTATATTTTTAGAATCCTTTTTTTATTTTCTGCGCTTGTCATCACCCAACTACTGAAAGAAGTGCTCACAAATGTAAAGGCTCGGATAGAAATTGAGTTTAATTTCCATTGTTAGTCTTTGCTAAGTGCAAAAGTGAATGTTATTTGTGTGATGTTCTTGGTGGTGATTAAGGAGTTTGCAGCTGTACGTAGCCAATGCGGCTGCTGGAGGAGCCACGTTCTCCTCCAGCATTTCAGCACCAGGACACTTGGGCTGAGTGGCTCCGTGGCCAGGGTGCTTGGGTGATGTTGTAGTAGTTCTGATAATGACAGTGTCACTTTTGTCACCATCTTATTTGAGGTGAAATTGATGGAAATGGATCCAGGTTTAAAGCGCCTGCCCGTGGCTGCTGTGCGTTGTAAGGAAAGCGCAGCCGATAGAGGACAGTAACTTTGTTGGTTTGACTCTTTTAATGCTCAGGCATTAGTTCATATGTGTTTAGGCTCTTGAGACATTTCTCCCTGCTGATCTCTAATAGTGGCTGTCGTATTTCCAGTTGTGTTTTGACATCTAAGTGAAATGTAATGTGTGGAGTTTGGAGTCAGGACAGCTGAGGTGGTCTGGGTTCCCTCTTGTCCCCAAGCACCTGTATCTCAATAGGGGCCGAGCTTGGCTACTGTTGGGTGCTTGAGCAGAATTGTGTTTTAACCAGGGGATTGTTATCCATGAAGTCTGCACCTTTTTAAGATGAGTTTTGGTATATTTTTAATTTCTTGCTATACAGGGTGTGTTTGTTTATTTACCTTTTTTGAGGAAGGTGTCTGGTTTGGCCTCTGGCATGCTTCTCTTCTGTAGTACAGAGATTATTAATAGAGTTCCTCTAGGATAAACCATGAGAATCTGCTAGCCTGACCTGTGACAGATCTGTACTTGATATTTTGTCCTTTATTGATGAATAATATATTACTAATCTATAATAATGGGTGTTTGAGCTTAGAAGAGATGCTTTCATGCATGAGATTGTTTGAATGTAAGCATTACTGAGATATTTATCCCATTGGATACTTTAAAACTTACACTCGCTTAAGCCATTTTGTAGGTAGTTATTTTGTGAGACCATCAGAGTCAACAGCTGCCTCTGCTTACTCAAAGGTGATTTCTGCTTGTTTTGCTCCCAGAAATTTCTGAAGTTTACAATTTCTATTATATCCTCACTATCTTTAAGATGGTGATGGCAATATTATTTTCAGTAATTCATGTAACTTTGTCATAGGTATGTTACAGAAGTAAGAATGCCTATGTTTCATGAGAAGGTTATTTTCACAAGCAATATTAGTATGGTACAGAGCTGTAGACTAACAGGTGCATTGTGGAAAATATGTAAATTTATTTTTTTTATTACTAATCCAGTTAAGTTTTAAGAGAAATATGGTTAGCTTGCAGCAGGCAAACATTTCTGATTATGGAGATAGGACTTAGCTGATCATAGTTTCTATTTTGAGGTCTGTCTTGCTTAGACCTGAAAGCTGCAGTATCCATAGAGATGCTGTTGCCAGCAGTTGCGATGTACACATGTTGATTAGTGTTTCCTAATTGCGTTTAGCAGTGTGTCTTCATTAAGGTCCTGTTGAGGACAGAGCCTTAAAACATTTTGGTTGGGGTGTGTGTTTTGCCAAGCCATCTATTCCTGCTTAATATAAGCCTGTCTTTGCACGAAAAATGTAAGGGCAACATTTTCAGAAGAGTTTATGGCTTAGGAGCTGAAATCCTATTGCAGTGAACATTAATGAATCTTAAATTGCTTAAGGGCTTCTAAAAATTGTAGCTTTTTGTCTCTAGAACTTCAGTAGAAATAACAGCAGTGGGGGGTTGGATGTTCCTAGGCTTCACGGAGAGCCCGCGCTGTCCTTGCTTTGCTTTGCCTTCTGGTAAGTAGATGTTTTTAGGTTTCAGTATGGCTCATAACACAGGTTTCACTGTCTAAACTCCCGGGTTGCAAATTATTCTAGATTATTTTCTTAAAGGGAAAAGGCACAAAGTGGAATTGTGACAGGTCTACAGCAGCTGAAGACTTGCAGCTGTCTTGCTTCGAACATGTATGTCCCCGTGGGAATCTGTGCGTCAGTACACAGTGCTGCATACATATTCCCAAGGCAGTAATAGAATTCAGTTACAGATTAGCAATATATAACTCAATAATAGAGTCAGTAAACCAAACAAGTAAGTGGTGATTAGGAAACAAAATTGAGCTAAAAATAAAATTCAGAAAGTAACCAGAAATATAAAAAGACTTTCAATTTCCTTTGCTTTCATTTCAGGGTATTTTTAGGCTGCATGTCCTTTAGGCTGAGAATCTATCTTAGATGTTGATCTCAACCGTAATCTTACTGTCTCGTATGTAGGCTTTTGAGAGACCCTCTTCAGTCTTCCAGTGTTTTCCTCATGTACTTAATGCTTTTGGTGGTGTATTTTTTTTTTTATCACCCTGTTAACACAGCTTTCAAATATGGTTTCTTGTTAGACAGTCTCTTTTTTCAAGAGGGGCAATGCAGTCACTGGGAGATCTCTTGCCTTTATGGTATCTGTCTAATAAACTGCAGCCTATGGAGAAAAAGGATGTTTTCATCAAATTTGGGCTTGGAGTGTCAATCAAAGAAAGATCTCGTTTTGCTGAGATTTGGGGTTTTTTGACTCCTTTAGCCCTCACATGCATCTTGAGAGAGCAAGTAGTAGCCTCAATGAAAAAGCCAGGAGGGAGTAAGAAGCAATCTGGAATGATGAAATAACCGAAATAAAGCTCCTGTTAAACTTTAGGCACAAGGTTGCCTGGTATGAATTTGGCAGAAGTAGAAGTGTGATTGAAGAAGAAATAGATGTACCTTCAGAACTGAAAGCCTGACCATGTTGCCTTTATTTCAGTTCAAAAATAGTGCAGACCTTTGAGCAGAGGCGGCTGGTGACCCCCAGAGATGCGGGTGGGCAGGAGCCATTGATTTCCATGTCCCAGGACAGAAGTAGGACACCTCCCTGCCACCAGCCTTTGTTGCTGCAGTCTGTGGGTTTTTTAGGACACAAGTGGTTGTAAAGCTTTTTAACCCAAGCTAGTTTGGTAGTGCAACAGACAGGACACATCCATTTTCCTCTCCTGGAGTTTATGGTATGGCTTTCTCCACAGCTGTGTTCCAGAGGGGTGTTTGAATGCTGTGAAATCAAGGCTGTGTTTTCTCATATCTTCACTGTGTGAATTGTGTTTAATTCTAGAAATTATCCTAAATTCTAGTGAACCCATTCTAAAAAAAGAAAGGGCTAACTGGCTGTCATTCCGTAAGTCAGCTTGTCTTAATGAAAAGGACGAGCCTGATTCAGGGACAGAAGGCAACTTTGTGCCCAGCTATTACACCAGTTCCTTTCTCACCATTTCCCAAGTGCTGTTGCTGTGGATGTGAGTAAGATAATTGGGAGAGTGCTGAAGAACAGATTGCCAGACACCTCTGAGGTTTCCAACAGGCATCGTTTCCCCATAGTCTTTGCAAGAGGTAAAGAAGAAGTTGGAAATAGTCGAAAGTAAAGCTTAGTAGAAGTTCATAAAGAACCTCACATTTTCTGAGTTGAGGTAGTGCACAAAACAGAGCTATGACAATATTCTGCTTCTGGACAAAACATTGTTGTCCTTACAAATATGCCATGCTTCCCAGAAACTGCTGTGCAAGGAGTGCTTGTCTATGCACCTGCTCCCCAGTCCTGTGTTTCCTCTGAGCTTTGCAGAGTGCTGAGCTGTATGAATGATAATTGTAGTTCTCCTCCTCCAATTTCTTACCCCAGAGTACCTGCAGGAAGAGTAAGAGATTATGCAAAGTGTGCACTGTGGTGTCTTTGTTCGTATCTTCAGTGTAGTTATTGGATGTGTAGTTCCAACAGTGTTTTCCCCTACTGCTCAACTCATAGTTACTGGTATTGAAATAGTTGCAATTTATTTTGGTGCCTACTTCTTTTCCCTACTTATTCTCTTTTGTCCTTAAAATCAAATGCAAAACTGTAGAGCCTGTATTTTGTGGGAACACACGACATTTATATGAAAGTCTCAAAAAAAAAATGCAGTTTGGTGCATCATTATACTGGTTTTCTTTTTTTGATAAGGTTGTTAGGAGTTGTACCTTATCATTGGGCCAGGTTTGAGGGTAGGGTGGTGCATTATGGGGCTGTCCCAGCTTACAATGTAACTTCAGCAGTTTGCCTAGATGCTTTCATCTGGTTTGATTTTTTTTTTTCACCACTTCTGCAAAATCTGGGGGAAAAAAAATAATAGGTTTTGCTTTTCTGCTTTTTGTCAGTGTGTTGGTAGAGCAGCAGTCCCTGCCTTACTGCCCATTTGTACAGCACAACTTAGTGCTGCTGTGGGTTATGTCCTTCAGGCACTTCTGTGATAACAAGTAATATTGCCAACAAACTTTGCATTCATTTCACTGCAGATTGTGGACAGAATATTTTGTTTTAGTATATTCAGGCAAAAGCCTATAATGGACTGGTTCAGGATAAATTTAGCTGTTAAAGGAAATAATTTTCTCCTTTATTTGAACTGAGGCTTGCATCTTAAAATGAATGCATTTGTTGTCTTCTCCATTTGTATCATTTGTGTGCTCTGTACAATTATTGTGGCACCCATAAATGTGAATTTGCTGAAAATGTCTGAATGCCATTTCAACCTGAGTGCAGCACACTCTGAAAGCAAGTTAAGACGACTGTATCTGTGCTGGGGGAGTCAGAGATTGCTAGTTCTCTGACCTGAGACTTTCAGCTATATCTATATTTAAAATATTAAATATGACTTTTACTCCAAGGAAGGTAAAGATGTAGCATCTTGAAGTGCATGTGAGTGGGGAACATGTCGAAATATGGAGGGTTAGATAATGATCTGTTTCTGGGGTATTGGATTTGCCTCCAGGCAGATAGACTAAAAAGCTTCATTTTCCTCCTTTATTTCATGTTCATGATGTATTTATTAGGTAAATAATAGCAAAGTCTAGTGGTGCAGTACATAAGCTTTAATAAAAATGTAATTGACAGTGAAATCTGACAGTTATGTTATAGTTAAGAGAATCTGTACTGGAGCTGCACACAGAGCATTGTTTGCCTCTCCTGAGGTCACTTGAGAAAAAAGCCCGTGTGAGGTCAGGTGCACCTGCTTTTTGCTCTGGCTGCAGTTGTGGTTTTGAACCAAGGAAGGCTTAAAATCACTTCATGTTCTTTTCCTTTACCGCTCCTATGGGAAGGTGACATGATGTGTCCTGAACATTCTGTGATCCAGTGCCTCATTCTGCAAAAATGTGCTGAATCCCCATGGAGCGAGTAGCAGTGGGCACTCATTTTTAAGTGGGGTGGGTTTGTGCAGTGGCTGGAACAGGGCTGAGGGACCTGGATGTGTTTGTGTTCCACTCCATACCCATGGACCAACCTCCTGGCTCTGGCATGGCTATTTGTGGCTCAGCAGATGGCCAGGCTGTGGATGGATTGGTCAGGCAGCTCCTGTAAATGGGGTTTTTCTCACCTGCTGAAAAGTTGTAGGGGAACAGAGACTTGTACTGTGCTGACTTCCATTCAGAAGAGCAGATATGCAGGGAGTTAAAGCCTGGTTCTCATTGTATGAGGAAAACCTTTGTGAGTCTACATTTATTTTCTTTGAGAGGTTTTGTTTGTTTCTTCTTTTGTCATCGTTTTTCACGAGATGGCTGTGGGACCTCTGTCATGGCACCATTTGTTTTCACTTGTAAAAGCAAACAACTTGCAATGCTAATCAAAGAGCTTTTTTAGATAAAGTAAGAGCTTTGCATTATTTATCTAAACTCTTTTTTATGGGAGAATGTTCTGAGTTTGTTCATTAATGAACACTTAGAAATAATATAAAATTAGACCTCATGAATTCTTCATGAGGTGTAATTTGCCATGATCATTTTTCTTGGCATTTAGGTGCTGTGAACAGTTCATTATTCATAGTTAACTTTTTTGACTTCTGAGTCCTCAAAATGGATATGTCTGCATGAATTTTCTGGAGTTTAGAATTTTTTTCAGACTTTGATTTTAGGAAAAGATTGTGGTATGTGTAAAAACACTTCTCTTTAGTGCCTATAAATAGGACTTATTCTTAAGGGTCTTAATTGTGACTTCTTTTATACATACCAAATCAGTTTCTGTGCATTGTGGAATATGGTCAGTGGAGTATAGATAACTCAGATCGTAAGAATGGGTGCTGATTATTTGCTGAACACAAGCTCCTTTCAGTGTTACATATGTGGCAGTCTCAGTTCAACATGCAGACCTTCTTTTAGACTGCTGAGAACAAATTTTCTAAAAATAAAAAATGTATATTTACATTTATCGAGCCATTGGCTATTGCTTATGCATGCAATAGGGAGATAAGGCTGTCTTAGTCTGTGGGTAGTTTTCCAAATGATTCATTAACTGTGCTTTGTAATGGTAGATGGATGTCACACATTTACTGTTATAAGTGAAGATTAGTGTCAGTTACTCTGGCTTGTAATTGTAATAGTTGTGTTTATACATACCGTATTTTTTGCATTATTGTTGGAACTAATATTTTAGCAGGAATGAATTGAAATTAATTGAATTAATTGAAAAAACAATGAAGATGTGATGGAAGTATTTCTGAAACATTACTGATGTAGGAGTTGCTCTAATGGGTGTTTGTGGCAGATACTCTGTGGGAGTGGTTTATACCAAGCGTTTTGGTAAGCAGTGTTTTGTAAAACAGTGGCAAAGCTTACCTTGTCTTCCCCAAAGCATTTCTTTGTGAAATCTGTCAAACTAAAATACCTTGTACTTTGCTGATACATTACCGTAGTGAGAAAAGTAGTACACCAGGAAATCGTCATTTTTAAAAGCAGCAGTCTGATGAAATAAATGCACATTTTGAAATATGTAACTTAGAATTTAAAGACTGTGATTTTCTATTACAGATAGTATTTTTCAGTGTTAGAGTATTCAGATTATTGGTGGCTAAATGTTCAAATGTATATTGGCAATAACTGCAGTTTATTCTCCTTCGAAGATATTGTTGCCCTATATATAGAGTATCACATTGCAGTATTGGGAGACTGGCAAGTTATTGCCCCCCAAAAAAATAAAATGCCTCTTTCTACCAGTAGCATGTGAATGTCATCACACATGGCATTTGCACTGTAATATTTCAGGACCGGTAGTAACTGCCTAAATTGGGTCAGAAAAGGTCTACAAAAAGAGATGTTGCTCAGAGCACAGAGATATTGCTAATTTTACTTGGTTATCGAGCTTTAAGACATATCTTCAGGGATAACAGTATATTTTGTTTTTAAAAAATTAACATTGGGGTTAAGTCACTCTTGGAATTTTCAGCATTTGTTTTGCCTATATCCACATAAGCCCTTGATGAGTTAGGCAGACTTATGATATTTTAGTAGAATTGAATTGCAGCCCTATACTTCTCTGTATTTAAAAAAGTTATTACCAGTAATTAAAACACAGTAAGTTAACTGTGTGCCCCGGAAACTGGAGTACCGATTTTAGAAATGTTCATACTGCGATACAGGTATTAAATTAAAAATTTAAGTCTTAGTGTTAATGATGGGGGGGGGGAGAACATACAGCAACTGTCATGTTGAAATATATTTGAATAAATAATGTTCCTCTTATGTAATGTGCTGACTGATGTGGAATTGACAGCTACTTAATATTAAAAACAATGCTTGACAATAAACATCCCAGTGCATCTGCACTGAGCTCTGCCTGGGGTTTGAGCTTCAAACATGTTGGAGACGGGACCAAATGTCTGGGAAGGAGAGGTAGGGCTCACTTGTTTGTTACCAATAATAACAAGTCTTGGCTCATCGCAGGAGTCAGGATGTACACCTAAAGTAAGTGTTATTCCTTTGTGCCTGGGATGACTTCGAGTGCAAGCTCTGCTACATGAGTGCTTTTGCACAGAAATCACACTAAATGGAGACTTAAAATCATGCAGTAAAAAAATATCTGAAATCAGCAATGCTTTTAATAATTCTTCAGCATTTCTCTTCATCCATTATCTCTTTTTTAATATGTATATAACAAATGGGTTTTCAGTCACCTATGACTTGGCATTAATTTGAAGGGCAAATAAGTGCCTTGGTTTTCCTTTCTACTGTTAAAAAATCAGGAAAACTGAATTGGAGGTGAGAGCAACTAGGAAGAAAACCTGGCACCTGGTGCAAAATTAGTTTATGCCAAGATACTTTGAAGTATTTGAGGAAATGTACTTGCTCAGGAACAGATTTTTACAGAGCAACTTAGTCTTAATGTTCTGAATGTGTTAAATGTCTTGGGTTGAATTCTGTTCCTTTGCTTGGTGGGGAAAGTATGCATATTGAAAATATAACTAAAAAGCGTTTGCAAAATGCCTAAGTAGGACACCAACCAGTTTGGAATTTTGTTTTCTTTCACAGATTTTTAAAAGATCCAGGGTTATTGTCTACCACAGGGAACTATAGATAGCTTTTGAGTCTGTTGCTAATAATAGATGATGTACCTTCCTCGGTGTGTTGTGCTGAAGGCCTGCTTCTGCTGAAACTGAAACCAATGGTGTGGTGTTCCTGAGGGTGGGATCCAGAGGGGCAGGATCAGTCCCTAAAACTGCACCTTATCTTGTGGGGTTTTATGTTGGGAAGAATCTGGTCCAGTGATGTAAAGGCACACGGGAGGCTGCCGTTAACCATGTCAGCTGCTTCACTCATCCTCTGACTGCATTAGTGTCAGAACCGGGGTTTTTCCCCCCAATTTCAATCGAGGGGCTGCAGATGCAGCCTGGCAGGAGCAGGCTGTGCTGAGCTGGAGCTGCGGCTGCCTTGGGGTGCAAACCCCAGCCCCGCAGCAGCTGCCGGCGGAGCTCAGAGCCCGTGTCTGCCGTGGGGTCGCGGAGGTGCCGAGATCAAAGGATGATCTTCCAGCTGGAATCCCGAGCTAAACAGATTTAGCAGCATCTGAAGCGTTTAAGTAGTACGTGTGAGTAAATACATGGATGGAATTAGTGAGGAAGGGAAGGAAGTATGGCCGCTGCTGGGTAGAAGGGGGAATCTTTAAGGAGGAGTGTGTGGGGCTGGCACAGCTTGGCCAAGGATGCCAGCAGTACTTGGTGCCACGTGGCTGGTAAAATTGGCAGGGGGATTCTGGTTTGGATGTGCCCATGTCTTTCATAAAGTGACTATTTTTGTGCAGTTTATTTTCAAAATGATTCTGCTGTGTGGTTTTAAGGCATTTCTGTTAAGCACAATGTGGCAAGGCTTCTTTTTATTTAAAAGCTGTTAAACCAAGCAGCTATTCCTGGGCTTGATAATAAATATAATGGTAATTCAAAACTTATTTCCATTGATAAAAAAGAGGGTTATTTCCTAAATGAGGCATTAAACTAACACTGAAGCATTTCAATTAAAAAAAAAGACATGACCAGAATATAACCTATTTAGACTCTGAGCCACCCTCATGCAGTTAATTTTAGAATAGGCACCCTTTTTTTTTTGGTGTGTGTGTCCCCATCCTCCTGAATTACAGGCCTAATTTGTCACAACATGTACCTCCCTGGATTTAAAAAAGAAAGCAAATTAAGTCTCGAGTAATTATAATAATTACAGGATCGGAAGAATACCAGGTTCAGAGTGTGTGGTGCCTTAGCCTTCTGTTCTCCTGTTTGTCACTGTCCCTGGGCAGTGGAATCTCCTGCCTGGGGCAGCAGTTTGCATTGTTGACCCTCTGGTGGAGGGAGGCTGAGCCCATCCGAGGGATTATCTTCGATACCAGTGAAGCTGCACATCACAAACTTCACAGCAGGCAGCAAAAGCCACCATTTGCATTGCTTTCATTTGTCCAGATTTGAGACTAAGATGATGGCCTTCCTTTGTCAGCCCTGGCAACAGTGAAGACGGGCTAGAAGCCACAACAGAGGCAAACTATATAGGAAAAAGCTTGAAGTACCCAGGTTTTTCTGCGTCCTTTGTCTAGCTGTGCGGATTTGGGATGAAAACTTGTGTTCTGCAGATAAACATGCAGGCGGCTTTGCTCACGTGATGGGTGGCACTGGTGACAATAGGGCTACTGTCCTGCAGTGCACTTTGCTCCTCTGGATTCTTGTTTGTCGTTTTTTGGAAAGGTCTGTTTGAATATCTTCTGTGAAAGCAGGAGTTTTCTGTTTCAAGGTAGATGTGCTTGTTAGAATTCCAGCCTTCGCCTGTGCCTGATAAGTCTTTCTCTGATTAAACCTTTTTGATTCCAGTAAATATCTTTGTTTCTGTGAAGATTGCAAATACAGGGCTTTATTGTTTAAAGAGGTGTCAGTTCATTAGTGAATAATATAGGTGGAGAATATAGGTCATCACTGGAACCAGTGAAGGCTATGTCTTGGGACACGAAGTTTATTAATTGAAGGCAAGCTGAGTGATGACACAGTGCAGATTGACTGTGCCTGGTTAATGTTGTTGTCATTGCACTCTGTGATACAGTTATTAAATAGGTAAAATATTTTACCTTTTCATATAGAGCCATACACTTACTTCATCTGATTTAATGGAACTATAATTTTAATTATGATTATTACCTTAAATTATAATTAAATTTATGTGGTTTAAATTTACATTTGTGAAAATGGCTGCGTGATGAAAGCAGAAATCAGCTTCGCATTAACAAAAAAGGTTTTTTAACTGCATCTTAGTATATGCTCACAGCCAAAGACTAGCATGACCTACTTTGCAACAATAACAGAGGAATCAAGCGGGGTTTTTTTGTTGAAGTATCTAAATTGGCCACGAATGCTACCTACTCATTCGTTTGTGAGTATCTTTAAAAATAGCTATTGTATCTATGAAACTTAAGGGGTTTTTTTTTCCCTTTTCTCTTATTTTGCTGTAGATAATTAGCACCATGGAGCCTCAGGTGTCGAATGGCCCTACTTCCAATACAACCAATGGACCCTCCAGCAACAGTAGAAACTGCCCTTCCCCCATGCAGACAGGGGCTGCTACAGATGACAGCAAAACCAACCTCATAGTCAACTATTTACCCCAGAACATGACCCAGGAGGAGTTCAGGAGTCTCTTCGGGAGCATTGGTGAAATCGAATCCTGCAAGCTCGTGAGAGACAAAATCACAGGTAAGTGCTTTGTGTTGTGGATTTTGCCTGCCTTAGGGTCAGCTTGTGTTTGGGGTCAGCAGAGCCTTGGTGCTTGTATTGCAAGTGCTCACACAGGGAATGCAGCAGATGCTGTCGTGAACTTCAGGGGCAAGCCTTTAGTTTTCAGTGCTGCACTGTGGATCTAGAACAGCTGGGAAGCCTCTCATCTCTCAGCCTCCACAGATCTGGGGAGAGAAGCCTGAGCACAGCCAGTCTGCATGTGTGTAACAGTCTGTGCAGCTTCTTGCAGGAGAGCTTAGACAGTGGCCTTGCTTTCCTGGTCATTCTCATTTTTATTTAACATGGACTTGTCTGAATGGCTTGAGCCAACTGACAGTTCCCGATTCTTAATCTGCTGTTTGAGCTTCCCCATACCTTCATTAAATTTCTGCCTGTTTAAGAGGCACCATAAGGTGAGGTGGTTCAGCCGTGGTGGCTTCAAACCATGACAGTTCTCTGTGTCCATCACAGTGTTCTGGAGCATCAGTGGGCTCTAGTTGGGACACTCTCCTCTGGATTTCATTCAGACATCTGTAGATATTAGATAATTAACTCTGGTCCCCAAAAACATTTCAGTTTGCAGTGATCCTTTTTTGTATGAAGTGGCACCTGTTGGTAGGGGCCTTCAGAATAAAAGCCTCCCATGACAGATGCTGCCTCAACAAGGAGAAGTGTCTGCACTGCCACCAGAGGAGGTGTGGATGGCTGCAGATGCACCTGGCCTAATCCACATCCTTGCTGCTGCAGCCAGGAATCCACTGGTGCACAAGATGGGATGAACAATCAGCTTTTATGGCTTGCTTTATAGGTTAGTTTTATAGGTTGTGTGTCTACTCGCACCGTAGGTGGGAGCAGCTGAAATTTCCCTGCTGTTCAGTGCATCACCAGTGCTGTTATGTTTAGCACAGAGCAGCAGCCTTGGGAGGGAAAGGGTTCCAGAAAAAGAGTCAGCTCCCCTCAGAGGCTCTCCTGGCAACTTGGGTGTGTGCTCTGTGGGAAGAGGCACCATGGGAAGATGAGGAATTAAAATGCAAATCTCCATACCTGCTTCCATAACATCCTGGCAGCCATGGTATTGGCAGCATTAGGATGATCTGCTTAGTGCTTTTCAACATGCAATGCTTCTTTTTTTGTTTACTTCCTGACACACAGCAATGCTCTGGTTGAGCACAAGGCACATAACAAATGGCAGTAGCTGCAGGGCAGCTTGAGTCCTCACAAGTGTAGTCCAGCAGAGCTTTCTTTAGCACGTTGACCATGATGTATCTATTGCAATAAATCTTCTGATTTGGCCACAGCTTCAGGTGTTTTAAAAAGAAGATTGAAAAACTGAATTGACTTTTATTTACTCTTTTTTTTTTCCTACAGACGTTTGTTTTCCTTCTAGTCTGAAAATAATCTGAAAAATTTAACTGCAGGTTAGTTCAGTTATGTCAGACAGAAGTGAATATCTAACTCTCATCTACAAGAGCCTAGGGTGCCAGACTGGAATTTTCATCTCGTGTTTCATGAGCTTTTACTGCTTACCCTTATCCCTCCAATTCATGGTGATGTCCTTGCAATATAACTTCAAGACTTGAGATACTCAGTGTTATTTTCATAGGCATTGGGCTGTCTCTGGACAGAGAGCCATTACTTCATCAGCTAAGAACAGTATTTTTTTGTTTCATTCCCTCTCCAGGCTTTTGTCTTTGTTTGAAGATGTGAAAAATTTGCTATATGATCTTCTGACATATTCTTGGGTAGTTTTCTTGCCTCTGCTTTTTCTTTCCGTACGAAGTGCATAAATCTTTGATGACTAAAATACTTTAAAGGAACAGTTCTTTAAAAAAAAACTTCCACAGATGCCTTGAGGACATCACCCCTACATGTTGTTTTAAGTGGTGATACAAGTATAAAAGAGTACAAATTTGTAAAAAAAAAAAAAAATTGTTCTCCAAATTATCTGTGCTGGTTTTGAAAACAGAATTTAATCAGCCAAGATTTTCAGGCCTGTTATCAAGTCATTGTGAAACATGACTGAATTTGAGGATGCATGTTCATTCCTCACATTGAATTCAGAGTGAGTAAATCAAATGCAGTCCTCTGCCAGAAGCAGTTCATGTTTTTAAGGTTCTTAAAACATGGAGAGTAATAAAATGGAAATGCGCTGAGGTCATACCCAGCTCATCTTTCTGGATCATCATGTAAACTTGTTCTTCATTAGGCCTTTGGATTGTTTTTTTGGGATGGGAGGGGTGGAAGTATGCCAGTAGGCTGCTAAAGGAATGGCTGATTTTTCAGGGGTTCTTTGCTTTTTCCTTATTAAAAATCAATAGAAGTATTTTTTCTGACAGTGAAAGCTGTATTGCAAAAAGCCTAGTGAATTCTTAAACTGTTGCTGAAGCAGTAAAGATGTGAAACAGTTTAGATTTTGTCTGCTTTTGGATTGTTCATTGTTTCTGTTGAAAATTTTGTGGCTTTAATAAATCTAACGTAAGCATGCTCTGTTTTGTTATGCCTTTAAACAAATGTGCTGTTTTTTCTGTTAAAAGTCTGGTTTGTCTTCATATATTTTAAGTTTGCTTCTTTCTTGGTGGGCTGAATTGCCAGGCAAATTTTAAAAAGTCAGAATAAAAAGCTGTAGAGAAAGCTTGCTTCAAGAAAAATAGAAAAAGGTCATGAACCAAATCATGTTTAAATAGTTATCCTGGCAAAACCATAGTAGAAAATCTCAAATGTACTTCTGAAGTTAGGTAGCATTGAATTGGTTCATGTAAAAGATTGTTTCTCCTGTCAGGAACCTGCAAAGTTTTTTGGCGTTTTGTTTGGAATAATGAGTCTTCTGAAATAGTTTTTTCAAGGAGTTAAAAGATAAAGAAAGTCGGTTTAAACATACTGGATCTCTGATAAAATTCATGACCTGAACTCTCATTAATTTTAAATTTGGTTAGACAATGTATGACAGGAATAGTCATCTGCTCCAAGTCTTTTTACAGTCTTAGAACAGTAGTAGGAGTTTTTAATAAAATTGGTTTGTGATGTTGCCCCCTCGCTTTGGAAAGGCACATGTTTAAACAAGCATATTCCTTTACTAAAAAACTATGCTAATTTGGTAGTACACCGAACTGAGTTGAATAGGAATGACAGCTTCTAAGACAGCCTTTAATTTGGTATTCAAAACCAAAATTGTAAACTTGGGTTTTGTTTGGTAGCTTCTCAGAACAGGCAGGATATACAGTAGCATTTTTTAAAGATGCTAATGACTTGAGAGAGGAGATGGAAGTCAGGCATACATTTTAATTATGGGGGAGGGGGTTGCAATAGCAAAAAATGGTTTGGGGTTTTTTTTTTTCACTGCAGAGATTTTAAGGGAAATGAGACAAGTAAAAACAGACTGAAGATAGTTGCCTTCATTTGGCAGGGGTGTTTAATAAAAGCAGAACTTGTGGTTGTAAAGTGTGCTTATTAAATTCTTCATTTACACTACCTAATTAATTCTAGCATTTTAAATTAACAGTGAAACTGGTCCCTGCTGTACCATTTCATAGCTACAGCATATTTCGTCCAACAACCCAGTTGTTCAGGTTTAATCAGCTGCACTCAAAAAACGAGAAGGAACTTGGGTTAAAAAAAAAACAAAACAGCTGAGTGGCATAAATATTTTAGAGAAGTGTTAGATGAGGGGAGGTGACTTCAGGGAGGAAGCTCATGGCTTCAGATGGATGTGAGGCTCAGCACTAACCAGTGGTATTAAACTGCTGTACAGTGTTGCAGATACTCTTTATTTCTTATTTTGTCTGAAGAAAACCAGTGACAAATACCTTCATCACTTGAGGGAAAGGGCTTGAATTCATGAGACTTTTCAGAGAAGAAATGCTGAACTTGTTTTGTCCTGTGTTTGCTAACAAAAGATCCAGTCAGTGTAGTGTCCGTCAGACACTGTAAGTGCTGCTGGCCCAGTGAGTTGTCCTTGTTGACATGGTTTGTGTGGGGGAGAAGGGGATGTTTGTTGTTAATTTAATTGATTTAGTAGCTCTTAAGATTCATGTTTTTGTTTATCTGTAACCTACTGAGGAACTTGTCTCAGAGTCTTCAGATGATCAGTATCCAAAAATCTTCGGTTTGCAAATCTTTCACATCTTCAAATAATCCAAGAACACTGCAAAGCAGAATATTTATTGATACAAGATTTCTGTGCATCCCTTAAGTTATGTCAGGGCTTGCATAATTCTGCTGTATGATCCAATTTGATGTTCTTTGCATGTATAATCAGGAACTTTGTTGTTCCTCTGCCCAAAATGTAACTCTGTTGCGTTTGGGTTTTTTTAATCACTCCTTTTTCAATTTCCAGTTCCTTTAAGATTATGTACAAAGACTGAAGTCTTTCACTTTAGTTCCAGGTATTTACAGTAGTGCCGATGCAGGTTTACATTAAAACTGCAGTTCAGAAATAATCATGACATTGTAAGTATAATTTGAATATCAATGATCCCAGTGAAAAGGAGGGAAAGAAATACTGGCTGCTTTACCTATAGTTCTCTCTAGAAGTTGTGGATTTTCCAGTCCTTACTCCTTGGATTTTCAAACATAAGATCCAAGAACTGAAACCTAATAAAATGACAGTCAGAAATAATGCAGCATTATGAGAGCAAGTACAGGAAGGTATTTTTCACATGAGAAGTGTGCTGTGCTCATTCCTCTGTGGAAACTGGTAAATTGTTGACCTGGGAAGGCTGTTCTGCCCCTTCAATTCACAAGTTTGTCCACAATTAAGTTGGTATGATGTGCCCTGTAGAAAAAAAAAAATTTTCCAACTTTGCTGTAAAAGGAGTAGTTCACCAGCACGTACTGAAAAGGTGCTGCTGTAAAAAGCAAAGACCCAGATTTTATTTAACCAAGTGTGTTCAGCTAGTGGTGGGGAACTAGTGGGTTTCTATCTAGAACATGCTGTTCAGGGCTGTGTGTTTGCTGAGATTTGGAGCTTAATTGAGCAGCCTTAATTTCAGCCTCTAGATTTGGTGGCTGCTATGAAAGCAAGGGATGCAGGAGGTCTGTATCCTCAGGAGCAGAAGCCATTAATTGCACACTGGTGTTGCACAGGGAGGCAAGAGAGAAGGCAGGCAGGCATGGCTGTGTTCTCCAGGAGGGAAGCTCTTGGGTCTGATGGCAGATGTGCAGTAGCAGGAAAATCCTCCCTAAGCTTTCCTTGGTTAGCAGATATCAGCTAGTTATTGGCCCGTGTTTGCAGCAGGCAGCAGCCAAGTTTTATGTATTTTAATTGGAGGTTTTGATGCATGGTGGAGTAGATAAACCAGGAGGTCCCAGTGTCCATCTGGGTGGGAATCAAAGGAGGATTCTGGAATCTCGTCATAATGTAAAGACACAAAGCAAATATGGGAATAATGGCTGAATTTAATTATAGGGAACAGGCCTTTGGTGATACTGTTCATGACAATAGGTTACCATTACATGGTTAAGTTTGTAGTTGAAACACTTAGGCTGGAAAATGCAGAGATATTAGTAAAATTGTGCTGCTTCATCAAGGGGAGAAAAGGTTTATTTTTATTTAAGGTAAATAGTTCTCAGATATTTATGTTTAGAAGCTGCAGGTAGAATGTATATTCCCTGAAAAATTCACCTACAAAGGCTGCCAGTGTTTTGTCTATATTTTCTTTAAGAATTTTGTGAAATGATGTGCCAAAAGTGTCCTGTGAGAAGAAAAAAAAATAAAATACCCGTATGCAGATAAATATAGCTTCCAGTGAAACCCAGCATTAGGGTAGCTGATCTGAGATGACTGAATGTCTAATCTGAGCATAAACTACTTCTGCATTTGATGTCCAATTCACTGATTGGGCTTTGAAAGTGCCTTCCATTTTGAGATATTACTGGTTCCAGCAGTTTTCCCCACTTAAAATACATTAAACAGATAGGATTATAGAATGCAGGGATTATGCTAGATAAGACTTATAAACTCTTTAGAAAGTATGTAAACACTCATACCTCATGGCATAAGCCCACCTAATAACAGGGTTTAGGAGAAAAATACCTTGTAGAGGTAGTTTATTCCCTTGTTGACTTGGAAGGGGTTTTTAGTAATTCTCTGTAAAGCTGTGGTAACTAGTCACTGATCTCTGATCCTGAATTTGGCACAGATCTAGTTGCCCTGGACTGAGTGTTAGCAGCAATGTCATTGCTCTGGTAGATGAGGAGAATTAATACAATTCTTTGGAACAGAAAAAAACCCAACATCTTTTGTACTGTGATGTTCACCATAAATTGAATATATATTTCTGGCTTTTGGCCCAATTGCATTTAAAGGCTGTATTTAGTAGTGCCCCTCAAATTCTCTGTACAGAGAATCTCTGTAAGAAGCAGTGGAGTTCTTGAATTTGACTTGCTTGAAAGCAAAAGACTTAGTCTTTGCTGAAATAGGAGAAATATTTATGCAGCAGAGTACGCAGCTAGACTTCTTTTGTATGGAAAAAATAATACCAAATTAGGTGAATTGCCTTAGGTTTTTCAGAAAGTTGACTGCATGTTGGCCTCAGTGTTATTTATTAGGTAAAGGAGATTTGTATGGAAGTTGCTTCTTTGTGTTGAATGCATAGACAAATGCAGTGAGGAAAGAGTGGTCAGAGTAGTATTACTGCAGCTGAAAGTCAAGTGCCCATAGAAGCAGAAGTCCAGAATAATTTAGTTTGGAACTTAAAAGAAAATGGATAGGATATAGAGTATACTTTTTTCATTTTATGCAGAGAATAAAATATTAAAAGATATGGAAAACCGGACATGTTTCAGAGTCTTTTAAATTTGAAATCTAGAATTATTTTTAAAGGACTAAATATATGGCTGCGAATGTTATTAAAGACCTTTGATAAATTGATCTTAATTTCATAGCCTAGTTATTTTTATAGCTTATTTCCTGAAGTATATTCTGTTCTTGAGGAGAGATAAACGTAATTTCCATGTTGCATATCCTATTTTAAGGGCTGCAGATTCAAGACAATTCCCAAATATTGATTATTTTAATGAACATTTGCATTAAGTATCTGAACTTAGCACTGTGGAGGAGGAGACACAGAAATGGTAGCGAGTGTCTCAGTGCTGGATCTCTAAAATGTTTTTTTGTGTGATTTGATGTCTGTGCTGAACGCTGAGGAAAACGGTCAAATTAGCATCCATCATTTTCTTTATCACTTCTCTGCAGTCGCCTGGTGCAGACTGTGCCAACGAACAAAAGAATTTTGATTTCTTGATTATTGGAAAAAAGCAATTGAAATGAGTGTTGGGGCAAATAGGCAGGAAGCAAGCAGGCATGACCCTTGTGCTGTGAAAGAGCTTTCTAATTAACTTTACCAGTTTCAATCCTGAGCTGCTTCTGAAGTGTATTAAATGCCTCTAATGCATATTTAGAGTATTCTTCAGTTTTTGCTGCTTGGTTTGAGTAAATACCATCACCTTCCCATCAAGCCCAATGTGGAAGGATTAGCAGTGTGATCTTTCTCAACAGCACAAGCATGCCTACACCTCTGAAATCATGACTTCCAGATACAAGGTTATTTATGAGGCTTTCCCGTGTGTCTGCTGACCTTCCACTCTGAGCCTTTTTTCCATCCCTCCTATCACCTGCACTGAAGATAGCTGCCTACCAGGGAACAGCCAGAGAAATGGCTCTGGTGGAGCTGTCTATTGATGGCACTCCACCTTTCTCTTTTAGTGTTCTCTCTCCTTTTTGACTCATTCTGCCCTCTCCTCAAGAAGCCCAGACCCTGCGCTTCAGCATTTGTGTGCGGCTGCTTCTCTGTAACCCTTTTTCTTTTCTTTCCTTTTAGCTCGAGGAGAAAGGGGAGGGAAGGAGTGTGAGTGCCAGGAGAGTTCTGGGAGCCTGGCAGCCACTAGCGAGGCACTCCCTTCCAGCTGAGGCAGGGGCCTTTGGGGCAGCAGTGGTCAGCACACCCGGGTACCTGTCAGGGCTCCAAGGCTGACTTTCCCAGCAGTTCTCCATTCCCTGCTGCTCAAAGAGTTCTGCCCTTCAGCCACACCCATGAGCAGCACTGCTGTACCGTGGTTGTCACCTCTGCCTGTCTACCTTGCTACACAGCTTGTCCAGGAACACAAGTGACCTGTGTAAAACCAGTTCAAATGCTTTGGAAAGTGTTCTACTTCCTGCTCTCCCTTTTCACAAGGCTGATTTTCACCAGCACTGCATTTGGTGTTTCTTCTTGACTTTGAGATGGTGTTCAGTAAACTCGTGAGCACGGTTACTTGACCTGCCTGCGCCAGCTGATTCTCTGAATCAGTGAGCCAGGGAGTCCCTTCCCCTTCTGTCTTGCAGAGCTGATCCATCATCAGTTGACTCCCTAGCAAGCAGTTTGGTTTTTTCTACAGCCAAAAAGAGTTCTGCCAAGGTGATCTCCTTCAGTTTGGCTTCTGAGAATGGTCAGCCTGAGACCTTCCAACTGGTATTGGGATCTGCTGCTCCTGGATGTCCTCAGCATTCCTGTCTCTCCTGATTTCTGCTACCTCAGTTTATGTGCAATCCTTAAACTGATCAAAGTAGTTATTCAGGTTCCATCCCCTCAGAGTACATCCTTCAGATTTTTGCCTTTGGAGTTACTCTGTGACTTGAGCAAAGACCCATTTACATTATCAAGCCAACCTCTTTTCTATCTGTTTGTCAAGTGAGATGCCATTTGTAGAGGGCAGAGTCTCTTTTGGGATATTTACTGCGTGGGGGTCTTGCCTGGCCTTAAGTCTTTTTTTTTTTTTTTTCCTTTGCTCCTAGAAAACTTCAAAGGTTTAATCCCACTGCTTGGAAACTTAGGCCATCATTTTAAAACTAAAAAGTTAAAACTTCTTAACTTCAAATTCAACTGTTACACACAAGGATATAGGGAGGGGGGTTTTCTGCACCCTTAACACTGCTAACCACCTATTTTTTTTCTCCTATCTAAAGTTTCTCTTGCTGCCTGAATTGGGAGTCCAACAGCCTTTGTGTGCAGCTCACTGGCAGTCCCATGCTTAGAGTCAGCACAGATAACCATCTCGGAATCTGGGCTGTTGGAAGTTGCTCTGATGCACAGTCTTTGCCAGCAAATCTCTGGATTTCATCAGCATTCTCTTTATGTTGTGTGCTTCGTTCCTGGAACAGTCATTGATAGGGTACAGCCTCCGAGTTATCAAACCATTTGTGATACAGCTTGAGTTTTGTTTGGGCCCTTCTGCATCTCTCCATGTCTATTAGGACAGGTTTTGCTCAGGTGCCATGTTTCCTATTTCTGTGATGCCACAATCTTGTGGTCACTCTCATCCCTGCGAAATTCTGATTCTATAAAAAGATAAGAGAAAGAAGGGAAGAAAGTATCTTGTCCTTGAAGTTCCAGTCCATTTCTTTGGCTTCACTCACTGGCTCTGCTTTGGCTGACTCACTGCTGGCCGTTGTTGGATGTAGCTGCTGTTCTCTGTTGTTCCTGAGCAGGATCCATCACTGACTTTGTAGATGTTTCTGCTTGTTCCTGGTAGGAATTTCACTTCAAGTTACTGATTTGCAGGTGCTGCTGGAGACAGGATATTGAACAAGGCAGAACTGCTCTGACCCAGTACTGCTGTTGTTATGACTGACTCAGCATCTGTTTAATTGGTGGAATATATCAGCTTGAGGGGGGAAAAAAATATGAACACTTTATTATTTTTACTCACAAGAGCCCAAACTGCCCTTTTTTTCCAGTTAGGTGGTTTTTAAAGGGTGTTGCAAAAGCAGATGGACAAAAAGCTGCGTCATACTCACCTGCAAGCAAACAAATGGCAGCATTGCCAGTGTGATGAATTGTTGCTGTAGTAGAGGGGCTGCTGTTCCTGCAGTACAAGCTCCAATCTCCCTGCTGGCCCTATTCAGATAATTGTGCTCACACACGTTTAGAAGCACCTTAAGTTAGGTACCAACAGGCTTCATTCCTCTTGCTGCAGAATTCTAGGACCCAAAAAATGAGGTTGCCTCCTCCTTCTCTGGGAAGCTGTTGGCTGGATGGAGGGGGTGTATTGACTTGCCTTGCTGTGAGGATGGGTAGGTAGGGCATGAGAAGATAGGACATGTAACAAGAAGTATTCTCCAGCAGTTCCTTTTTTAGACTCCTCTCTTCTCCTACTTGCTGTATCTGTGTCATTTCTATTTACCAGTGCATATCTTTGCCCAGTTCTCTGTTTCTTTAACCATTTTCCTGCTCTGGAAGCCATTCTGTGTCAACCAAAAAATAAAACCAAAACCCCAGCCCCAAACATGAACAGCTTGGGAGCTTGACTGGTAGCATATTTTTTCCCTTATGCTTTCTGCTGCACTGGAGTAGCTGCTCTGGTACCTTGTTTTTTGTTGTTGGTAGGATTGTGGTACTCACTTGCTCCAGGTTAAGTATTTTGCCAAACTGGAAACAAAAGGAAAAATGCTTATTTACCTTTTCCTCTGTTTACCACCTACTTGTTAAATATTGTGAAAAGCTTTTTATAAGAGTTGTGTATCACAGAAATTGCATTGGTTTTAGTGGTGGTCAGCCAGCAATGGCATCAGTCTGTGGTACATGTAGTGCCTTACGTGTGGGTAATGCCAGAAGGGAAGGTATTAGCTGAAATAGATTAAATCTGCCACCTTGAAAAGAAGGGGATTTTTATGTTGGAGAAAATCTTGATAATTTTCTTGAGGAGAATATTAGCATGAATATGCTCCACAGTAAGTTAAGTGATAGAACTAAGATCTGCGTACCAAGTCGTAATATTTTCTCCTTAAAGTAGTTTTCATTATTTTTGTAACCTGCAGTACCTTAGAGGAATATTATAACCATTTGAAACCACTCTTAAATTCCTGTTACTGCCTGGAAATTCTTGGGAGTTCTGTCTTAAAGCTGAAACAAATTTGTGGTGAGGCTCCCTGCAGTCTATATATCAGTGGATAGCAAAATTTTTATGGGTAGCATATTTTGGAATATGATAAAGTAGCTTTACCTTTCTCAGCATCTTTCCAGATGCTATGTAAAGTAATCTATGTAAATCTATTGCAGATTAACCTCCTTAGCTGTCAGGTTGCAGCTTTTATTTCTGTTTCTGCTGATCAGATTAAAAATGCTGCAGTCACGAGTTGTGTGTTGTTAATATTAAATTTTGTATTCCGGTCTGTAATAAATTACTTTCCTCTGTGCATTGGAAAAAGTGGTTAGTAGAGCTCAGAGTTTAATTAGTAGGCTGTTGATGAGACAGAACAGGTATTGAGAGTCATTGTTCTGAATTACTGTGAAATTTGTTAGTATTGTTGTGGCTTTTGTTTTTTGTTGCTTGACAGACGGTGAGGTACAAAACCTTAAATGTTGCTGAATTAAATCATTAAATGACAAAATTACCAGGGCTTCTTGAATTTGCAGTCAAACAGGTTTCAGGTATTGATGCTGCAGTATAATGTTATGCCCCACTTAATATTCCTGTTTTGCAAAACAGACTCTTGTTTTTCTCCAGTTTTATGTTCCTCTGCCATTTGCTTTAGACTGGGAGCATTACTTCCACCATTTCTACATTAAGTGATTCCAAGTTTGAGGATGCAATGGATTTTTTAGATCTTAGCTGTGTCTTTCTGATGTCCTCTGCTTGTTTCCTTCTTATTGACAGAGTATTTTCTTGGCCTTTTAATAAAAATCTCCAGCCTATGAACCAATATTTTTGTTAACCCACAGCTCTTTCCACTCTGCAGTTCTGACACTTCATGAAAATAGGAACCTTAGTCTGTGTGCAGGCTCTGTCCTGCTTCTGTCCTTCTGCCTTTCTTCTGCCATTCACTGCCATAATTTTCTAGTGGAGTTCCTCATGATCTTTGACTCTAAAAAAGGGCAATACCAGACACCCATACAAGTTTGCTACATTTGCACCAAAATGTGTACATGATGCAGTATGGGCTCACTGTGATCCAGACTTACTGTGCCTTTGGTTGAAGCCTGACCAGAGAATAATCCCTGTTTCTTTCGGTTTGCCCTCAACTTCTGCTCCATTGTTCAGTATTAAATTTTTAGTTATAGTCTACTTTCATCTAAATTTCAGAAGTGCCAGCATTTGGGATGATATGCAGGAGGGAAGATACCTCTGCTGTAATGAAGCATGTGCCTCTTCTGTGACCTGCTGGCTCATGTTCTTGGAGTGCCTTTTCTCTTTGGTTCCAGACTGTGATCCTTTCTACCCTCTTCTAATTTCATCTCTTTTTATGAGTAACAGTATTAAAAGTAGCACACTTCTAATATTTCATCTCCAGTCATAGTCTTTACATGTTTGAAATAACTATAGACTTTTGTATCTCCCTTTAGACAAATTTCATCAAAGGATACAATATTTTAGTGTTTTAACAGTGGACACTTCAACACACGTCTAAGCTTGTATCATAAGTCACTCTTGAGCCTTAGGTCTTATTTTAAAGCCTAGTGAGTGCAGAAATTTGGCTGCAGTTTGTTGCCTTCCTCATCTCTGGTACATACATTCCTTGTTAGAGTTGTGTGGTCTTCACCATTCTTTGTGTACTGCTTATCCAGTGATGCTGTATCCATTCTCCCCAGTGTGACATCCCCTATTTGGGATGAGAACAGCTTCCCACAGTGTATTGCATGCTTCATGTAATGCAGTGACTTCTTTAATTGCAGAATTTTTTTCCACACTGCTGATAACCATTTTTATTTGCTGCTACATCTTTCAGGGGATTTTTTTCTGGTTCTATTTGTTTTCACTTTTTCTTACTGAATCTTGTTTTCACTTAGCCTGTTTGTTTCTAATGTCTGCATTCTTGTGTTTAAGTCGTCTCTTCAGTATTGAATTTACTGTTCAGGATAGACAAGTCATAGCTGTTTCTTGTCCATTCATGCCTGTCCCCAGAACACTGGATTTTTATAGTACAGTCCCTGTTCTGTTCTGGGACAAAGCGGGGAGGAGTGCAGCCTCGCTCTTCTCGCAACAGCTGCTAATTCAGAGGCTGTGTGCTCCTTGAAGGAAGGGGGAGGAGAAGATGAAAAGAAGGGAAGCGAGAGATGTCAACTGAGGGGAGCAAAATCCAAATATTTGTTCAGAAATGGAACTCACTTGTCTTGTGTGTGTCAGGAGCAGTAGCTTTTCAAAACCTGCTTTTAATCAGCTGCTTGCAGTAGTATGAACACACCCATGCTGAAAATCCAGTTTTGCATTTAAAGAAACTTGATAAAAGCAAGCGAACAAAAAAGAAAAAGGAGGATAATAAATTCTACAGAGCATGAAATGTGTGTGTTATTTATAAGATATCTCCAGCCCAGCACAACTCTCAATGGGCCAATGATAAGGTTCCAGTCGTGAGAGTGGCAGAGCTGCAGTTTTAGCTCCCTGTTTTAGTGACTGTGATACTCTGTCCAAGCTCACCCTGGAAATCGTGATGCCTTTCAGTTTCTCTTCTCCATAATAGGAATAGAAGTACTTTCCTCAGTGGTGGTTGTGAGGAAAGGTGTGTTTGAGAGATAAAATGCTTCCATGCTATGGTAATGGGAACCACAGAAGACTCCAGCCAAGTCAGCAGCATCTGTCTCAAACTGCCACTTAAGCTTTGCATGCAGATTAGTCTGTGTCCTCAAGCACAGCAGTGGCACAGCTGACCTGGTTGAACTCTGTAGTGTGCAGGTAAGAGCAAAAGCCTTGTTTCAGGTGAGATGCAGGACGTCTGAAATGATGGAAGCCTTTAGGAGACTGTAAGGCGCAATTTCCGAGAGAGGGTTTCTTACATTCCTGGTGTTGTAAAGTATAAAATGGAGTGGTTGTGTGGTTTTGGAAGTCCTCTTGAAGTTTCTGTTGGGAGTAGGAATTTCAGAAGGATCTGATGGCTCTGGGCAGCAGCAGGCTGTTAAAGCACGTTCCATCATGTTCTGTGTTCAGTGGATATATGGGGCCATTCAAAAGTGAAAGCAATTACTGTATCTGATTTTGAGAAATGGCAGTTACTGTCAATTGGTATTTTATTTACACAAGAACTGCTACTGCTTTGGCATCTCTGAAAATCAAGACATTAAATTACATTGTCTTGCATTAAGAGATTTGTCAAAACTACAGAAGAGGACAAAACTCATGTAATCTTCTCTGGCACTGCCTGGCAAAATCAAGCTTTCTGACTCAAAGTGCTGAATGAAGGATGTTTCTGTCATAGGGAGCTTGCAGATGGGTTTTTGGAGTCTTGCTTTGATTGAGGTCACCATGTTCAGGTCCTGGTGGTTCCCTTCCAAAGACATGTGGAGGTCCAGGGCTTGCAGTTACCTCACCAGCACTAATCATATGCTGTAGCTACATTTATAGGATTTGTTTCACATTTTGGGCAACGCTTCTTTTTATTCCCCTTTTATTTTTCTAGGCTTGTTGTCATGGTATCTGGCACTTCCCATTCAGATATTAAAATTGAGTGAGTGGTGTCTGTATGTCTGGTTCATTTTCCCTCTCTTATCCTCTCCCTGAGGGAGAGTTTTACGTGGGATGTAGCACACTGTTTGCAGGGGCTTCCTTTGGGGGATTTTTAATCATGTAGCAGTGTCTCTGTTGGAGAAGGCCTGGTGTAAAGAAGCCCCTTCCACCTGGGCTGAAGTTTATTAAATCCTGTGTGCGTAGGGTTCCTGTGGGACCTCATTGTGCAACTCGTGTCTCCCCTCGAGCTCCCCAAAAAAGGCCTGTCTCCTGCATGAATGAGCTTTTATCTGAGTCTCTCTGGCATTAAGGCAGTGATAGGAATTTTCTCTGTGCAGATACCTGATGGGGAAGGCCATTGCTATTTGGCTATCAGGGCTCTAATGTCTTGTGGGGAGAAGCTTGCTTAAGGGATCTTGTCCCATCTGAGGAGCTTTGTGTCATTATGTGGCCTTTGTAGCTGCTCTAGCTGTGGAACTTTGAGGATTTTTCCCAGAGGTTTGAGGTTAGCTTTACTTTTTTTCTTTTTGTGAAACTCTTTTAAGTGTGTTTCTTAGGAGGGAATCTGTTACGAGTGCATTTTGCTGTTAGTCTAGAACCTGGCTTTCCTCTCAAGAAGTATTTAAAGAAGGATCTACTTAATTCAGATAATGCTGATAGCTTTAAGCAAGGACAAATCATGCTTCTTAGTTGTAGGTGCACTGTAGCATCACACCTTACCTGGGGCCCTAGACTGGATTGCATTTAAATACAGCTGACTTCTCCTAATGTGGAAGTGGGATCCTCTCAAAAGAACCAAGGGTACTTTAAGTGTAGTAATTTGATGGAAGGTTACAAACAAAGCTTGTATCCAGTCACTTTCCTGCAAAAGGCAAAACCCAAGTGATTTATTTACTCATTCTTGTCTAGTTTTTGCTTTGAGAAAGATTGTGCTTTTTTCCCTAAATTCTTGCAAAAGTGAGGTTAGGAGGAGGAGAATGCTTTCTTGCTATTCATGGGCAACATGTATTAAATAAATCCCAGTTTTTACAAACATAAGGAGTCTGTATTATAAATAAGCTATAGACTAAATGGGTGCTGTGATAGAGCTGCACTAACGCAGAACAAGTTACCCTTCATAGATGGGTTGCAGTGAATTGTGACTATGACAGCCTTAGCTTAATTGTTTGGTCCTAGGAGCACTGTGTGTAGAAGATGCCTCCCTCCTGGTTTGCTTCTCCTGAGACTGCAGTGTGTTTTGCTGGGGTGACAGCAGGTGATTCTCCTTGGTAAGGAGGTGGGAGATGAATGAGACTGACATTATGTGGTATAAAAAAGCATCAGACAAGGAGCAGGTTTTGAACTGGTCTCATGATCAGATCTCATTTTCCCTTGATCTGAATTTTCTCTCTATAGCTTACCTCCTTTTTTAGGTGAACAGCTCTATTTGTTGGTAACTATTGCAGAAACAACAATAAGAAAAAAAAATGAATGTTGCTTCACTTGACCCTCTTTGTACATTATGAACATATCTTCTCAAGGATATTTATGTAACCTCCTCCAAAAGCCTCTACTTCATACAGCTTTTCATATGAGTTGAGTTGTTCCTTTTCTTCCCAGGAATGTGTTTAAAACATTCCTGAAATGGATGAAGGGTGGTGGTCTGAAATGGGCCTGCCAGCTGCAGCAGGGCTTGCCTTGAATGTCCGAGGTCTCTTTGGTTACCTTTGCTGAAAAGACAGAAAGCGATCTCCCTGCCAGCCATCTATAGGTGCTATTTATTACAAACATCTCAAGCTTGAGAAACACTGGGAAAAGTGGAAGAGCACATGCAGGTTTGCTTGGAAGGGCCTCAGGTGCACAGCAAGTTGTGCTGAGTTTTTACAATCGAGAGAAGCTTGCCCCGTGACCAGTTTCTTCACTGAATTTCACCGAGGTTTGAGCAGACAAAAAATGGAGCAGGGGAGATGTGGAGAATTCGTGGTGAGCATTATTTCTCTTTTGGTCCCAAAGGCAGAGTGACTGAAGGCTGTTGCTGTCTGACGGCTCGTGCCTGGCTGATGCGAGAGGAGCTGTCAGACGTGCCCTACTTCCGAGGGGAGGCATCGTGGCAGGGAAGCAGCGCCGCTCGCGTTACGGCTGTCAGGAGGGCAGCTTTAATTAGGTTTTACATTTGGGCAGGGGACAACAAAACCACAATTTAAGGCAGTTCGGATTGCTACTCTCCCATTCTGTGCTTGTTCTCATGAGTGACTGCTTGTAATAGGGACCGTAGTGCTTCAATGTGACATTGCATTTCACAGTCATTTCTTTTCAAATAAAGAGGATGTTTCTAACCATTTTTTAAATTTTCCTGGTCACAGGTGGGCAACTAAAAGTTGCACTCACCTCTAAGTTGCTGTTTAGAATAGTCTTCTGCAAGAGGAAGGCTTCAGACTTTACTGAGAAAGTAGTTTGCTTCTGCTTTGCTTGTGGCAATGATTGTTCTTCATAGAAGCAGCAGGAACAGTGTATTTGTAGAGCTTCAGAGTAGAAGAGATTATAGAGCACTTAAGGCATCTTGCCAAAACATTCCCTGGATTAATTTCTGCTTGAGCTAGAGCATAGTTTTCAGAAAAAAAAAAAATCAAGCTTTCGGAATTTCCAGTGGTAGAAGAACTGACAAAATGATTGGTAGGTACATAAATGCATGTTACCTTCAATGTCAAAGACAGAGCAAATGGCTTCCACAGGAAAACAGCATTCACTGTATTGTTTCCAGTCTGGTTTCACTTGCCAAGTAGTGGGACTTGGAATACATAACTCCATGAACAGACATTAGTAAGGGGGAAAAAAAAAAAAAAAAAAAAAAAGAATTTGTACTTCAGGTGAATACTAATGTGGTAGTGTTCAGGTTCAACTTTTTTGATCAGGTAGGCAGATTGATGCCCTTATCTCAACTAAAGGAGGTCTTGTGCTGTAGTCAATTCTCAATGGCATCATCACCAAAGCGTCAGTGCCTCACTTGGAGCACGTGCACCAGGAGTGGGCTCTTCCTCAGCAAAGCACAGGCTGATCAGAAGCAGCAATTTTTCTTTCCCTTTCTGATTGTGACTTTTATGGCAAGAATAGTTTTAACTCTGTTGTCAATGTTGCAGGCTTGATGTGGCCTGTGTCAGTCTTTCATTTGAGCATTCCTAAAGTATGCCACAGTTAACTTGGTTTGTCAGGGTGTAATCTCTGTGCTATCTAGATGTGTGTATTTGTGGTTTACTGAGGATCTTAAATTGCTTTGTACCTTCCCTCTGTCCTCTTTGTATTTATGCTCTGCTCCTCCTGTCTTTCTGCAGTCAGTTTTCATGGGCAAGAGTTTGGTTTTTTTCCACTTACCAGTGGAAATAAACTGTTTAGGGCCAAGATCTGTTGTTACCTGTAGCAAAGTGTCTTTCTGGTGACCTCCTGTTCATGATTCCCAGTAAGAGATCTGTTGGCTTTTTTAATCCATTTAATGTGTGCTATGTTAATTTTGTTTTAGTCAATTAATAAGCAGTACCAAATCAAGTCCTTTAAAGAAGACCAAGTATATCAATGTTGATTTAATGGCATTCTTAAAATTTATAGGTCAAACTTGTAATCTCATCAAGGAGGTTGTCAGTTTAGTTTGACAGAATCTATTTTGCATAGACTTAATTTGATTGACATTGATTTTATTACCCCTCACTAATTCTTTATTATTAGTCCAGCATTGAATATTCTGTAATTTTGCCTTGCTTGGTGTTAGATGGCTGGACCTGTAATTACTTGGGTCATCCAGTCTTCACTTTTTGAGTTTCAGTGCAAATTTTTTTTCCTCCAGGCTCCTGGAATTTGTTGATCACAAGAGAGCTGTTAGCCCCTCTTTTGGAGTCTGTTCTCTGCAAGTAATCCAGATCATCTTCTTTTTAACATATATAATTTTAGGAGCTCCTGTTCATCATTCACCTGGGTTGCTAGTTTTATCTTCACATACTTCTTCAGGTGTACATAATTCCTGTTGTCTTGTGCTGTTACTATGAGTATCTCCTGGTGAGTTAGGATGAGTGTTACAGGATCTCTTTTCGGTAACCTAAAAAAAAAAATTCTTTTGTTATTCCAACCTTTACTGGCCAGAGAGGCTTTATGCTTTTTTTTTTTCTGCGACATTTCTGTTCTAATTTACAGCATTTTTTTCTGAGTGTTTTCCCTTTACCTCTTAATATAAATGTGAAATTGGCCAAAGCAGACTGGCTTATAGAGGAAGTAAAAGAAGGTACAGGTCTTTGTTACTGCCTTTTTACAGTTACAGGTTTTTGGATGTAAATAATAGAGGGTAAATTGATATTCCCCCCCCCCCCATCTTCTTTCTCATGGCTTGTTTGAAGCATAATTTTCAGCTCTGAAACAGAGCTTTCTAAAATGTAAAACATGTATATTGCCAGCTTGGGCTTGACTTCGCCTGTGTGTTTTTGTTTTTTATTTAAAACTGTGAAGTCCATGATAACTTCTAACCCTGTTACTGCTCACTTTTTAGACCTATTCCTTACCAGATTCTGGGAGGTCCACTATACATTTTCTGCTGCTAGATAAAACATTCAGAAAGAGCAGTGGGAATAGCGAGATAACAAGGTGTTGTTTTAGGATCATCTAGAAATATCTGTTGCCTGACCTACTGAATCACAGCGTGTGATGAACTATTGGATTCCAAATCACAGAAAATATTTACTATTTACAGTGCTGTTCCTGGGAAGTGTAGCATGGGAATGAACTACAGTGTCTGTGTAGGATCCCACTGAGAGGTCCAGCTGCTTGCTTTGTGCTGCCAGATTGTGTCCAAAGAAGTGTTACCCTTTTGGAGTACATGCAATAAGAGCACATGATGAAGAAAATTGGGAAGTTCATACTGTTTACTGTATTCTGGAACAAATCCTTTTCCTTCTTAACCTGTAACAATTTTTAGTACTTTTGTATCTAGATGCTGTTTTGTCTGATGTAAGGTATATTGCTCTTGAGAGGAATTTGAAAATAATATTTTTAGCTGCATGCATAAATTTTTTTGGCTTCTTAACTGTAAATGTTTAGCACAGTAAAACTTTATGATGTTTGCCACGGTCATCATAAAGCTTTTCACAAATTAGTTTTTTGTCTGAGTTATTCTTTTCAGTTTTGTGAGACTGGGTGTTTGTGTCAATCTTCAAACACATGATAATATTTAGGGGAGAGATGGTTGAAAATAGAAAGTAACCAAACAAAATACGCCCCTGAAGTGGAAAGCTCTTAATTGGAAGGTTTTTCTCCCTTCAGCTTTGCTGGTACAGTGAGATCTGTGCCAGAAAGCAGCAGCAGGAATTTGCTGGTGGAAACAACTGCACCGAGATTTCAATGGGCTGTGAAGGGTGTGGAGTTTGAGAGTTTTTAAGATTAGAAGGGTATTCATTGAATTAACAAATTCTGTGCTCAGAATTTAATATTCACTGGGTTTTGGTGAGAATATGGTACTGCTAATATAGCAATCAGTGTGATATGAATTCATAACCAATAGCTTCTAAGTAACAGGACTGCAGTCCTGTTACAAGTTTCATGTATTTCTTGATGTTCAGGAGTATATACACTACCAAGAAGAAACAGACCTGTTTCTGCAGACCTGTCATTTGAAAGAAAAATGGTATGACAGTGTAATAGTTTTCATTAAGCTGGGTCCTTCATGCAGACAAGACCAGCTTTATTTGTGTTGGAGAAAATATATTTCTCCATTGCCAGTTGGTAGTGAGAATGAGAGATGATAATATCTAAATAACTTGAACGTTACTGAGGAGCTCAAAAAAAAACGTTTTGTGTAATTGTGATCTCATTCTTTTCTTGTATTGCCATTTATTTCCCTTCCCTGCTACTACTGCTGTGGGTTTGCTGTCCATGGTCTCTCTTGTGCAAGTACTTACAGAAGTGAGAATGTTTCTGTGGGAGATTGTTGAAAAACAGTGTATACATTGTAGAGGTTGGTCAGTCCGTGTGTCTGGAGAATAGCAGTGGCTGGACATGGAAGCCCAGGGTCAGACTTTTGGAAATAAATCCCAAGGCCTCACGTCAGCTACTCCTGCTCGCCATGTACCTCTGAAGTTCAGAGATGACTAAGAGGGAAAAGAATAGATACAAACACAGGTTACCCAAGCTCTGATCCTGGAGCCTCCTTCCCCCCACAAGAAGGGGTTTGTTTCCTAGAGAATGGCTTTCCTCTCCATAGGATTGTTCAGGATTAAATGTGTTAAAGACTGGATATGTTCAGAGGCACAAGGATTGGGGGCTGTATAAAATACCTCAGGTAGGCAAGCAGAGGAAGGCAGGGCAGGGAAAGTATCTTTACAGTATTTCTGCTCCAGGCTTTGTGCTCAGACAGACTTCAGGTCATTCTTGGTTAATGTCATGTAACTTGGGCAAGAAAATTTTTGTTGAGATTAGTTCAGCTCTCCAGGAAGACAGAGTATGTTTTTATACTTTTTTCTGAAGTTAAATTGACGGGATGGAATTGCTCCCTGGCTGTATTGTATGTTAAAACAGTCATTTCTTATCCTTGTGCCTGCATGTGGGCATTTCGGGCATGAGCTGCAGTGTTTCCATGGATTTTTAAAGTCTTCCATTGCATAGTTAGCAGCTTTTAGGGCTTTGATCTGATTCCATAAGACAGAAGCGTTCCCTGTGTTTGCGTTACAGCGAACGCTGTATTTTTGGTGGCGTCTGACTTTGAGAAACACACAGATGCTTTTTTGTAGTCCAGGAGACAAAGAAACAAAGCTTTGTGCTGGGAGGCAGGATCTGTGCCTCCAGGGGACATCAAGGCACTTGGTGTGCAGCTGCCTTCCCAACCTCCCCTTCCTCCTGGTGAGCAGGAGCTGGGTCGCTACTAGCTGCTCCCGTGGCTAGAAACCTCCACAAATGCTGTTCCTCTCCTTGGGAGGGATTTTCACATGTTTCCTTTCTCACTGCCTGTGAGAAGGAGCATTTTGATCTCCTGCACAGCAGTGCCAAGGGACAGGTGTTTTTTTGGCTTGCTGTTTTCCAGATACACGGAAGGGTGTGTGAGAGGGAGTGTGGTTGGAATACAGGGCCATTCACCTGCCTGCTTGGGCTTGCTGATTCTTGAAATGTCATTATCTGTGTGGGTTTCTAAGTTCATGTGCCTTAACACAAGAAAAAAAAAAAAAAAGTTGTGTTTTCCAAACATGCAAAATAAGTTCAGTAGGATGCTCGAAGGAAGGGATCTGGAAGCGGCTGTCTGTCACGCTGCATTAATAGAATTGGTGCTGCAAAGCTGCTGCTTGGGAATTGGGAAAAGATCCCTGTGGAGCAGGTTCTCTCAGCCCTCTGCAGCCCCACAGCCCTGTACGTGTCCATGCTCCTGTGGTGCCAACAGCAGGGCCTGGCCTCTCCAGCCCCGTGTCACTTACCCCAATTATAAACTGTGTCTCTTTCTGCTGCAAACACACACATGGATCTTGCTGGTGAAACAGAAGCTGTTGAAGTGCTTTTGGCTGCTGAAGTGGACTCCTGCCATCCCGTGCACAGCAGCAGTTGTTGCACTGTTTGGGTTTGCTGTCATCTCAAATGCTCGGAGGAGAGTTTTAATGTGGTCCCTTGCCCAGCTGCAATTTGGGCTGTCCCTTCTATTTACTGACTGCTCACTGAGCACTAAAACGAGATGTAAAGGTGGTTTTCTGTTCCTCTCCTCCTTCAAGGTTAGTGTAGAAATGCAGTTTCCTAATTCTGTGGTTTAAATACTTCGAAACTTGCTTATAAACAGTAGCAAAACTGTATGTGTGTGTTTATTTATTTTTAAGAGGTGGCCTCATTACTGGCAGGTCAGCCAGTTATATTTATTAGGAGCTCAGCACAAAACTATTACACAATTCTGTTGCTGTCAAGCCTCATACATGCTTTTCAGCAAACTCCTGGGGAAGGCATGGTGAGGGGGGTTGCTGCTTCTCATTCGTACAGAAGGATCTTCTGAGCAGCAATTTAAAGTTATGATGGCTCCCCCTGTATTAAGGAGATAAAGAAATGGTGAAGAACAGCATAGACACTGAAAGGGAAAGCAGGGATGAAACAAACATTACAAGAAAATTGTTCTCCCACTCTTGGAAGTTGTGTTCCTGTGCTGAAAAATACTGAGTCCTTTTTTCTTTTATTTCTTGTGTTTCAACAGGGCAGAGTTTAGGGTATGGATTCGTTAACTACATTGATCCAAAGGATGCAGAGAAAGCCATTAACACTTTAAATGGACTCAGACTCCAGACCAAAACCATAAAGGTAAGACAATATAAAATGCCTTTTGCTCAATTCAGGAAGGGGAGAAAGTAATTGAAACTGTTTCTGGCAATTCCATCACTATTTTATTTTCCATTGTAAGGGGGTTAACGAGCTCCTCCTTGGAACAATGAGCGGACATGCAGAAGATGAAATCTCTGAAATTACTGCTGTTGTTGAAGGGAGGGGAAAGTAACATGAAGCTCCTTAAAGCATGACAGTGAGGCTTAAATGTAAAATAAAACAGCCAGAGTGATACCTTTATCCATAAACAGGTGAAGTACGTGAAGGTGTATTCACAAGTTACATGTTTCCTTATGTTTTAATGGGAAATACTTTGACACAGAGTTCTTCTAGTGACAATCCTGTCATTATCAGGTGTTGAAAGCATGTTTCTCACAAGTTAGAATATGTCATTCTGAAAAATAATTTTTTTCTCAATTTCCACATCCTTAATTTGATTTATTCTTTTAAAAGCTGGAGGCATCCCACTGAAGTCTCTTATTTCATTGTTGTAATAGACCATTAGTTATTCAATGACCTTCTTTAGTGGTCTCACAAGAAAAGCAAGCTTCTACACTGTCACAGTTTCTGCTGCATGGCTGATAAAGCTGTTCTGAAACAGCTTACAGAAGATTTCCACATCCCAAATTCTGACAAATAATACAGCTTAAGGGATGTGAATCAAGAAATTGAAGGGGAACAAACAGCAGATCAGATTCAAATTATCTGAAACTGCTTTGATCATTTTTTGAATGCTGGCTTTTGATTTGCACCATTTTCTTAATTTTTTTTCTGTAGTTAAATTTGTATTTCAAAGTAAAAATGTTAAGAATATAAAAATAGATTTTTTTACTGTAGTGAGTATTGGTGTAAGTAATGTCAGTGATGTTGTAACTTGCAAATAAGATACAGTTTAATGTGGTCAATACTGTAGTTTTGACATTCTTGCTAAAGAATGGTTTGGACAGAGTGGTATACCCTGAAGCAAAAATATTTGTTGGATCCTTAGGATTGTTTTGGGCAAGTTTTCCCCCGATCTGTTTGATCAGTGAGGAGCACAAGTGCTGAGCTGAGGGTTATGAAAGTGATTGAGTAGCTGCATGGATTACATATAAAAGGCTGCTTCCAAACCTCCCTTAGACCATCCAGATTCCATCCCACAGATATGTATGTGGGCTGTACATCAAAATGTTCACAGCATGGTTTTGTAGAGTTAATGGAAACACTTACAGGAATATGGAAGGCAAGGCAGCAAAATCTACCATCTTATCAACTGCTGCAGGTGCAAAGGCAGGCTTGGACTCAGCAGTTTCTACTTACAGCAAAAAGTTGCTCTCCAAATTACTTTTAAAGGCACATTATCTAGGAAAAAAAATATTTTGAAAATACTTATTAAAAACTCCATAGAACTTGAAAAATCTAGATCAGTTTTTCATACAGCACATGTGTATTTTAAACATTATTCAGTCTTATCAAAGTACTGCATTTCTTGTCCCTGAATACCTCTGTTGCTTTGCCTTTGTTTTTCTTTGTGAGCCAAAGCAATACTATTGCGTTAATAATATTTCAAGGTTATAATAAACGTGTGCTATAAAGGACCTCCAGAAAACTGCAACCCACACCAATTATTATTATACATTTCTCACGTGCAGAATTGAACTGTTATGCCTTTCTCTATCAGCTGTAATAAGACTTTTTTTTTTAATGGAACTTCCCATGTAAAGTCTTTGTGGAATGTTTTTTAATTCAGTGTAAATTTTAGAAATTCATTGATTTGTTTGGTTTGAGGTCTTCATGTTTATTAATAGCTCGTAGAGTTGCATAGAAAAAAGGACATTTGGGGGGATTCTTGAAAGCTGTTACTGTTTAATAATAACCAAGGAGACTGACCTAATCTATATGCACAGGTGATGCACAAGTTCTTCTATGATCAGGAGGAAGCATAGGGTTTTTTCTTTTTTTAAAAAAAAAATTGGCTTTATGCAGTTGCCTAAAACCAGCCTAAGGGGGTCTTCTATCCTAGTAGCCAAAGTTTTGGCCACAGTGACATCTAATCAGCAGTTTCCTACCCAATTTTGCATTGCAGAATTGCATGCAAATTACCTCACCTTTACCCCCTTGGTTTTTTTGTATTTTTTTAATTACATGTTACTTCTGGAAATCCTGATAAATTAGGTCTGCTTCCCTGGTGCTGTGCAGTGGGGGTGGAGGTTTCCCAGTGTTCACACTGAGAGTGTAAATCAGGTGTGTTTAGTGCTGCCAGTGGCATTTGTGTTGCTGGAGATATCCCTGGTTTTTAAGGAGTTTGGAGGTGATGAGGAACTGTATTCGGCACCACTCAACCTCCTCACTTGCCTGTTGCCCCCCTGTGCCACTTTCCAGCATTTCACTGTCCTTTTTTTCTAAGGCTGAAGTATTTAAACTTGTGGAATTACTATATTTAATTATCAGACCCAATTACTTTAGCTACAGATGCCCTTTACAGTTACTAAAAATGTGCTGTTGGTGCATTAAAAAAAACTCTCTCAAGAGAACATCTAGAGAGGAATTTGGTGGCATATAGTTTTGTAGGCTAAAAAATATTTAATGGAATAACATTGAGCTGGAAGAGTACTGAACAGTACTTTGTTCTGCTTTCCTCATGAATATGGCTGAGATTTTTGCTCCAGAATGAATCTGTAAATATCTTATTGATGGATGGGCTGAACCTTGGCCTCTGCTTATGTATGTCGGTACAGCCCTGCAGGTAGGATTTCTCTGCTGCCTTTTGGAAGCTGTTTTGGTGGAAAGAAAGTTAAAATGAATAATCTGTGAAACATCTTTTACAGTGGCAAATTACTTGCCTGCCAAGGTCACTGTGGTCCTGCTGGCTGTGTCCCATCTGTGTTGTGGGCTCTGCTGTTCCTCAGACCTAGACTGAACATGAGGTGGCTCTGGGGAGTTGTATTTGCACTCATTTTTTGACTGCACAAGGCTTAATTCCTGTTTAAAAATAATATATATATTTTATGCATGTGGCCCCAAATGGTGTCCTTTTCACTTCTGTAATATTTTTATGGCAGCTTAATGTTCTCTCTCTCCTGATGCCTTGCAAAACAGCCATGCAGTCACAGGAGGAAGTGGCTTTATAGCAGGATCAGCAGAACAGCCAGGCACAGTCGGCTCTGATGTGTGGACTAAAATAACTGAAGAAATGTTCTTTTTATTCTGTCATTGTTATGATAAATAATCCCTTTTCACTCTAGCAGCTAAAATATTTATGTGCATTTTATTTAAGTCAATGATGCCCTTTCAAGTCAAAGTTGAAGGGTGACGATTTACAGTATGTGTTTGGGAAAAGCAGTGGAGGGAGTGTTGTGTTTGGTGGTAATAGGTTATACACATTTTGTTCCTCCTCAACTGATCATAGTGCATATTTTATTTACGCCATTTCATAGCAGCATCATCTTCTTGTGAGGGAGAAAAGCTTCACTTTATTTTTACAGCTAAAGCTTGACATAATTCTGCAAAACTGGTTAGAATGAGGGAAGAGACAGTGTGTGTTGAAATAAATATATATTCCAGAAATTGAATCTATTTTTAGAAATTAAATTTACCCATCCATAAAAGCATATGAAAGGTCACTGCTGCTGTTGAAGATTGCCTGGCAATTCAGTTGCATCAAATATCAGAAGGAAAATAAGATGTGTGATGCATGGGGTACAGATTGTTTAAACTGCTGCTTTGCCCTGAAAAAAGGACACCACCTGAAAGGATGCGAAGGAAGCGTTTTACAATTTACTTGGGGCTTCAGGCAACCTGCCTTCATTGGAACAAGGGCAGAACAGTTTTGAAAGGAAGCTTGAAATCTAAAAAGAGCCAGTGACCCCCTGAAGTGCAGTCTTGTGCACCCCTCTTTTCCTTTTTCTCTGTTGCCTGAGAAATAGGTTTGCTCCTTCACTCATTGGAGCAGGTACACGCTGTGACACTGCTGGAGCAAAGGGAGATGTTTCCAGTGAGGGGAGAAGGAATCTGGGTTCTCTGAGCCCTTGATAACCCCCAGTTTTAAATCCATCAAATCTAACAGATGACAAAATACCAAATGGATAGGATGGTTCCTCTGTGCTCAGAGGCTTTTTCTAGTTATTTTAATTTTCAGTTAAATTGATTAAATAGCATGGAATTCTGTACTTCTGCGTTACTCTCCTGTTACAGTCAATAGGTCTGCATGGTCCTAGTTTAAAATACGGCAGATAAGGCTGTGGGAGAAAGTAATCCTGCTTTTTCTGAAAATAAAGTAGTAACATTATTGCTGAAAGATCTTCCTATTTATCTTGGTTTCTCTGGCATTTTTCAAAATGCCAGCTATTTCCACAAAACTCAGGCTCTAAATCTGTCTGTGTTAATTCTTGTAATTGTCCACAAAACTACAAACCATCCTGTCACTGTAGGGTAACCAAATAACAGCAGCTTCAGACTTCTCTGTCCTACAGAGTCATTTGTCAAAAAGATTGCCTTCCAGCCGTGCTCGGCGGAGGAGGCAGCGCGGGAAGCACAGGGCAGGAGGAGGAAATTCAGCAAGGAGTGATGAGGCAGAGACCTGCATCTCCTGCACCCCCATCCCAAACTGCTTGGGAGGCGTGGGGGGAGTTCAGCACTATTTAGGTTGCAGCCAGAAAGCGCTGGATTGCTGACAGGGATGCTAGCAGAGCTCTGGTGTTGGGTGCCCTTGGTGCAGTGCTCAGCCAAAAACCTGGTGTTTTCCAACTGTGTTCTTCCCTAGCCTCCCCAGGGCCACTGAGCCTGCTGGACATTGCCTGCAGCCTCCTATCCCAGGGAAGAAGTGGGATGTTGTGTGAGGCTGGGTGGTAAGGAGAAGTGTACAGAGAGGATCAGGGCAAAGCACGGGAGGAGCTTGGATGCTCTGCAAGGAAGAGAAGATACAAGGTTGGGGTGTTGGAAGATACTGGGAGTAGCTGAATGTGCTGGACTGCAGCAAGGAGAGATTTGCATTTTTGAGTGTCTTGTGTGCCCCTTTATTCCTGTCCTTGAAAATTCACATTACAGGCACAAGGTGCAGATTTGGGGTGTAGGTATTTTGTAGCTCCTTCTAAAATTGAGGTAACTCCTTGTTTTAGGTACTCCTCTTTTATGGTAGCTCAGTTAGTCAGAGAAGGGTCATCTGTGGCTGCTGCTCCCCAAGACAAAGCCTTGGATGAGAAACTTTAAAGCTGCCACAGACCTGGAACTAAGTAACCTAGTACTACTAGTAGTCAACTAAATTTACTCCTGTTGTGCCCTTTAGGACCCTCTTTCAGTGTAACCCTTTTGACTTTGTAGTACTTGTTAACAAACCCTCCTGCACCCTTTGTGCCTGCAATGATGCTGCTGCTCAGCAGACCTTTCAGTGCTGCATTTGAAGGTTCAGCTTTGGTTCTGCTGCTTTCAGCAGGCACCAGAGAGTCGTTGCCTCTTAATTTCGTGCATCTTCTCTTAATCGTGATTTCTCTTTTTACTGCTTCAGTTTTGTCAGTGAGTCCTTTTCATTCCACAGAGTCAGAGCAATTATTTCTCTTAGCCTTGCTCTTGATATGGCCAAGAGTGTTTCTAGGTTATTATCTATGGATGTCTTTCCTGAAATGATGGGATAGACCATTGGACCTGCAGTTATAATTAATCTCTGTAAAATGGCATTGAATCGCTCAACAGTAAAGTGCATTGTCACTCCCCTCCATCCCCCAGCCAAGGGCTCAGGGAGGAGAAAGGACAAAGCAGTGCAAGCATCAGATGTGAAAGTATTCCAGATCCTGATCTTCAGCCTCTGGACCATGGGGCTTTTGTGTTCGTTTGCTGTGACAAAGCATGCAGCTCTCACAGGAGGGTGTCTCAAATCTGGTTTTGTACAAAATTAGGGCACAAATGAGGGTCTGGAAGTGGCTGTGGGGAAGTGTCTCTTTCTGCCATAGCCTGTTCACTGGTGCTAAGCAGATTTTACTTCTAGTTCTGGATGTGCCTTAAACAAGGGATATTGTGCTTCTTTACATGTGTGAGGCTTTTGAGCAGTTGTGTTAAAGCATTTCCAGTCTGTACCAGTGGTGTAAGGGGCAGCAAGTGAAGGAAGGGTTGTCCCCATTTTAAACTGGACTTCAGGCAAAAAAAAGCCAAGTGACTGACCCCAGAGATCATACAAGAAATCCTGTATCTCAGAGAGTGTCAAGCAAAGACAAAGCAAAGTCTCTGTATTAAGGCCACCAAGAAGTCTGGTATTTTTGAATGTTACACAGACCTTTTGAAAGCTGGCCCGGGAGTCACTTAACACTGACTGCACCTTAGCTGCTTGTGGTTGGAGAGGTGTCCTAGGGACTGCAGGTGCTGTGGGTGGGTGGCGTGGTGGTCCTTGGATGCCTGTGCTGCCACACAGTGTGCCCTGATTCAAGGCTCCTGGGTGGTTTCCCTTCCTCAAGGTGAGGAACGGGAGATGCAGAGCAAGACACATCTCAGAGAAGGTTGGTATCTGCAAGATGAGCTGCTTGGCTGTTGCTTAGACGTGTCCAGGGAAGGGTGGCTCTGCTGGCAAAGCACATCCTTCCAGGAAAGGATGGTGCAGTTCCTCTTATGAGAAGACCAGAGTTAAATTTTACAGCAGTGCTTCCTAGAAATGGACTTGATGTTTGAGAAGTCCAGGATTAGCACAGGAGCTGAAGGTTTCTCTCTCAGGGAGCAGCAGCAAAGTGGTTAAGTGTCAGTGTTCAAATGGCTGCTGTTCCTTGTTCCATAAGACAAATGGGATGCGTTCATGCCTCTGGGTGCCTTTGCTGTGGGCTCTGGCTCGGAAAGGCCAGACTGCTTCAATTTATGTTCTGAAGAATCTTGAGCTTAGAAATTCTTCAGAAAGTTTTCTATATGGGAAAACAGGTAGGAAATCAATAGGGAAGATAATTACTTGAACTTGGAGATATTTTCTGTGCAGCTGAACAAAAATGTGCCTTGCCATGGAGGATATGAAATGCTGGACCTTCTGATGCTGCAGTGGTGTTGGGAGAGAGTGGTGCAGCCTCTGGAGATGGCTGTTTATTATGAAGAGAAGCCCTTACACAGGCTAATGCTCAATGTCAGATGAGAAATGTCCTATTAAATGTTTTTCACAGTTAATATATATGTATTTATAGAAACTAACATCTGAGGCCAGCAAGCCATAAAATGAATTGTGCAATATTTTATTATCTTCCTTGCAAATTTGACCGCAGAACTCCTAAATGATCTTATGCAGTGAAATCTAAAACCATGGTTCGACCTTCAGCCGTTGTACAAGCGGACAAACATTTTAATGCTGAGAAATGCCTGGGTCAAACAGTAGTTTGGTGTTCTCCAGCTCATTATTTGAATTCTTTGTGGTGGCTAGGATTCCATACTCTTTTCTTTTTCAACGCTCTGTTTCATTACAGGGTGCTAACACTGCCGTGAGCAAAGGAATGGGGAAAAAAAAATCATTTTTAAGTGTGAATATAAAGAATTAATGCAGCGTCCTCACCCAGCGCTTTGCGGTTTGCAGTGATAAAATGGGAGCTGGTTTTTGCTCCCATTTTAACTTGCACAGCATAAGGAGCTTCTGGTGTGATGGAGGGTCAGGGTGGGCGATTTCTTCCTTTGATAGCTCACACGCAGGAAGACATCCCGTCCTCAGCACTAACTGAATAATAGCTTGAAAGCAGGATGGCACACTCTAACCGATCGATTTGTCATTGGCTAACCTCAGAGGGAAGATGAAAAAGATTCAAAAGCAGATAAATAATTGACATTACTAGCCTTGAGTCCATTCAGCTCTGCAACCTTTTCTCCTTGATATTAAAGACGGCTGAGTTGCTTTTGGCAGCTTCTTTCTTTGGCTCAGGCTCCCCTGCAGCCTGAATGTTTGATTGCGGGAGGAAATAAAAACTAGACCTGAGTGGTGATAGGTGTTCACATGTGCTGTGAGTGGAGGGTTGGGAGTGGGAGCTGCCTCTCCTTCCTCTGCCTCCCTGCAAGGCCCACGAGAGCAGAGAGCCTTCTCTGAGTAGAACTCTGTGTGTATATATATATATGTATGTAAAATGTCAGGCACTCATTGCTCTGGGAAGTAGTGTTTTTTTGCATATCCCAATACTTTTCATCTTCCCTGCAACGTGGCATTTGGTTAATGAATGTGCTAGAATGAGAAACCCAAAGGAAACCCCTGGCTGTTTTCCCAGGAACTTTATTCATTTTGCTGCTCTCGGTTTTGAGGAACAGGTAAGATCCCTACCCTCATTCCAGGGAGGCTCTTAAGTGTTTTTTAAACTGTTATTCCTAAAGTAGGTTAGACAATAGGTGCCTGAACTCTTAAAGTACCCTCTCAAGGTAAGGCATTTGCAGAGTGGGGAGGGAGAGTCTGCTTTTCCAAATGGCTCAGCACCAAACCAAGCTGTAGGTGAAAGTGCCATGTGATTATCCCTGGTGTCCCCTAGGGCCTGGATTGAGCTTTGTTACATAAGAGCCAAGTGGTGCCATCCATGTGTGGTTCTGGTCCTGGTTCCATCAAGGGGGTGTTCAGGATCAGCAGGGAAGCGATGGAAATGCTGCACCCTATCAGGAGCTCATGGGCTGTAGCACAAAATGATTTCTACCCCAATATCCTTCTTCCTTTCAGCACCTTAGGGTTCCTCTGCTCCCCATGTCTGCTTGAGCCTTTGTGCTGTGTGCCTGAGCTTGCCTCCATTGATGCAAATGTTTTATCTAACCTCAATTTCATATTTCTTTCCCTGCATTTTCCACCTCCTCTCTCCAGCCTTCTCTGTAAATGTTAGATTTAAAAGGTTATGGACAAACATGTAAGTTATAAAGAAATTGCCAAAAACCTTAAAATCTAGAATCTTTAGAGTTTGTCTGCTGTTATGCAGAGAAGATTGTGGAAGCAAATATTAGTCATTAACATAATTTTCTGTGTTGAGTCAACATCTATTTTTAGGTGTGGAGCACATAAAGACAACTCTTTGACACGTAAAACACATAGACATCCATCTGACATCATGTATGTTCAGTCTGAGGCTTGGGAAGAGGGAAAGACAGTTGCTGAATGTATTGTATTTGTGATGGGAACCCCCCACTTCCTTCCTAGACACATTTGAAGACATAATGCAGGAGAGTACTGATCTGTTTATATTGAAATAAATCAAAATGAAGTGCAGAATATTCAGCTTGGCTTCCAATGCTTTTTCAGATGTGCTGCAAAGTAATTCATGATCTGTGCTGAATATTTGCCATTAGGCTTTATCCAGGAAGTGTTTTTATGATGTTAAATGTGTGTATTCTAAATGTATATATTATTTTAAAAGTGCAGAAGGGTTTTTATGCACCTATTATAATTATAAATCTGATTCATAGGTGGAAGAGCAGTTAAGAGGCTTGAATTAGTAATTTTCCAACAGCACACATGCAGTGCCACAGCTAGATTTTCTTGTTTGCTTGGTCATAATATTTTATGGTCTGGTTCTGGGCTTTATAATGCAAAGGAACTTCTCGTGATAAATTGCAGATCTGACAATGAGTGTCAGTATACAGCTCCCTGAGCAGATGTTCATTTAGTCTAATTTCACCAGTACTTCACTGTTCATCCAGAACAAGTCTTGCCAGCTCAGGATGCAAACACAAAGAGAGAGAGCACAAAAGATCACTCTGCAAATAACCTGATCTGTTTCAGACACTTGGAGGGGAAAAAGAAAAACATGCAGGGACTTTGGAGTGCGAGGTTGGCTACAGCAAATCATCCAGCACCCACACCCATGGGGGCAAATTTACAAAGCCATGTGTGGGAAGTTGCACATTAATCTGCCTCTGAACAATAGTTACTTTGACTGCACTTCAAGAACCCCTGTGTCTGTTTTAAGGTCTCTTCCTTTGTTCTTCCAGCCTTCCCTGGCTCTGCTGGTTTTGCAGAACAGGTCCTGTCTGAACTGTAGGGTTATGTCCTGTGAAAGAACAGAACATTATCTGTCCAAAACGCTGAGGGTGGCTCTAGCTCACTAACACTCCTTTTCTTTTCTCTCTGTAGGTGTCATATGCCCGTCCAAGTTCAGCATCCATCCGGGATGCAAACTTGTATGTCAGCGGCCTTCCCAAAACCATGACCCAGAAAGAATTAGAGCAGTTATTCTCACAATATGGGCGCATCATCACCTCACGGATTCTGGTTGATCAAGTCACAGGTTAAAAGAAAACTTTTCTTGATAACGTAACATGCATGTTTTTCTGGAAATGGCAAAATTGCAAATGGCTGCAGATGGGTTTTTTGACTTTTACTGTAAAATGCAGTACCTGGTTCCTTTTAAATGTAACTGGGGGTATAACTGCTGCCTCTTTAATGAGTGAATATCAAAATAGAGGATGTGGTTTACTTAAAATCATTGTTAAATACGGTAGGGACTGATTTTGGAGATTACAGGTTGGGAAGAGGATTTTTCTTTACAGGACTTTTCTTAATTTGCAAACCACCTATTGTGTGAAGTCAAACCTAACATTCAGTTCATGTTCATCACATAGATGAGGCTGTTCCTACAAATATTCATCTCTTCACATGTTTTTACTTCCCAGGGGTTTCTCGAGGTGTGGGATTTATCCGTTTTGATAAGAGAATAGAGGCAGAAGAAGCCATAAAGGGACTAAATGGCCAGAAGCCTAGTGGTGCTACAGAACCAATTACTGTGAAGTTTGCCAATAACCCCAGCCAGAAAACAAGCCAGGCACTCCTTTCACAGCTGTATCAGTCTCCCAACAGACGCTATCCTGGACCACTTCACCACCAGGCTCAGAGATTCAGGTAATTACCTGGAAAAGAACTGAAGTTCCACCAGCGACGACGATGTGGGGCAGGTGCTGTGCAGGAAAATATGCTTTAGTTGCGTAGGCTGACCTGATTTTCTTTGTAAAATTAAATATTCTTTCCTGGAGAATGAGGAGGAAAATCTGCTGACAGCAGTAGTCATGTTGTATTTACTAAAACAGCTGAAGTACTGTACAATCAGATCTCATGAAGGCTGAAAAAGGGAGGACAGAATAGAGTTACACTGATAATCAAATGAGCAGTGACTATCCTGTTCTTTCTCTCTTTTTGGGTAATGCTTTTATTTTCTGCTATATTACTGCAGTTTTGATGCAGCTTAGACTTTGATGTTAATGACAGTGGATTGGTAGCAGGAAAAAAGCTGAGTCTGTCCCAGTCAGCAGGAGTATCATTAAATTTATTAGCCTGTGCTATCTGCTCTTAGTATAAAGAGCCCTTGTATTAGTCTTTGGTGTGAGTCTTCAGATGCTTTTGGGGATGTTTTATGCTTTGCATTCTGAATGTACTGTTTCCATCTGATGCATAAGGCAGAGTTAGCAATATGGGATGTTCTTATTACTTTTATACTTAATAGTTCTCAGGCAACCCAGCTTTCAAATAAAAAAGTCTGCCTTCAAGAAAGAAAACTTGGACATATTTGCATAACTGTGTTGCACACTGGCTTTAGAGAATTATTCAAAAGTAATTTTAGTTTGTCGGTGATGAAAAGTGCTAATGAATTAAGGATCATAAAAAGTCAGTCATTGGATACATTAAATTTACACTTGTTTTTGTGTCTTTGGCACGCAGCTGTGTCCATTGAGGTTATCACTGAATCATTCCATGGTTAGAAGGACTTTATTGTGCTGCCATGGAAAGCAGATGATTATGTTGTGCAAAATTTGGTGGTCAATTTAGATTGACATATCATGAAGAATTAATGCTAAATATAGGTAATAAAATGGGGAGATTGTATAGTCAAGAGTTCTTCCTGTTCCAGCAGTTTTGGACTCGACATTTTATTTCCAAGTTAACGGTGAATATCAGGTGAGCAGTTGAATTGCAGAAAACAAGTTGAATTATAAACAAAAAGGCAAATCCTAAGTGGATTTTTTTTAAAAACCAAATTCTGGAGGTTAAGGTTTTCTCTAAGACTGTAGACAAGTTTAAAAAGGGATTTTAAATGCTGTGGTGGAAATTTAAGCACAACCTCAGACTTAACAAAGCAGGCTGGGAGTTGTTAGGCTCCTTAGATGTGTGGGAAACTTGTTGAACGTTTCTTCTTTGAAAATGGAACACTATTAATAATAGTTCCATTGAGCGATCTTGCCATCTGTGAGACATTAACCCAAAGACCCTCCTTCTCTTTTCAGGCTGGACAATTTGCTTAATATGGCCTATGGCGTAAAGAGGTAATTAGAATTCCACAGATTGCCAGATGTCCGTGTTGGCACAGATTGGTGCTACAATTTATTTTTTTTTTTTTAATTCACTAACTTTATTTTTTTTATTCCTTCTTTTCTTCCACCAGCATGTCAAATTCTTTTTAAGTTTGGACTTCAGTTGGTTTTGTTACTTTCAAGGCCTCACGCACAAGTTCTGTGGGGTTTTTCAACCTTTTTTTATTTACAGGTGGGCTCCTCAAATGGTTTAGGTGCCACAGCTACAAGCATTCAAATTACAGTTGCTCTGCTAAGTGGTGCTTTTTTCCAGAATCAAAACTATTAACATGATTTTTTTAACAAATCTCTGATCTGCTAGTGGAAAATTTAAGTCAAAATTAGAATTAGGCTGCTGTTGTCTAAATCTCAGACATATCTGGCATCATAAGTTTGACTTGAAAATACAGCTGTGTGCACCTCAATCAGCCTGAAGTTTCTTTTGTTACAGGTTTAATACTTTGAATTTTTTTTCAGTCCTTGAAATTAATTTTTTTTGTTTGTGTAAAATAGCTGTGTGTTTGTATGTGCACGCATGTGTGAAAGCTCAGCTGATTTGTCAACATTTCTGCTGTTCCATGAGTATGTTTGATCTGATAGCTAAAATGAGATGTGTTGTTAGTGTTTCTTTTAATGGCAACCTCAGCATAAGCAACCCTTGCAGCAAAACAAAGGTGTTGTCTTATTCCTGATGTTACCCTAAGATGTCCAAATTAAGATGAGAAAGTACTACTTAATCTTCTGAAATGGTCTACTCACCACAAGTGAAAATTATTTGAGCTTTTTTTTTTTCTTGAAGCTCATCCTCTAAAAAGGTATGGTAAGTATATCTTTACACTAGCTAGTAGCAGACAGTAACGTGGGGTTTAACTCCTCAGTAACTCAGTACAGATCTGAAATCTTAACAGTTACTCACAAGAGCAATAGTCAAAACAGAGCTGCTTCCCAGAAGCACCAGTGCTGGTGTTCATGGGCACACTGGTTATGTCGGGATATCCTTAGCAGTGATGGGAATATGGTGAGTCAGAACCCTATGCCTGATTTTATCACACAGCCCTTCTCTGTTCTCCCACCTTATTTGTTCCTTGATGTCTTGTCAGAAACATGGAAAAATTCCTGGCTGAGTTTCTGTCAGGTGCAAGTCAATGTCAGCAGGATGGGTTTGCTCTGGGAGGTTTCCCTGGGTTTTTGCTGCCTCTTCCCTTGGAATTGGCTTGGTGTGTGGTGCAGGATAGGCTGTCTGAATGCAGGGAAAGAGCAATTACCTGCCTTCATAGGTGATACATCTGCTTTCTCAGTATTGTCTGCAGTGTTACTCTAAAAACACAGCAGTGTTTAAAGTCATTTTGCAGGCATCTTAAATTAGTTCTTATCTCCTCTCAGCAAACCTTGGCGGTTGTACCTGCACTAGCAAATCCTGAATTTATAGGTGCAGAGTCACAAAAAATACCGCACTGATAATTTCTGAATCTGCTTCTGAAACAGGAGATTGGCTCTCCCTGTGCTAACTGTGTGGTACTGATGGAACATGAGACGTGCTGATGTGGAAAAAGGTTTTATTGAGGCTAATTTCAGATCACTTGCTAGTAGCAAAGCTCCTTATGCGATAGGCGATCTTGTATTTGTGTCAATACTTGCACCAGTTTCGTGCATGTTTTGTTGGATTTACAGCAGCTGCTGTGCTCATGGCACATAAATAGTTCAAAGCTGCAGAGCTCCTAAAGGTTTCCAGAGAAAAGCTGCTCTCCAGTGAACTGTAGGAAACTTTAACCCTTTACATTGGTGCAGCATTTCTTTAAAATGCAAAGCCTGATAACGCATTGTGACATGCACAGCTTTGCATTGTACAGGTTTTACACCATCCTTACTTAGAGTGTGTTGTATTTCATATTACATTTAAACATTCCAGAAAAGCAGTGTTTGCTGCCTTGTATCTGTTACCGGCACAGTCGGCACTGGCCAGCGACGGGCTTCAAGTCCCATCTTCCACATTGCAAAATGAGCTGAAGCTGTTGGCTTGTACAAGCCCTGGCTGGGCCTTATTTCCAATCCTTATTTCCCCCTGCCGTGGAAAGAGCAGTAGAAATTGGCTTTGTCCAGCCTTTCTGTGCTGAAGTGTTGTGATAATGTCACTGGTTTCACTGCGCAGGAGAGAAACTAAAATATGTCGAGATGGGGATTTGCAAAAGTGAAGCCGAGTTGGAAAATTGCCACGTATTTTTAATAAACTGTCTGCAAACCTTCCTGAGGATCTGATGCTGTGAGCATTTGTGAGCTGCTCATTTACAGTGTAGCTACACCCCAGTGATGATCCTCAGCTTAAGATGTATATTCCAAGAGTCTTCTTTCTCCCTGAATATACATAAAAAGTGCCATCAGGCATCAACAGAACAGTGAGCAACCATCAAGTGTGCAGTTTCCTTTATGGTTATTTAATATACACTGCATAATATTGTGCGGATTGCTAAACGTGTGTGGAAATTATTACAAGTGTAAAAAGTTTTGGGAGAGCACAGGAGCTCACTCAGCACCAGAGTCCCTCCCTCTGCTCCCTCAATCATCGCTCAGAAAATCCTGAGGAATTATTATTCTGTTCTGGTATTAAAACTCATCATATTGAAGGTACACGTGAAACTAGATTTTTAAGACATTTCCTCTGTGCAGTTGTTATTTTAAAACATATCCCAAAGTGTAGCTTCAGAAAGCATGTCAATTTTTTTTCCACACTGATGAAAGGAAAATTATGTTGATCCTGAGGGCTGATACTGCTTAACATCTTCATTAACAACCTGAGTCATGGGCTGTGCTGCGCCCTCCTCGCATTAGCGGGTGACACTGAACTGGTGAGGAGCAGGGGCTGTTGCTGCTGCTGGCCATGGCTGCCACTGGGGAGACCTTGGAAAGCTGCAGGAACACGCTGAAATTGGGCAAAGGCAAATGTAGAGTTTAGCCCCTGACTGCTGCCTTCAGCTGCCTACAAGGGGCTTCAGCAAGAAGGTGAAGCCGAGCTTTTTGCGGAGGTCAAACGCGAAAGTCAGGAGTCAGCAGTGACAGGCTGCAGCAGGGGAAATTCCCCTTGAGGTTAAGGGAAACTCATTCACAGTGAGAATGGAGCCCTGGAGCAGGGGCTGCAGGAGCAGAGTTCCTGTCCTTGGAGATTTCCTAAGCTTCCCTCTGCAGGGCCATGAGCAGCAGATCTCATTTGAAAAGTTTGCCTTGCTTGGAGCAGGAGGCTGTTCAGATGATCTCCATAGATCCTGCCCAGCCTTTGTTATCCCGTGATGATTCTGTGTTAGTAAACACCCAGCTTTATCTGCTCTCTTTGGATGTTAAAGTCCCAAAGGACAACAAGGGAGAAACATTAGGGTGCTCTGTTGAATTCTGGGAGTTGGTCCCTGCATTGATTTTCTGAAGAACCTAAAGCCTGTCATGGAAATGAAGCCTCACACTATGAAGGTATCACTTGACATGCTCATTAATTATATTTATGTTCTGCTTACTCTAAAATTGCTTCATAAACCTACTTTGATATGTGGCCAGCTTTAGGACTTTTTATTACCTGGATTCTTTTCCCCAGCATATGTCAATTAAGGGCCAGGTTAGGAGAAATAAAATCTACCACTTAGCTACATCTCTCTAATAGTATTTTTAGCTGAAGAAGCTACTGTAATAGCTGAATCCTGACAAAGGCATTTCTTATTAAATTTTAAAATAGGTCTTGAAGTTTGCTCGGGTTTTTTCACTGCAGACTAGTAGGAGAAAAAGGATTAGATCTCCGTTGTCCTGAAACTTATTTTGGTGCTGAGAATAAGGGGCAAATTTCTACAGGCCCTTTTTACATGAGCTGTTGTTTATCACAGCATGTGCAGGCCCTCTCTGACTCAGATTGTCCTCAAACATTTCTTTTCTGAGGTCTTTGTACACATCCAAGCAGGGCTTATCCTCACAGGAAGATGCATTTATGCCCAGATTTGGCAATTTTATTTAGTACAGCTCCCCTCCACTTCAGTAGGAGTTAGAGAGCAAGGGTGGCTCTATTGTCCTCTTCCAGGGACAGGATCCAGAACCTTCAGTACCACTGGCTTATTTACTTGAAATTCTTGGATCCCTATAGCTCGTGCCAAGAGATATATTTAGAATAGACCCCTCTTTTTGCTCGGTAGGTTTTCTCCGATCACAATTGATGGCATGACGAGCCTTGTGGGAATGAATATCCCTGGTCACACCGGGACTGGATGGTGCATCTTCGTCTACAACTTGTCTCCTGACTCGGATGAGAGCGTGCTGTGGCAGTTGTTTGGTCCCTTTGGAGCAGTCAATAATGTCAAGGTGATCCGTGATTTCAACACCAACAAGTGCAAGGGATTTGGCTTTGTCACCATGACCAACTACGACGAAGCTGCCATGGCGATTGCCAGCCTTAATGGATACCGTTTAGGAGACAGAGTATTGCAAGTTTCCTTTAAAACCAATAAAACCCACAAATCCTGAATTTCATATCCTTACTTACTAAAATATATATATATAAATATATATACGAACAAAACAAAAAAAAAAAAAACTCTTCAAGGCTTATATTCAACCATGGACTTTATAAGCCAGTGTTGCCTAAGTATTAAAACATTGGATATCCTGTGAGGAACAGGAAAGGATTTTATAATGCTTAGAAAAAAAAAAAACCTTTGATGCATTGAATGTTCTTTCATAGCTGTCGTTGTTGAATATAATATACATAGATAACAATGTGCAGGGATTTTTACCCGGCCAGCTAGTTTTACTACCTTCCTTGAAGGTGGGTCTTTTTAAGATGACCATTCACTCATTTGAAAAAATAATAAAACAAAAAACAATTTTTACGAACTAATGGGATTAAAAGCGAGAAAAAAAAAATTTTTGTTTTCTTTTCTGTTTTTTCAAAACATTGATTGAATCAGATTGGTAAACCCCCCACAAAAATTAAAGAGGAACAATAAAAATTGCAAAAAGAAGAACATAATTTTGCAACGTTTTTTATTTTTCCTTTTTTCTTTTGTATCATGTGAACTAAACAGTCTTCTGTTAGGGAATGGGGTAACGGGGGATACCTGATGACATAACAATTTAAATAACATTAACAATGTTGCCAAAGAGGTGGTCTCTTTGCTGAAAATGGGTTTCAAGAAAAATCTATTTTTATAAAATATAAAGAATTTTTACAAGAGAATCTGGATTTGAGAAAAAATATTTTGACTGGCTAATTTAGGGGAAATTGACAACTTTGTCATGTTCATACTGCACTGGTAACTTTTTAGAGATCAAGATGTGTGTTTTAAACTGGATTAGTAGATTGTTTTTTGAAGGATGGGCTACAAACAGATGATCTTCGTATCTTTTCATAGCATGTAATAAAAATATTAAATACAGTACGGGAGAGTGTTCTTCCCAGGCACGCAGTTACCCACAGTCAAAACCCAAAAGCAAGGAGATGAGTTGCAAGACGGTTTTTCTTTAAGTCATCAGTATGGGATATCAGCAGAACAAAAGTTAAAAAAATTAATTTTTTGATCAAAAACTTCCTTGGTTTGAGCAGTAGGTGCTACAAAATTATTTACATATCTTAGTATCATAGTTAAATGTAATGTGTTTAGAAAAAAATACATTTGCTTTAAATTTGTTAAGAATTTTCAAATTCACTTTATAGCCCAAGCTAATATAATTGGGCTGTGTTGGCACATTTGGAACACTGTTTATGTTGCTTGAAACACTTATTTATTTAATTGCCGATGTGATGCATATGGCCAAAATCAAATATAGCTAGTTTGGCTAGTCTACTTATTTGTTTACTTAAACTATGGGAAGAAGCATATTATTGTGTCATTTTGTTGTGTGTGTATGTGTATATATAATATAAATATATATATATATAAAGTTATTTTTTCTTTTGGTTAATTTATTATAAGTTGTAACACTTTGCTAGTTTTGTTTGTATATGTCTTAAAATGTTTTCTTATGATACTTAAGTGACAGAGGTATCAAGGTAACTTGTGTAGAAATATTGTTTGATATATTGTCATGTTTGTTGTGAATATTTTTTCTTACTGCACAGTAGAAAAGAAAACAACTGGGTCTTTATTTTAATGTAATTCAGATTGGGGAAAACAGAGCTAAGGGAACAAAATGACTGAGGGGGTGCTCTCCCATGTCCAGTGCACTGATCATTTTAGTATGTTTGTGCTTTGTACGGTTATATATTTAAAACAAAAAAGGGTCATGCTCTTCCCTGAGTACTAGAAACAGTTACTCGCTATGCATAATCTAGTTGATAGTTAAATTTGCTATTGCTTTTCTTGTCTTGTTATATAAAATCTTTTCAATACAAGTTTAGTCTTAATGGTAATAAAACGTTATGGTTATTTATAACTTGTGCTTATTTTGTGCATTTTTTCCATGCTATACCCACTAACTGCATGTAGACTAAGTATTGTTTTTTCACACTGAAGAGGCAAACTTTTGTAGTAGACAAATAACTAAAAGCAAAGGCTGCATCATAATTTTATCAGTTTTTTACTTTGACAATGTTAGATTTTAGTTTAAAGGAACACTCATTCAATGTTCAGGGAAACCTTTATACATCATCTGCTATGAATGAGCGCAGTTTGCTGGGAAAGTTTTGATGCATTTGCTAAGCATTAGTGGGGAAGGCATGTCAGAATCTTTTCTCTACGATGTGTTTTACTATCTGAATAATAATAATAATTTAAAAAATCTTTCTTAGGACCAGGCAGTTGTATACTTTAGTTATAATGAATGACTTCATGTTAACCTTGCTAGTTTAGATCATTTCTGAGGGAAAGTATTGTAAATGTTTTTTTCATAACCTTGTTGTGTTTGAATTATTTGTACTTTAATTGTCCAGACAATAAATGAAAGTGTGTAGAATGGCTATGGACTTTCCACCTTTTTAAGTGTGTTCAGATGTTTTAGTATTCCCAGCCGCACCTCAGCCGAGGTCGAGGTTTAGTCTCTGATTCCAGAAGCAAGGTCTTCAAGAGAGAAACGTTCTAGTCAAACCAGATTGAGCATATTCATGATTTGTTTTTCCTTCCGAAGGCCAGAAAGAAACGGCCGTTTAATTTAAGATGTTGAACACCAAATACCAAACTGTAACTTTCATTTATTTGAATGTGGAAGATGCTGAAGGGTTTCTACTATATACAGTATTTTTACACAATGAAAATATTAACTCAGTCAATATCAACACTTTAAAACATAGTGAGCAAATTTCAGTGATAATAACAGTTTTTAAGCCATCATTTAGTTTGACTTTTCTATGAATATGCTATGAATGTCATGCAATATGAAACTGTACATATTGTCTGATGTACAACAGTATATATGATCACATTCCAAATTTGATTCTTTTCACCATGTGTTATAACTAGAGTTGATACTTCTTTCAGTTGACTTGTTTGAATCTCATTAATACAAATATTCACTTCATGTTTATGTTCTGTAACATTCACTAATTGAGAATATGTACCTTGTAAAACTGCAGCATTGAATTTCGTAACTGAGATTAGGAAACTCTATCAGAGGGCTGTATGGACTGTGTTGTTCTTCAGCTCCTTCACCTATTAATAAACTCGTGTTTTTGTGAGATTAAGTTACCATGTTGGTTATAATAATTAATTTCAAGCCACAGAATGAGTTTGTTCTTAAATTTACAGCTTGCTTAATTCATCTTTAAATCCACCTCACCATGCCATTGTAAAAATCAGAAGTGGTTAATTTGGTCTGTTTAAAGACTTGGCCCTGAAAAACACCATCCTTCCATCTACCTATATATGTATATACACTTATATTGATTATATACATATATACACACACTGAACAACATGCACCAGCCCATTAAAAAAAAATGCACTTTCCATTTAAGAAAGTGATATTTTATAACCAGCCTTATTTACTATGGTTCTGTCTGCTTTATAGCATTTGTTAGGGTTGTCACCTAATTTTTCTGCAGTCCTTTCTTCAGACACTAGTGAGACCAAAATCCCTGGATGGTCTGGATGTTCTTAAGACAGAATGCCACTGGCATTGGGGCCCCTTGTGCTTCAGGTTATCTCCCACTTAAAGGCTGGCTCCTTGTCTTTCCATAAGGTATCTGTTTCTTCATTCAGTAGCTTGGTGAGCTCCTGTGAGCTGATTCACACCAGTAACATGAGAGAAAGGGCTCTGCCAGCTTTAGGGATCTGGGATGCAAAGTTCAGTCCCACTTTTGAGAGTATCACAAATGGGAACAGGACGAAAGCAGTCACAGACAGGTTCCCTATGCTGATCCTATGGGAGCATTTTCAGAAAGCTTTACTGAATGAAATGCGGTTTCTGCCCAGCTGGGATCAGAACCACATTTCACTAACACACATTCAGAGTAATCAAGGTTTATATTTCCTTCTTGAAAGGGTAATCACTCTTTCTGCAATTAGTGAACCTGCTGCATAAATGGAAAATCACCTGGGGGAGGGTGTTTCAAGTGCATTCACTTTGTGTTCCACTTCAGTTTACCTTGGACACAGAGCTGGGCTTGGAACGCATGGAGAGGGAAGTGTGTGTTGGGAAATGATGGCTGGCAGATCCAAGAGAGTAATGAGCGACCCTTAAATTCACACTGGGGCCATTCTGCTTTCCTGGTGACCCTGAACTTGTAGCAGCCAAACACACAGGTACTCTGCTGCTCATTTCCAGTGGGAAAGGTGGGTAGAGGGGTCTGGGTGCACTGCAACGGGCTGAGGGTGCTGCCTGGGTACTTGAATCAGCCTCAGGATAACTGAGGGGAGGGGCACACCCAGAGCTGTCCCAGGGAAGCCTTTCTCCATCACCAGAAGCCAGGCAAGGCTGTTACCTTGCCCATCTCACTTACATGGCTTCAGAAAGGTGAGGTAAAGCCAGGTCAGAGTGTGGCAACAGCAAAGGTTTGCTCCCTGCCCTGGAGATCTTGCAGACTGAGCTCCATGCACAGAAGTAATTCATTGTGCATACAGAGCAAAATGAAAGGAGATCAAATCCAGTGTAACTTCACAAAAGCTCTGACATCTCAGGCTAGTACGGTATTTCTCTTCTAAAAATAACTGACTTCTTAAACCCAGGAGATGGGATGGAGGCAATCCAGCTGAGCCTCAGTAACTCATAAGGGGACAAATCACCTGGATACAAACAGGGACTGCTGCAGGAGGGAAACACAAGCACCAACCACATAGGGACACAAATCCTGTGGGATGCTGCACCTGGGCATTGCTGCAGTGCAGCCTCTGTCCCCATGCACAGGACAGTGCTTTCATCCCAGGTGCATTGGGGGTACCTTCAGCAGCCAGGGGAGTGGTGGTGCTGGTGCAAGAGGCACTTCAGAGACCTCTCCTAGAAACACTGTGTGCCACTGGTGTGCTCGAGAAATTCCAGTGGGATCACATGCAGTATGGCACCAGGGTGATTGGGAGACAAGAAACTGCAGAGTCACCAAGCTTGAATTGTTTCTACCTCCCATAAACACAGAACCTGTGTTTTAAAAAGCCTGTTCCTGTAAATCTTCCAGAGCTGAGCATTGGAATGGGCTGTAAGAAGAAGAGTGCCCAAAAGGAGGGGTTGTACAAAGGCACCCTGATTTAAAGTGTCCAAAAAGAGGGGTCATACAAAGGCACCCTGATTTAACTCACCCACGGTTAAGAAATCAGACTGGTTCTTCCCGTTTAGCAATTTTCTGAAATGCTCTTTCTACTGACAGTAGAAATAACTGGGAAGATGGATACACACACAACAGCTGCTTTTCAGACACAGTTGGAAGTTCTGCTTGCCACACTCCTAAGGTAGCAGTGATATTTTTAAACATCAATCCAGCATATTTTAAAATATTTCACCTTAAATTTCATTCAGATTTTAAGTGTTACAGGGCTGCAAATTATTTCTTGTGCAGCAGCAAAAAACAAAATCCTAAAACCTCTGTTCTATTCACTGCACAATAAACCTCCTGTCTCATCAGTGGGGTTTGGAGCTGCCAGCAAGCAAGACCCAGCTATGGCTGCTTACAGGCAAACAATCCAAAGCAGGTTCACATTCTGTCTCCCAGAGAGCAAGGAAACCCCTGTGCTAAGTGGAGCATTCCTCTGCCAGCAAGCCCAGAAGCTTGTTTTGGTCACCAGAAACAAGTGTCTTGTCCCCATGGCACCAGCCTTGTGCTGCTGAGGCCCCCAGGCACTCGTCAGGTGTGACATCCTTGTCCTGCCACTGGGTCATCCTTGGGGTGAGCCCAGCCTTGCTGCCGTGTCTGAAGGACAGGTGGGGCAGGGTTCACTCCTCTCTCAGTACACCCCATGGCACAGGTCCCCCACACTGGGGACTCTCCCTGCAGGCCATTGTCTTGCCTGGCCCACAACCCCCACTGTGTCAGTCCCTCACATAACCAAATTTCCTCAATTCCATTTCTGATTAGCCAGCCAGTAGCCATCACTCAGGAGGAGGAGCAGGTGAACAACCACCTCTGGCCTTATTTTGTCCATCCTGAGCATCCACGTAACAACATAACCATTCAGGCCCTGGGTTCCCCCCTTTCCAAGGCCGCCAGTGTCACCCTGTCCTGGACAAAGCCACATTTTCAGTGCCACCCACGGTTGCCAGAGCAGGCAGTGCCATGGGGCTGGTGAGGCTGGCAGTGCCTGACCTCCACTGAAATGCTCCCAAGTTCTCTTTCTCTTCCAAGACCCAGGCAGGAGCCTGAGATGCTGCACAGCCAGAGCACAGGTGTTTCATAATGGCACATGAGTTTATCAAATTAGAGGAAACAAAAATAAAAATCCCCTTAACTCTGGAAATGAACATAAGCAATGCCATTGAAAGAGAAACCATTTACAAATAAACTCCTGCTAAAGGAAAAAAAAAACCCTGCCAAAGGAAAAGGGGTTCCATTTGGAGGCCTTGTCTGTGCTGGGGTGTCACTGTGTGTGTCACTGAGTGTGGCTGAACTGCCCCAGAAACCTTCTCATGGCAACATTGAGGCAACCTGACAGTCCCAAAATAGTAAATTTTATTTATTGACTTTTAAATACACACAGTGATTACCTTCTCAGTCTGAACATCAGGACTGACTAGAGTTGCCACAATCCATTTGTTTTAAAGCAGCACTTAGGCTTTTTTCCCATTTTGTTGGAATTGCACAGGTCCCAACAAAATGATATGCAAGAATTAGCTTTTTACGAACAATACAATTCTGATTTTAAATCAGCACATGAGACAATTAATTTTGTAGGATAAAGAATCTGTTGCAAATATACAGCAGTACACCCACACATCACCATCTGCTGTGGAGAATTAAATGTACAACTCACAAATTAAATCCTGCAAAGTTGGTGCAAAAAGGTCCTTGCTTGAATTTAAACAAGGCTGTGGAAACCTGCAAACACATTGCAAAAGATCATGAAAACAATAACAAATTTGTCCATCTGTGAGTCAGTTCTAGCAGGGTTGGGGTTTGGTCTTGTTTTGTTTTTTATGTTGGTGCATTTGCAATAACTGTTGCAGCTCACAATGCAAGTTGGGTAAACTGTATTTGAGCTCCCCTGGCCAGGAAAAGTCACTCTTGGAAGTGCTCCCTACAGGCTCCATAACTTTATCCCAGGTCTTCTATTCTTACAGGGAGGAAAAACGAAACAAATCAGAAAAAAACAAATTCCTTTTTTTTTTTCATACTCCGTTTATTGAAGAAAAAATAATTGGCAAATCTGGCAATTGTTGTGGATGTTTTATTATTAGATTTATTAACAAACACTGTTCCACTGAAATGAGGAAAAATAAATATCAACAATTACTGCTGCCACAAAAAAAAAACCTCTGACAAGCACAAATATCTGCATCCCTTTGACTCCCCTGGAGCCAAGCCTTCATTCCCTGATTTTGTTCCCATGTTCTTCTAACACACTGCTCTTAATATTTTTCACACCTGGCAGTACCACCTGTCACATTTCCTGATCTGCACTGAGGAAATGGCTATGAAACCTTGGTCACCAAGGAAGGCAGTGAAGCCTCTGGACCTGAACACACCAGTAAAATAGAGGGTTGGGTGTGAGGAGGAGGCTGGAGCAGCCTTGAAGCCCAAACTCTTTGCTCCCCTGCCTTTTCCACGCTTGGCTTTGACCCACAGGTCTGCTGGGCACTCGCTGGCAGCCATGGGCTCTAAATGAGCCTGGGATCTGCTTCTCACATTCTCAGCAGCTGTGCCCCCTCAAAAAAGTTGTCTTTTGCAGCATTAGATGACCAAAGCTATGCCAGTGATCTCTGAAATGCAGGTGCCCTTCTCTTTTCTTTATTAAGAGGATGCCAGGAAAACATACTGGCATTTTCCCTGATTACTGATTGATTGTATCAATGAAAGAGCTATAAACACGCTGTCTCAAAGCACACACTTAGGCCACCAACCCCACCAGCATTTGGAGTTCTACCAGCACGTCCTCAAACCATGGGGTAGGAAATGTAAGATACAGCATTCCCCTGCCACAGACAAAAATTGCTCTGGGTCGGTGTTCTCAGGAATTTTAGCAGCATTTTTTTTTTTTTGAAAATGAGAAGATTTCCTCAACCTGTTCTGAGATGCCTGCGCTGCTTTAACACGCACTTATCCTCTCACACACCTGGGAAGTGCTCTCAGTACACACACCCCGAGTATAATTTATGCTGAGGGGCTTGCTACATGTTTAACTCAGATAAAGTATATCCGTAATTAAGAAATGCAGCATCAGAGGTACAACACGCCTGGAAATTTGCGGAAAGGATTCTATCAACGGAACGAATGCTGCTGAAGACTATTTAAAACCCCAACCTAATCAGAAAACTACGCCTCTCTATATATTTATATCAATATCACCAACCCTTTGACATCCCCAGCACTGCTAACACGCTGCCTGGAAGCCGACTTATCGCAGCTGCCTTGGGCACACTCGCATGCATAAAAAATCAAGTGACTTGATTAATCAGTGGAAGTTGCTGAATCATGGGCTTGCAGCCGTGCCTGCATAGCCCTGGCTATTGATGGGAAACTGGCAGCCTGGGATTGAGATTAATCCCTATCAGCTGGTCCACAGACCTGTGTGGACCTTTGCCAGCATTTCTATGAGGAACAGAATCTTAAAAATTTCAGACCTGAAAAATAGCTGTGTCAAAGGGGTGGGAGCGTGTGTGTGAGAAGAGACTCCAACCACAAGTGTCAAAAGGGAAGTGGAGTTCAGAAGAAGAGAGGGGAAAGCTGTGGGCAAGAAAATCCTGACTAGACTTGGAAGCTGCCTCCAACAAGCACAGCCAGATGCAGCAGCTGCAGGTGTATCCCAGCTTGAGCAAGCCCTGTCTGAAATTCAGCAGCCCCACCAAGGGAAAAGCAGGAAGAAGTGAAGGATGTGGGATATGGGTGGGAATAGAAAGCAAAAGTAGCCAGGCTGTAGCACCATGCAACCTCTTCTGGGTCTCCTGGGCATGAGCTACCTTGCCTTGGGTTTTCAGAAGTCAGAGAGACTGGGAAATATTTTTCTTTAACACATAAAGAGCAATTTGTCTAGAAGAAAAAAAAGATAAATGTCATGGGGATATGTTTTATTTGACACTCCCTGTGGAGGCTCCTTACAAGGCTTACCCTGCCCAGTGTCTTCCAAGCTTCACCTGCTCTCAGGAGGGCTGGAGGCTTTGGGAGAAGGAGCTGCCTTTCTGTGCCAGCCTGTGTCTGGGAAAAAGAAAAAAAAACCAAACCTTGGAAACAATTCACTGAGCCCTACAGGGACCATGTGCAGCAGCCCTGCTGTCTGGCTGTGTGCCCCAGATGGGAATGGTGCTTTTTGTCGTGGAGTTCAAGCCCTCTAATCCAAACATGTTATCCTTTGGTTGGATCTTCAGGTGAGACAAACAGCCACTGCTCCTCTGAAGGACCCTGCCCCAGCTGCTTTCTGCTAGGAAATCAAGAAACTTTTTGTTTAAAGAAACACATTTGCCAGATCTTTACTGCCAGGCAGCTGGTCGAGGCTTTTGCTTTGCTTTTTCAGAGGGTGAGTTAAGTGTCCTTGAATGAGTGTCAGGAATAAAAGGAAAAAGGAGGGCAAGCACCCTTTGTGCCAAACCTCTTACGCTTCCTCCAGTGTGACTCTGCTGCACTTGTGAATAATCATATTAACATATATTAAAGGCGTTGTGTGCCAGTAATGGAAGAGATTGTGAAACCACATTAGCTTATCTATTAGAATAGCCAAAGCAATAATATCGTGTCAGCTAAATTAAAAAGAAGAGAGGACACCAATCAGGTTGATCACTGCCTAAACCTAGTGTACCTTTGGCTACACACATAGATATTTCAGTATGAACTGACTCTGTGTGTATTTTCAATATTAAGAGATAAAATACTGTTCTTTGCCACGTTATAAACTAACTTGGTGCAATGGAACAGATTTTAAAAGCTAAGTTAAAACCTCTTGAGAATAAGGGGTTTATAATGGAAATGCTGACAGCCTCTTAACTGGAGCACTGGGATCTCTGTTGCTATTATGACCAGATAAACCAACAAGGTAATTCAATGTAGTGTTCCAGCTCCAAGACACTAACACACTCCTTCTGGTCCCAGGTGCTGAGGGGAAGTTAAATATAAAACTTAATGAAACTGCAGTGACTGACTACGGGGCTGGCTGGTTGCCCCTGCACCAGGGAAAGGTGAATTTCCCTCCTGGGAAGGTGTCTGAAAGGCAGACAGTGACCGGCTGGTTCAAGTGCAAGCTCTGGCTAGAGCCTTCTAAACTTCTCAGAAGTCAAATGGCTTTCTAAAGTCTAATGGATGGCTCAAGGTGGAAAGCTGTGAATATCCAACCCAGCCTCTGCACACACACCACACCAAGAATTGACCAGAAAGGCAGAGCAGGTCCCACACTCCCACACCTCCACCCAACAGTGCTGGGGCAGCATCTCTGCTCACAGGGGCTGGGGGACACACACCTGCCCTCCCTCCCTGCAAAACTGCCCCAGCTCAGCAGTTCCAATTGTTATAAATAAATAGTATTATTTATTTAAACAATAAAAGATAATTTATTATGTAAACAGTAACTAGAAAAACACTGGTAAGTGATTTTCAAAAAAAAAGTAGTAAACCGGGATCGCAGGGATAAAAGACTCTTTAAGCCAATTTGGCTATGTGCCTGAGGGCAGAGATCCAGCAATGCTGGGGTTGCTTTAGCTAATCTAAAGCAAAAATCTTTAATAAGTCCCTATTTAGAGATTTGGCCAGAAGTCCTCAGTGTTACACCTGACCCGCGGCTACTCCGAGGTGAAACGCAACCTCCCCTTTCCGAGCTGGCACTTTTAACCCCTCTGGTCCCTCCCGTGACCGCCCACAGTCCGGCCCCCAAGGTTCAGGATGATTGGCAAAGAGATTTGTGAAGTAATGTCCTTCTGCCAATGGCTCTCTTGCTGCTTGGGGACAGCTCCTGGGGGTGATGACCTCTGCCTCAAAGGTGGGAAAGTTCCTCATTAAAATTCCACTTGGCGTGGAGCCGAGTTACAGTCCGACGGTCATGGGATAAATATAGTCCTTTGCTTGCTTGTGGGGGGTTTGCTGCTGCTGCTTCTGAAACAGGGAATGCTTAGGAGAGTGTTATCAAACATACAACTAAAACTGGTGAATATCAATTAGAGTAATAAAGACTTAACAAGATTAAACATAATAAAACATAATAATCATTAGCTTCACTAACAACTTTAGTAAACTTTTAGTTAACTTGAACTTTGATTAATTAAACATGCAAAAGACAACTCCACCATTTCATGAATAACAAAATGCCAGGGAACCCAACTCCACTCACAAAGCAACAGCTACAGGGAAGCTGAGGCATGGATGGTTCAGTCCTCGCTCTGTTCCCAGAGCTTTCCCCTCCCCTAGAGGCAGGAGGTAGCAGTGGGGTTGTGCTAAGCTGGCACAGCTGTTCTCCAGCTTCTCTCCAAATAGATGGCAAAGCTGCCAGCAGCAGGAATGCCATTCATGCCATGCTTTGACACCCAGAAAACTTTGCTGCTCCTTTCTGTGCCGCTTATAATATTACCACGGCTACTAGGAGGTGCACACGCTGCCTCTACCTACACATGAAATCCTGAGCAAACTTCCCGAGGTTGGTGGGCTGGTAGCACTGCCTACTGTCAAGACTGTCTGACATTTCCAATTACAAGACTCTATTTTCAGCTGCTTATAACTGTCATATTTTGACCAGTAACTTGTCATTTTACCATCCTGGGCATCTGCCGCAGGCTGAATTTTTTTGGAAAGCTTCAGCCAAAACAATATAGCTATTCCCAGGGGCAAGGCCAGGGAACAATGCACTGTTTTGTAATGGTAAAAGAGAAAAAGAACTGACATCCTCTTCTTTAAGATGCACCATGACTCCTCACAGTTTGGATAGGGGAGTAGAAATTTAGTCAATCTGTGACCTTTATATTAAGGGTGTGCCTTTTTTTTACTGCTGTGAAAATCTATGCAAGTGTGGCCAAGTGAAAGCATTTGGAAAAATTCCAACCTCATTTCTTCAGCAAAGACTTTTCTTTCACTGAGAATCCTAAAACCTCTAAGGATCCTGTCCTGCTGGGCTCATCTTGCCCTCCAGCTTGTGCAGAAGGGAGTAGCCCCATCCCAAAGGCAAAGAGATGGGGAGAGAAAAGGCAGAACAAGGAGGAGATGGAGAGGAGCAGGCAGAGTGATTTGCACCCACCAGAGCTGCTGGCTTTCTGGGGCTGGGAATGGGATCCAGGATCCTGAGTCTCACCATCAGGAGGCTGCCAGGAAGTGCTGTGAGATCCCACCGCGCCCGGTCGGAAGCAGCAGGTTTTACAGCTCAGAGCTCGGCATGGCTTTTCCTGGGTTCACAGCCCACCAGCAGGAATTGCAGCTGGAAGTGCTCCATGCTCTGGAAATCAGGTGCCAAAATGAGCAGCAAACGTTTAGCAACCCCATGCAGGATGCTGGGTCAAACGGCCTTCGCAGGCCCACAGAGCTTTTGGCAGGACCATGCAGGCGGCTGAACTGGGACAGCCTCCCGTGCCCAGCTGCATTCCCACAGCCCTCCCAAAGCCCACAGCAAACAAAGCAGGGAGCTGTGGGAAAAGCATCCCTGACTCACCTGTGCTCCCAAACCCACCCCGAGCACCAGCCTCTCCTGTACCTGCGGTGGCAGAGGGAATGTGTGACACCAAAACCACAGCATGGTTCACACATGCCGGCAGTGCAGGGGGATGCTATTCGTGGATTCCCTAAATTTTGACTACAGGAATACAATCTTTGATTATGCCCTTTGCATATGGAAATCCAGGAGAGAGAAAATGGAGGGTGCTTTCCTTTTTGACAGTTGTCTTTGACTGGCACGTCCTTCCTTTACAGAAAACTGATGTTTACTACTGCAATACATTTATTTTGAAACTCAGTTCATCTGCTGTAAGAAATTACTCAGACCATTAATTTTGGAAGCCAATGCTGAGAGATCACGAATGTTAAGAATTCTAATTATGTTGGGTCTGGAAAATTTAATGAACAAAAGAGACTTTTCATAAGCATCTCAAGCCATAATATTTTAATGCTATTGGCATTAATTAAAATATCTGGAATTTTTAAAGGAGCCCTCTCCTTCTCCCTTTAAATATTTTACTTCTACCATTAGAACAGAAACAGAATTTTGCTAAAGCCACAGAAAAAATGTTCTCTGTGGCTGATCATCTCATTTATAATCGTGTCATGGTGGGAACAACCTTTTGCTGAAATTTTGTTTATGCTTCAGAAATTTTCTCCTAATAACTTCTTCCCTACCCCCCTTCCCTAGCACTAGCAGGCCTGGATTTGTCTTCTGTGCAGGGCTAGGAAGATAAAAGTCCAGATGATTTGGCATCATACAAGGGACTGAACTCTCAGTTCCTGATTAATGATACTATCCATCTCAGAAGGTAGTGATTCCCTCCTTTAGAGCCTAGGGGGAAAAGATAGCCTAACCTTTGAATTCATACTTCATCATCTCCCTCTGGCATCTGTGGCTTTCTGCAGGACACAGGGCTCAGCGCTGCCCTGCTCCCCACACCAACCAGCACAGCAAACACCCTGGGAAAGAGAGGGCACCTGCTCCTCTGCCTCTGCTTTGCAGGCACAGGGGGTGCCCATGGATTTGGTGCCATGTCCTGGGTGCTGGCAAAAGCAGTGGCTTTTCTAAGGGACACCATTGCACTGCAGGGTGGGCAGATCATGACTGCCAAGGTCTCTGCTGCTTGTGCTGTGACCAGTGGCAGCAATGCTGGATGCAGAGGTTAGAGACAGCTCTGGCTCTGAACTTTTGGGAAGTGGGCTCATTCCCTGACTTGAGAGCTCAAATGAGCTCAGAAAGATAAAAGGGATTTTTTTTGTGTGTCTGATCTTAAGCTCACAGGTTTTAACTTGGATTTTTCTAAGTATCTAAATATACAGTCTCTTGCTAGTTGGTAATAGTGGGACCTCACCTTGTTTGATGATGTTCTCACTTTTTAGAGTGTCTAATTAAAGGCGGGACACAGGAACTGTCAGTGCTCAGCCATTGAGAAAATGGAGCCAGTGGGTTTTCCAGGCACTGAACATGCCAGGAACTGCCTCAGATGGAACCAGCATCTGGGCAAGGCAAGGTGAATGGAACATTAGGGGCAATGAAGAAGCTGCCAAGCCCTCAGACACATTTAAAAAGGCATTTTCTCTTGAAAAGGCCACAACTGTAGTTGGGAAATTTGAAAAGTGAAAACAGCATTTTGCAGTGGATCAGAGGAAGCAGAATTTCCACAAGAACAGCAAATAACAGAAGGAGGAAGCTGAGCTTAATTTCTACCAAATTGGGCACAGCCTCCTCTGTCTCAGAGGTGCTTGGCACACAAAGCTGCTCCTGTTGGGACACTGCACATCATCACTGCAGAGAGGCAGGTCACTGCTTCCTGGCAGCACTTTCTCCTCCAGCACAAATATGCGGATTCAGCAGGCTGCCAAGCCTGCCTGTGCTTATTTCTGTGCTGGGCACAGCCAGGTGTCACACAGGTGAGGTTGCACATAGACATACAGGAGGCCCAGAGGGCTTTTATCTATTTTCTCCATGTGGCTGAGAGAGCACTCAAAGGCACCTGCTGATTCTGTATGTTCGGTGCCGCGGAGAGGAAAATCGATGTGGGAACTGCAGATGGCTTCAGTGGTACAGGGTATTCCAGGCTGCTTTCTGATGCAAACAGAACTGATTTACTCTTAGTGGCTTAACTTCACTGACCATTATATTTTGTTTCATTATTCAAAGGCAAATACTGAAGTAGCATGTTGTGGACATGGCTGGTTCTTTCAGGTGGAAGGGGGTGAGAACCATTTGTGTAGCTTTTCAGAGACTTGTTTCAGTGTCTTCACATGGTTTCAGGAAGCTTTTCTTCTAATATTGAACTGCCTTTAGCAGGGTTTTTTTCCTACACCTTGGGATCCAGTATCATTTCCTTGTTTTTTCTGCACTCCAGTGCTATCAGCCATCCTCAAGTGTTTGTCTCATCACTTTCAAGACTGCACCCCTACCCAGGAAAACAGTGAGGGACAAACTTTCTGCTCTCTGCAGGTTTTTCTCCCTATAAGCTGGAAAATAATGTTTGTTTGGCTCATATTCTTAGCTAGCTGCAGACTCCCCACTGATACCCCCTGCCCTGTCAATTGCTAACTAATTGTGCCTGCAGTAAAAGTAATCCAAACTGGGGAGTTATTCAGCAGCAGCAGAAGGATCCATTAAAACAGATTATGCTCTGTGCTCCGTTTCTGTCTTCATCCTCCGGGATCACCCTGCCTAGGCTCTGCCCCAGGGCACACACACCCACGCTCTGCAAAGTCACCCTGGAGTGTCCCCACAAAGGGCTCTGAGGCTCATCTCAAGGGGACAGGCAAAATCCAGGCCAGGGGGTCTGTCCCTGAGGGACCTGGCTACGAGGTGATGTTAACAGGCAGGCTGTCCAGGAATGCTCATGGGCAGGAAGTTGTCCAGGATGCTGCTGCGATGTTTTTTTAGCTTTCTTATCCTTGACACACAGGCAGCAAAGCAGCTCTGTATTTGGTTTGACTGAAGCTTCAAGGGGAGCAAACCCCTATAGGATTCAGGCCTTAGGAAGGCAAAAAAAATGCACAGTAGCGATGTTCTGGAGTTAATTCAGCCTTGAAACTCAGTGGCTGCTTGGCATCAGGAAAGACCCCAGCCTGGAGTGAGGAGCAGGGTTTCTGAAGGCCTGTGAAACAAGCCTGAGACATTTCACAAAATCATAAACTCACAGAAGGGTTTGAGTTGGAATGGACCTTAAAAATCACCTTGTTCCAACCCCCTGCCATGGGCAGGGACACCTTCCAGGTTGCTCAGAGCTGCATCCATCCTGGCCTTGAATGCTTCCAGGGATGGGACAGCCACAACTTCTCTGGGCAACCTGTGCTTCCTCACAGGGAAGAATTCCTTCCTGATAGCTAATCTAAACCTGCTTTCTCTCAGTTTAAAGCCATTCTCCCTGGTCCTGTTCCCACATGCCCTTGAAAAACTTCTATCTATATTTACATCCCTCAGGGCAGATTGGTTACAAGGCCTTTATGTCTGTCCCTGTGGGTTTCATTGCCCCTATGAAGACCCACCTCAGGCTCAGCACCTTGCTTCCAACACTGACTTTTTGGAGGTTCTGCTGTACAGAGTAACAAATACAGTCCTGTTCCACCCATGAGCTTAATTCGGCCACCTCCAGCTGGGATATAGCCACTGCTAACAACACACGAGGTGCCCTGTGGGGTCAAAAGGCCCTGGAGCTGGATGAAGAGGGACACGGATGAAATGGAGTTACCTCAGCTGGGCAGTGAATCAGCCACCACTCCTGCTCCAGAGAGCACTGTGCACAGCTAGAGCCACATGGCTGGATCTGGCTGGGCTTCCTCTCCCCACTTTAATTGTGTGACATTAAAGCTACCCCTAAGCCAGTAGGACAGGCGTATGCAGAATGTACCTATTTACCTTGCAGGTTTTTAAATTCAAATGGGTTATGTAAAGCAGCACAGTCTACACAATTTAAATTGGCCTGACTTCTGAAAGCTGCGGGTTCCAGGACCTGAAAGAAAGCCTGCAGCTAGGCTGAGTATCCAAGGGAGGTCCTCTTGGCATACAAAGATCAAGCACAATCTGAAATTCAAACATACCTTTACGCTTAGTTTTTATCTTATTTCAGTTTCACGCAAAATAATGTTGCCCTAGAAATGAAATTTCCCCATATGTCTGGCACAGCTCTACAATGGCCATTTAGTGGAGCAGTAAAGCAAAGCACCAGGTACTTGACAGCTCTTTTTGTGTCACTCGCAACATGCCTTCTAATTCTAGAGAACTACTGCCATGTACTCCAACAGGGTTTCTTTGCTTTCCTGAAGCAGTTACATGACTTAAGAGTTTGGTCACCTTTTCTGCTAATGGGAATTGAGGAATTATACATAGGAAGAGCACACAGGTAGAAAGCCCAGCACATTAAAATCGAGCTTGCTCAGGACACCTATAATATGATCCACACAGCTCTGCAAAATGAATTTTTATTATTTTCCCAGCTTTACATGCTAGCATTAATATTTCATTACTAGATTTCACTATGATTTTGGTCCTGTTACTGTCTCAACCAATTTACTGCTTGAGAAGGTTATTTTTAATCTTCAGCAGTAACTGAGAATATACCCTCAGAAAACCTTTCCCAACATGGAATTTTGTTGCTGTTTCATTAAATTGAGGTAATGCTGTATCCAACAGCTCTTTATGGGAACAAAATACATCAATTTTAAGAGAGGAGGGAGGATTATCAGTTTCTAGCTGTAAGTCTGTGTTGCCCACTTGTCTTAATTTGTAATTATGGAATTTCAGACATTACGAATGGGGAGAATGAGCTAAAAAGATGTGATCTGATACAGAAAAGCTGGGTTTAGCACTGAGCACTCAGGCATCTGGCTCCAGAGGTGCTACAACACTGGTACTCCAGCAGTTTTCCTTTGAAAAGTGAAGGTATTTATTTGGGTTCTGATTCAAAGAAGGTTGAGGATGTAAAAGCACAGGCAGTGTTAGGCCAGGTTTGTTCCTCTCTAGGTTTGTGATTTAGGGCCATGTCACACAGACAGTCCTGGCAGCCAGAGAATGAGAAAGGGCCAAAGCCTGCACAGAGAATCTGGTCTTGACCCCATCTCCCACCAGGGCACCACAACAGGATTTAGCACACAGGCTGTACACTATCAGAGGAAAAAAACAGGTCTCAAAAAAAGGTCTCTCAAAATCTGCTTCAGAGTTACAAAATGTTTCTCAGTGTCAAACACAAGCAATTAGTGTTATTTATTCATCCCCTTAAAACATCTCACTCCCCAGTTCCAATTCCCTCCAGCCACGTTCTGCCAGTGATATTGCACCTCCCCTTAATTCCAGCCTGATGGATTTAGGACAGGATGTGCCATTTTGGTCCCTTATCCTACCCTGGGGAGTCTGCTCTCTTTGCTTTGTGGACAACTTCCTTGTCCTAAGAGCAGGGTTATTTTCCCAACTGTTGTGGGGATGGGGCAGGGATTCAGGCAGTTCTCTACCAACCAACATGAGGCATAACAGACCCTTCCCCAGCCAGGAAATTGAGACAGTTCCCAAAGGTACAGAGAAAGGCACAGGGACCTGGCCTTGACACACAACAAGCAGACAATTTTCCTGTTTTCCCCCCTGGATATAAACTCAAAATATTCCCTTGTATGTTGTCACATCTCCTGAGGGACTCATCCTTTCTCAGTTGCACAAACCCTCCCCTAAATTCTACACGGAGTGATACCACCCTCCTTATGTCCTGCAGCACCCATGCAGGGGCTCCCCTGGGCTGCCTTGCACATCTCCAGAGTGTCTCCCCACTGGTTCAATCCAAAGAAAACCATGGATCTGTGCCTGTCTGTGCAGCCTGGCACAGCATTACGTTGATAGGCACCTGGAAGGATCACTGGGGTACAAATGCCCACAGCAGCCCAAAATCCCAGTGCAGTCTATTTAACAACAGTCACACGTGGCAACAGCTGTCCAGCAGAACCCAGGTACCTGCATTTTGAGGGGTTTTACTGTTCAAGTGCTTCTTCTAAAACCTCTTCTGGGGTAATCAAAGCCTAATCATCTAATTTGGGGACTTAAAACCCATTCAGAGCAGAACCAAAGAACAAAAAATTTTCACTCTGGCTTTTTATGGTTCTCAAATCTCTCCCAGCCTGCTGGGGAGTGGCCCAAACAGAAGAGATTGAATGAGTTCATCAGTACTTGGGCAGATATGTTTTGGGGAGAAACCAGGAGGTGGGCTCACACTTATCCCTAACAGACTCCAGGAATGATGCTAATCCAAATCAAATGGTCTGTCTTTGAGACAGCATCAAACAACTTATAAAAGCCTTCCTGGATTCTAAATATTGGCTACATTCTTCACAGGGAAGATGAGCAGCAGAGCAGATTTTCCCTTGAAAACATTTTCTCCTATAATTTTTCCTGATCTGAGAATTGTAACAAGTGCATGGAAATTACAAGCTGCTGTAAAAATTACAGAGACTAAAACTACAATTTTATCCTGCATTAGAACAATTTTAACATTGTTAGAGGAATATATCTCTGCAATTTTAAAATTATTTGAGTCATGACAGGAAGACTCACAACTGCAATATTTATCTTTCAGATTCATCTTAGGATGTTCCTGAAGACTTGTGAGATGTCACATTATATAGCATTTTGTGGGGACTGGAGAAAGTCACTTTGACAAGCAACACATGTGAATTGAAGCCATTGATTATGGGGAATTTAATTTTATCTATTCTGTATTCATGGTACAATAAATAAAAATACTTCAGTGGTCACTGTAGGACTGCAACAACTTCTACAGAAATGCAATTTATAGTTGCATATTTTTAACAGCGAGCTTTGGCATACATTTGATTAAATTCTGCTTTGCAGTGCACTTAATGAGAATTCTAATTCTCTAGAGATTTCTATAGGCATGCCAGGTAAAGAGGAGTCTATCAAGTCAGAGCTGTGGTTGTTAGCACAAGAAGCTGGTTCCTTTGAAGAGAAATAAAATTCATAAGCATGCATGCATATATTTTAATATTGCCAAGATACATATTGGCAGAGCAATAAATAGTTAGAAGATTTATTACCCGCTGTATTTCCCAATGTATACAAAAGCAAGTGATACTTGTGAGGTATAACATCTTTCAGGCATGTGTTTGAACTGAGTGGCTCAAGCAAAGGTTATTTATTTTGGTTTCTCAGGAAATTTGAGGTTGATTCCTTCTCTAAATTTCTTCAAGTTGTCCCATTGATTTCTCTGCCTGCCTGATGAGGAAGGTGAAGGGCTTCCTCTAAGAGATGCAATGTCAGCATTTGAGGGCCATCCACTTCTCTAAATAAACAGGGTCAAAAAATAAAATAACTTTGTTTACCTGCTCCTTTTTGGTATCTCTCTGCTCCAGCTCTCAGATTAAGGTAATTTTTATAAGGACTATCTCACTACCACAATCATCTTCCTACAGCAACTTGGAAAAAAAGTTCATCCATCCTGGTAGGAATATTGGGTGTATCCAGACAGGACAGCTCCTTCCTGTATCAGTTTGTAGCCACAGCCTCACCTCAGGTAAATTCTACAAGAGATAGTTTAGGTTTGGCAAGTGTTTTTCCCTTGGCTGCAGAGCTGGGAGAAGGACAAATCCTGCTGAACACGGGGGCAAGTTTGCCTTGTTCCAGTCTGCCTTATTCAAACCTGGATGCTGGAAAGTGTGAGGAAACCCTGGACACATTCATCCCAGTGGCAAAACTGTGAAAGGGACCAGGATTTCTTCCATGCAGGGATAGGTGTATCTGCCACGTCTGTAAAAATTACGATGACTTTTTGTCTCCAAACTTGCTCTGATTTCACTGCAGAGTTTATTGATAATGGGGTGTTTAAGTCATTTTTTGGTGTGAAATATGAACAAGATTATCTAGTCTTGTATCACTTTTAATCTGCAAATATCAAATTAACTGAGGACTTCAGTAAATTTGCACCCACATTTCTGATGGGGATCCATTGAGAGTTGCTGTTCAGGATAGCAGAAGGGGACACCGGCAAGATTAGGGAGAGAGCAGAGGATGTGAAGCTGTGCTTCACACTGCAGTCATCAGGTCACAGTGTTATGCTTCAGGCGACTTCTCTTCACTACTGTTAGTCCTGGAATTAAACTAAAATCAGTCTCCCCTAAAGAACACAAAAGAATATAAGCTTTACTTTTTGTCCTCTCAGCTGTTACACTCTGAACCAGTGGGTTATTTTAATACTGACCAATGCTCGAATTCTAATTCTTACACTGGAATTTAAAAAAAAAAACACATTGGGGAAACAAAAAAAAAAAAAAAAAAAAAACCAACCAACCAAAAAACAATCAAACCCAAAGAACCCAAAGAACAAGAAAAGAACAAATTAAATATAGCTTCTGCTTATGCTGATTTTCAGAAATAGGTTAATAAACATTGCTTAGATGAAAGGAGCCTCAAGCGTTAAAGAAAGAAATCAGAAGGTCTCACTTAAGTGATTTTTTGGCAGGAATCAAATTAACGAATATAATATGGATTGCTGACAAGGTGCTTGATCACTCTCAGCAGTGAGGAATTTTTTAATGTATATATTATATTTATTTATATGGATATATCTATATATGCATGAGTTTGTGTTTGAGTTGATTCCATTAACACTTCATTTGATGATGATAAATAGCATTTTCATTGAAAAGGAAAATATCAGGAAGTCCTGATTTGCAAGAGCAAGTTAGAATTTATGACATTATTATGTCCTACTGCATTTTCTTCTCCTTTAAAAAACACAAGCCTTCGATGTTAGTGCAAAAGAATGCAACCATTTTATTTAGTCCACAGACAATTTTCCTCTAATTCAATCTGCAAATAACACAAAGTTCTTTTTTTTTTTTTTTTGTAAGAGGGTGGAGGATAAAATAGAAAAGGAGACATAAAAGAGACTTAATTAGATCATGGAACCCTTTCTTTAAGCAGTTCAGCATCTTAATTTCTGGTAAATTCAAGCAACATCCATCTGGGGTTTGATTCTGTCAGTCTGTATCTATGTCTGTCTGCCTTTATCCATCTCTCTAGGCATCCCTGGCTGTGGCTTCAGAGCAGCACCGACGGATCCCGAGCTGTGCATGCAGCGAGCTGCAGAATCCAGCCCCTCTTTGACAATGATTGGGGCTGACACTGACAAGCACTTACACCCCATTCTCGGGCTCTTTTTGTTTGGCCTTAGATTCACGTGTTGTCTGGCAAAAGTTAAAAATAAAACATTTAGGGCTAGGCTGTGGTCAGTTTTGCTGTGGCTCCGCAGTGCGAGGGGGAGGAAGGGGAGGGGGAGGCAGCGGCGGCTCCGCGTTCTGCACCACTCGCATCAAGGTCAGCCAGAACTGCTGCGAGAGCAGAGCCGGAGCCACCCAGAGCACGTGCTGTGCCAGAAAATCGCTTTTTTTGCTTAGAACTAATCACCTGGAGGTCCGGAGCGGCTGAGACATTCGCAGGCATTGCCCCTCTCACTCAGGCAGCAGATTTAGCTGGCCACACCCCGATGCGACCAGCTCCTGAGCCTCAGGGCTCTTGGAAAATTTTCCATCAAAACTTTCAGGGGACCTATCTGATTTCCTTGAAAATGTCAGCATGTTTTTATTTCATTCTGCTAGACAAATTAAATATGGAAAATGGAAAAGATATTAGCAGAAACCCAGAAACCTTAATGGCAGGGGAAAGGGACAGTATTCATTTTGTCAACGAGAAGCTGGTATTTTTCAGCTGAACATTTTGGATTAAAATACTGGTGGCTGCACTAGGCAAAATAACTGGACAAACCCACCTCTTATTTATGAGGAGCTCTATTTCAGATATCTATGCAGTAAAGTTGACTGCTTCCCATCCCCTTGTCCCCCCCCTCCCCCCCCCCCCCAACATTTCTCACTGACAAAGAGGTGGATACAGGTAAAACATTTGCCTTTCCCCAATTTCCTGAGGCTGGGGAATCTCCTTGCTACCCCTGTCTGCCAAAGCTGCAGAACTGTTGTCACCCTGCTCTGCATCAGGAGTGCTGGGGGCTCACCTGAGGGGACTTCAGGGGTAGAAGCTGAGTTGGATTTATGTGAATATGGGACCAGAATGAAGGAGAGCAGAAGGATGGGACAGAGTCCAGTGGTCACAGAGCCCCGTGTGCTGCTACAGCAGACAGACATCTGCTTCTTTCCTCAGACTCGTACCCACCTCCATCACAGGAATACTGAGAGGGGCTGTCCTCGCTGCTGCTGTGAAAGGCTTTTCCAGAAACTCCCATCTTTCATTCAAAACCTTCTAAAATATAGGATAACTTACTGATGACTAGCTTATAGTTATTTATGTAACAAATTGTCAAATCTTAGAACAATCCCCTTAATTCCTACCATGTTTGTGGGTGATTCTCTGCAGGCTTCAGTATGCTAGGACACAATCCCTCTTATCCCATTGAACTATTCACCATTCTCTGCTCCTGCTCTAGGTTAAATTATTTTTTTTCAAGCACAGGTGGCTACAACTGGTCACTACATTCCTGAAAAAGTCTTACTGTGGCCTTCTAAAAGGCATTAATTTTTTTCCCAGCTTGACTGAAAATGCTTCTTTTGATATAGTGCCAAATATATGCCCCATTCTTCTGTATCTGTCCAACCAACAAGCCTTACCTCATATTAGAAATTGTCATTAATTCCCAGCTACCTGACCTTGCTACTTGAACTGTTCAGTGTAATCCCATTTATATCTTCCCAGTCCCTGAGGATATTCTGTTTTTCTGTATGCTGTCAGCCTCCTTGCTATTGACAAACCCTCCCACCTCCATCAGCACATTTCTCTAGCAGGTTCTTTTTGTGCCTAGTTGATTAATGAAAATATTAAGTGATATTGGTCCCCAGACTGTGCCTTCAGAAACTCCACTTTTAGCTCTCTCCAGCCTGGTATTTCCTCTTTCAGCATCATCTGTTATTATCTCCTGTAGCCAGTTTCTATTTATTTTACAATCCTGGGCCTAATCTTCATCGTTCCCAATCAAACAATTCTCCATGTAGCTCTGTGTCAGATGTTTCTCTCACAGTGTATACACATCACATCTATTGCCATTTTCTTTGTCTAAAAAGATCAGGATAATCTAAAGATTATCAAGTTAATCTCATAAATCTGCTTTCAGTAAACCTATTCTGTGTGTTATCCTACTTCTGCCATTTGCTATGCTCTCTATTCCTCTGCTTTCCAAAAGCACTCTAATGCTTTGTGTACTACTGATGCCATGTTAATATGCCCACATTTAACTAGAACACAGTTTTTTCCTATTTTAAATACAGGAATCATATTTGAAATCTCTCTTTCCACTCCTACTTTAACATAGTCCTAAACACCCTTCGAGCAGAAGTGCTGTTTCAAATGCCAATTCCTTCAAGACAGCTGGGACACAGATGCTTGGAAACCACTCCTTGAATTTTACTTCTACCTCAAAGGCATCATTTTCACCCTTCCAAACCCACTCCCATGAAGCCAGTTTTCTTGTTTTCTCCCATCCAAGTTCAGAGCCATTGTCCAAATGGAACAGTGAGCCACAAAATCATCTCAGTTTTGGAAAGCAACCTTGCCAATCTTAAACCCACCCTCCCTCAAGCCAACCTTACTGTTACTTTCCTTGCTGTCATCTAATTTTGATGGCTGTAAACGCCTACTGTTTGTTTTAATTTCTTTTGCTGCTTCTGAGTTGACTTCAATTCTTGCTTTCCTTCTTTCTGTGATTCTGGATCCAACGCTTCCTGCTGATCACTGTTTCCATTCCTGGGAGACTCTACCATTTTGAAATTTCATCATTTCCTCTCAGTAAAATACCTGCAATGGAACAATATCAGAAGAACAGTACTTTCTAAGGCATTGCCAAAATTTGTTATTATCCTTTTTACAGTAAAACACAATTTTTTTATATTTATTGACTTCAATAATATCTTATATTTGAAAAGCATTGCCCCACAGATTCAGAAAAGCAGATTCACTGAAGTTGAACGTGTAGGTCTGATTGGAAAGCAAACTTATGGTGCTGGGAGCAGTTGGACCAGGATTCTGTATGGCCCATCCACCATGCATCTTGAATTAGCTAAAACCCACTCATGTGAAGCTGGAAATGTCCCCCTGTCAAAACAAAGCTCCTGGATTTAATCACTCTCTGACTCTGTGTCAAGTTTGCAAGTCAAAAGAGGGTTTCTGTAATGTCACCTTTGAAAGCTCACTTTCAGGTCCACAGTCAAACCCTGCCTTTATTTCCTCCTCCCTAATCACCGGCACCAGGCTGCGTGATTAGCAAGTGAATGACAGTTCAGGACCCACTGCAAAGCCCAAAGTGTGAGCTCGTTTGATGATCAGGCCCTTAAATTGAAACTGCAGAATGAATATGGCAATCCATCCACTTCTCCACAGTAATTTTGACTTTGAGGAGCTTTGAGCTTAAATCTGCATTATGGAGTCTAATGGGGGTTGTGTTGACACAGTTGTCTTGCTGCAGCAGTGATCTCATTTCATAAACAGATGTATTTCAAATGTATCTGTAATATAAATTCAGTCCATTCCTAATATTTGGTATATTAGATATGCTTTGGGATGCTTAATTCTAACTGTTAGAGCCTTATGGAAGGTTTCATATATAGGAACTGAAACAAACAGGTTCAATGATTTATCTAATGACAGGACTGAGATAGAGCTGCCAAGTCAAAACTGAATTCACCATTTCAGCCTCCCATGCATGGTCAGCTTACTTTAATGTGAGACATGTCTGTAACTCATTTAAAAACTAACTGAAATCCTACCCTGCTTCATAAATCAGATTATAGTTTCTCTGTGAAGTAGGAATTAATTATTAAACATGGCTCCAATCTTAATTTTAAGTATCTCTCTATTAGTACACAGCTATATCCTGGACTTGGTACCACTGAAAAGGCTGTTCTGGTCTTAACATCTAGAAGAGATCATTATTGTCCTATACTTCTGGTCCTGTGGTATTGATTTGCTGCCCCACTTAAGAGGAATATGTTGCTAAGGTAAGTGACTTATTTCTAAACCTCGCTTTATTGAATTGTCCTCTAAGTGAAGAAAGCTGGCTCCCCTATACTGAAAATTATCTTGCTTCCATTAACAAAATGGCAAAAAATAATATATTATTTCATGCTTCAACGTTTCAAGTAAACCTTTCCATTTTGTTCATTTGCACACAAAGAAGGATATTTATTCAGATAACCACAAGGACATATATAATAAATGGATAATGTGACTTTTAGCAGGAACTTTTTTCTATCATGAATTTTGCTTTGATACTTGTCTTCTGTTTCATTTAGAATTCCCAGCCCTTCATTATTAAATTATAGCCTACAAACTATTAAAATTTACCAATTAGAACTGACAGATACTTTTTTCAAAGTGAAGATTTAAGTGTTGATTTATTGCAAAAAATATTCACATCCTTCATGCACGAGCGGCATCTGCCCAGCTTGCTCACAGTAACTTCTGGATTTACCAGCCCAGGCTCCCCCATGACTGTGGGTACTGGGAGGTGTCAGTGTAGTGCACTTGTCAAAAAGACAAATGCACCTTTAGGATGTGTCCAGGAAGGTATTTCCAAATGCAAAGAACTGACACCGCTGCACAAGGAACTCATACCATCATCTCCTCTGAAATTGTCTGAATATTCCCCCTCCTCAGAATCAAGAACAAAAAATCTCAAACAGGTGCAAAGAAGGACAACTGAGACAGGAGGGATGAGGGGTGAAAGCAAGAGAAAGAGTGATGAACGGTTTAACATGGAAAAAACCTTAGTGAGAAAAAAGATCTCTTCTACAGATGGTTGTTGGCACTAAAGCAAAAAGTATAAATGGGTTAACTTAAGTAGAAGGTTTCTAATCACAAGAGCAAAGTTGTTATAGAAGAGGCCTTCATAAGAGCGGTGCAAAAAGAGAAAATCCAACTACCTCCAAGATGGAACTCAGTATAAATATACAGGATTATGTGCTTTGAGCACCAGTAACAACTGGGGATTTGACTTCCTTCTTGTTTCTATTGTGAATTAACAATGCAACAATCAGACTTTTACTTGAACTGTGTTATCAATAAAAATGTGTCATTTTATGGTTTGTGTATTCCTAGAGCTCGGGTCATCTTCCAAACTCCCCAAAGGAAATGCAATGAGTGCAAAAGCAGCTAACAAGCTGGTGAGTTTGAAAATGTAGTTGAAGTGGAATGTGTTAAAAAGGAATGAGGTGGAAAGTGACTGGATCACAGCTTAGTCCAGGTCCAGGTCCAAACTTGTCTGGGAAAGCAAAGGTGTCAAACCAAAGCAAAGCAAAATCCTCAGATGGCTCCTGATGTGTGGAGAGCAAAGAAAACTATCCTCACACATAACCAAGCAGGAAGACAGAGAGCCTTCCAGAGGAACTATCCCAGAACTGGGCTGAGGAGGAGGGAGGTCCCTGGTCACAAAGAATTCATCTGTAGGTGAAGCCCACAAGTGAAATCTGGTACCTGAGAGGGAGAAGGTGAGGTAAAGGAATTGTGAAAATAGGTTTGCTTCTACAAATTAATACAGTCTGCAGGTTTGCAGTCTGAGGGAGAATGGAAGAGTTTTAACATCTAGGTCATTGCTGGGGGCTCTGTATCGTGGGTAACAGCACAGTCACCTACACACAAGTGGGGCTTTGAAGAATAAGCATGTGATAACTCTGAAAAGGAATCAGCACCTGTGTTTGCCTTCAAAATTTACAGCTGAATATTTTGAAATCCTGAAAGTGACCCATTATGATCCTTCTAGTTCTACCCTTATTTCTCTGATAAGATTCTTTTGACATGTTCTGAAACCTGGAGACAAGTGACTATATTTCCTTACACTTTAACACCTGGTTGAATTAATCTACATTCCCACCTATAGTATACATTTTTTTTAAAATAATAATTTTTCAAGACTATTAAAAATATGATTTTTCAATGTGACACAGAAGGCTACAGCTACCTAAATCCATGTTCAAAGCAGAGATGGAAAAGACACTGGTTCTCCCATTGTAAAGGTATGGAAAAGGAGGAAGTTTGTCACTGAGATCATGTTGTGTTTCAGCCACTGCAATGGGGTAGCAGAATAATTAAGAGGGGTGTATTGATGTGACAGCCTCATGGTAATGATCACCATCAGCTGCCACTGTTGATCACACCAAGAATTCAAAAGTGAATTGGAAAGGACATGCTTCTGGCTCCTTATGCCCATGATCAAGCTTCATATTCATCCTGGTATCAAACTAGAGGAGTCCTTTTTAGGTCTATCACATATTCATAGCATTTTTTTCCCCTAGAAAACAATATCTGATGTCACTGTCTGCATTTAGTGTAAATGAAAAGCCATTTTCTAGAGGAAGGTCACTTCTGCAGACATGCCCATGCAGGAATCAAAAGCTTCCTCTTGTTCCAGACAGTTATTGCAGATCACCCAACAACCACAGTCAGAGCAACCTTCTAGGTCAGTCGAATCTTGGCAAAATTTCCAGCTATAAGCTTGTTGGTAATTAATTATTTTGAGAAAGTTTATTAGGAAAAATTAGAATCCATATATAAAATCTTATGCCAGGCATGAATTTTGTAACTAAAAGTGACAATCCTCATACTCCACAAAATGTGCACAGAGGTAATAAATCCAGTATTAAATAATAATTTCACTATGCCTTTGGCTGTACAATGGTTTCAACTGCTTTTCCTTTCCACACTGTGATCAGTCACTGATATGTGTTCTGTAGATCCTTAATGATGGCAAGGAGTCAAATTTAGGAAGTATAAGGAGTAGTTCCTCATGACATTTTTTTTTAACCAGAAGACACCATTAGGAAACTTATCTTGCATTTCACTGTGACAATGTTTTCCTATCATTTCACTCAAATTATCATTCGTGTACAGTATTTATTTTTAATTTAAAATTAAAATGCTGAATAATTAAGTACCATAGAGAATACTGATGTGTGGAACAAAGTGGGACAAATAGACTCTGTCTACAAGATTTCTATGATCCTCTCTGCATTAACATAAGCATGAGTTCTACTGGGTATTTACATATTAGATTTGGCAAGCAATAATACAATGAGAAGTAATTTCTGCATTAATATTTTTCTTTCAAATAAGACAAGTTCCTGAACTTGTCAAACATAAATGCAAAATTATGAAAAACAATCCTAACCAAAAACTCTTGTTATTAAAATGCATGGCAACTAATTATTGATCTGATGCTATTCTGCATAAAAAAAGACATGCTTGACTGAACAGAAATATTTTAAAATCATTAATATACATGTGTTTATTTTACTGAGTCTAAATTGGAAGTGGTAGATTATTCTTATTGTCTAACGAATTAGGAAGTGTGACAATGCTGCTGTACAGCCCTGATGTATGATATCTCTCTCCTTTAACTTATTAATTTCTGTCAAATTAAAACTAAAACGCTACTGGAAACCTTGAACAGCCACAGTATGAAAATCAAATGTGAATTGCTATTAGAAAAGCCATAGTACCTTAGATTGCTCCAGGCAAACACACAGAGATACAATACTAAACACTGTCTTTGTATAAGAAAGGAAAGGAAAAAAATCTCTTATGGGACGTGCTGCCAGTTGAAGCTGAAGCCCTGTCAAAACTGCAGTTCTTCTGTGGGAACATGGTGAAATCGAAAATCTTTGTGCAGCTGGGGTTTCTCTTCCCTTCAGTTTTCCACTTAAAACAAAAACCTAAGTGAAATTCAGTTCACTGCAGATTTGCCAATGCATCATTTCACTCTAAGGATAGATTAATAATTTCTGAACTTATTTCAACTGAATTTCATGGCCAAGATATCCTGTAATTTTACACCTCCCCACAATGACCTTTATACTGTACTTATTTTACAAAATATCACTGGTAACGTTTTTTCCATTCCAACAAGCTTCAGAATACATATATCTTGATATTACTTTGGAATTACTATGGTGTGGAGTGCTCTGTAAATAATCAATGACATGTAGCTTGTTCACTATAAAATTCTGAGGAGCATAGAACTGAAGACTGTTCATCTTTAATGCATTTTTACAAGTCAAAGTTAACCTGGAAGGTACAAGTTCATTTCGATGAATTCCTAAATCAGCCCTGCTAATCTAACTCTGGATAATCAGAAATGTATAATGAAATAATAGCAACATACCTGCTTTACAATGTGACTTCCCCACAAAAAGTGCTGCGACAGAACAACTCATCTCCATGGCCTGAACACCCCAAAAGTTCTTTGATTAATTTCTCAAAAAGCAGGTTCTGACACCCTTGGCACATTTCCTGTCAGTTATTCATGGAGGCAAAGTAGCAAATGCTGCTGTCACAGCTGAAAGTTTTTCTGAGTTTATATCCCACTGCCAGAACACACAAAGCACCCAAATGGTATGTGATGCACCCAGAGGCATCAAGTAGTTAAACAAATCCCCCAGAGCCTTCTCTTCCAGAGAATATTAACACATTGATACACTGCCTGCATATAGATATTTTATCTGAAAGTGCAGTATTACATTACTGGAAAAAAATTCCAACATTCAGACTCCTCCACATCCCTGATTTTAGGAGGAACTGGTGACCACCTAGCTGTAGGTGTATAGCACCACTGAGGAAAATTAGGAAAGTTTTTCTAGAAGGTGAAATATACTCTCAGTTATGCTGGTGATCCGAGGGCCAGCTGGGTGAGGGACTGTCCTCTGTGTCCATGAGCCCTTGACTCCCAAGCCTTCCCTTTACCAGCATAAGGCACTGCCCTGCACCCTACAGAAAACATACAGTTAATGTCATTCCTTAACTCCTGCCTTAACACCTCTTTTGGCAAAGGCATTTATTGCTCTAGACCTGTCTCCTCTTTGCAATCAGGCCTCCTACCCCTCTGCTCTGTCACTGCTGGGTGTGGGACATTGTGCTGCTGGGATCCACTGCTCTTCACCGAGCTTCCTGTTGCCCAAGGCTCTCCTGGCAGGGGCAAATTGCTCTTGAAACCCACCTGCTGTCCTTCTGCTGAGGTGTTCTATTGCTTTTGTAGATATTGATCTGCTTTTGGAAATGTTGGAACCAAACATCTCTTTCCATGAAAACGTCCAAGAGAAGAATTTCTTCAGGAATGATGATAAACTCCAAAACTCTTCTCTGACAAACTCCCTCTAAGGCACAGTTTTCAGAAGCAGAGAAATGATTCATATGGAACAGGCTACCAATAAAGACTGGAACGAGGCAGAGTTGCTCACTATAACATGTTATGAAAAGGGATATCCAGAGTTTTAAACCAGCATCTTCACAGCCTAGAGCCTCTAGGCTATCTCTGGGACCTTTATCTCCCATCTGCTCTTTGACAGGAAAGCTCTATTAGAGTAGAGGTCTGACAGCCAGTACAGTGATTGTGTTATTTTGGTGAAGTCACTTTGCCATGTCAAACATGAAATAGGATTTCCCTGAAAACTGCTCACTAAATCTGAGCACAATTTTCTAACTTTCCATTTAACAGGAGACTCAATGCAATAGGAAATACTATTTTGAAAGCAATTGCTTAGTTTCATTTACAAAACAAGAATAAGACTAAGACTTTCTTGCTGTTTACTCAGTAGAATATAATTTTGATTTTGGCAAATAAAGTTCCTTCAAACTACATCAAAATTCCATTACAAATACAAAGTAATCAACAAAAAAGAGCTGATGCAAACACATCACCACAGGACTGAGGATTTGGGTAAACAATTGTCCAAACCCTTTGCTCACCTTCTCCCATGTACAGTTATTCTTTCAACTTTATTACCTGCCACTGCTAGATGAGAAAAGCAAGAATTTTATTTGTGTTGTGGTGGCACAAAAGAGCTCATCTCATAAATGGACCCCACTGTTTTATGTTATATAAACATACAGTAACACAACATTATTTCTACAAATTAACACAGTTAAAATTTTAACAATTGGTCTCATATTGATCTACTCCTTCCTCTCAACCTTTCCCATCACCAAAAACTGACTAGGATATAAACATGCAAAAGCATAAATAAAGATTTTTTATAGGTCAGATCTTTATGAACTGGAATATCTTGGCAGAGGTCAATAAAGCTGTACTGATTTACAGCAGTTGAATATGCATCTGCCATGGCATACCAGCCCCATATGTATGTATTGGAAGAAAAACTGGTACAAAAAAAAAAGGGAAAAAAAAATCAGCAATACTTTTTATAATGTTTTACATGAATTCCTAATGTAAGCAGCTCAATAAATGTTTTGAATGTCTACTGTGAGAATATAATGAATAGTGAAAATTGTGATGTTCTTTGATGTAGTAAGCTGAGAGCTCTTAGTGAATCAACTTTATAACGAATTCTTTCAGATACTGATGAAAATGGTTCACTTACTAAGGAACTTGGCTTGATTTTGAAATTAATGTGGTAATTTAAAACTACTTTGGTAAAAAAAGTTTAATGACAGCTGAAACCTGAAAGTATAAAATATGGAGGTTCAATGAATAAAGCATTTGCTCTTTCTGCTTTCCAGGTTTAGCTGATGGCTAAACAAGTGCTGTTTTCCAGGACAATTAGTTATTATCCCATAACAAATTGGTGAAGTTCAGCTTCTCGTATGGTAGACAGAAAAACTACACCAAAACCCCCAAATAAACAATGGCTGCAATGAAAGTGCTGGCAGACCTCCATTATTTCTCATGTTCTCAGCTTCCAATCTTCATAAACTAACTATAACAGCAAAAATTGAGCAACAGAAATGGTGGTAAACTCTGGACTGCAAATTGTCTGTTATCTCATATCCTATTGTAGCACAGAACTGCAGTATTTACTCTTGATATCTAAAATTATCAGCAGTAAGGACATATTCCTGATACAATGTGAGAGATGAGGACAAGCAAAGGATTATTTTCAGAGGTTTGGATTTGGTCATCAGTGAAAAGCTGTTCACATGACCACCAACAATCTAATCTTATTTTCTCAATGCATGAGGAAATGATTCATTATCTAATCTTATTTACATCATGGGCATCCAAGTCACTCTCTTACTCTCTTTTTTAATCCTTAAATCCCAGCTAAATGGATTATGCCAGGACAATTTGTGTTTCGAAATCCTACTTCTGATTGCCTTCTAGGCAGAAATAAATACCATCATGTGTATTCAGTCTAAACACTGGAGTCAAGTCCTCATGTGAGCTAAATTAACAGAACTTTGTCAGATGTATAGCAAGTTGCATCCATTTTATTTGTTTACAGCTGTTGAAATATTGGCTGATACTGTAGGCAAAGAGAAATTCAGCAGTCCTCAGTTATTTTTTTTACCACCTGAATGTATTTAAGCATCATATTCCAACAATTTTTCCATAACTATTAAATAACTATAACTATTAAAAATATATAATTATTAAATATACATTAAAAATAGCTCTCAATGACACCCTGTTGGTATCCAGGTTGAAATAAAGGCAGAATATGAAATCTGGACAGTTGAAAGGAGGAAGAATCTAGATGGTTAAAGAAAAACTTTACATGTATATCTTCTCTATTTTTTTTAAGTGGCCAGGTTATCCAAACAACCTGGAATATTTCCAGTCAAAAGGCATACTTCTTCCTGAAAATCTTTACAGTCCTTTGTTTTCAGAGGACACAGAATATTTTTTCAGAATACAGTGTCTAGTTACGATACAAACCTGCTGGGAATTCTGGCCCATGTTTTTAGCCCTTGTAAATCCTCTTCATACCTTTCTGGCTGCACTTGTTTGCAAGGATTCATGAGAAATGTCAAAGTCCCATTTCTTGACTGGTAAGTGCAGGAGGCAAACTGGTTTTATGATATGTGGCTGCTCCAGAAACCACCCCTGTCCTTCCCTCCAGCTTGCTGAAACCCACTCAGGACTCCTGGCCATGTCTCAGGATTTGGTCATCAGCAACTGAAGTCTAATTGCTGCATAAAAGCATTGCCCTTGCTTCCAGTAAAACTGGATTAAAAACGAGCTTGTCATTTGAGCCCTTTATTTTGTTATATGGGCTCTGTGACCGTGGTATCCAGTGCACTCAGCATTTACAGGGCACCTGTCATCAGCGAGAAACTGAGGCAAAGATAAATTACATGACTTGCCCTGAAACTGAACTCAATTGAACTCAAACTGAACTCAAATTTCCTAAGTCCCAACCTGACAACTACTGGAATCATCTGTCACTAAAATAATAAGAAATTTAGAAGAAAATGGTATGCTCTACCCATCCTCCTCTCTACTTATCTAGTATGGTGTTTGATTCTGTTGCTTTACTCTGGATCAGTGTCTTGTACATTTTTAAGGATTAAGTGTCTTGGTTTATGATAAGGTTCATCCTTCTGAGTCTGTCTAAATACGAGGTTCCATTAAATTCTAGGAAGATTACATGACAAAATGTTTGAGGGAAGAAAATTAGGGCTTGGCTTTGTCCAGAAAACAGCATCATCCATATTTACCTAGACAGAAACTTTGTCCACATCACACATGAATTGTGGGCGTGGTTGGTTGGTTGGTTGGTTGGTTGTTTTTTTACAGGATTATTTTCTTTGAGGTATTTTAGGAAAAAATTGAGAAAATCAGGCCAGAAATTGAGTCAGGATTTTTAACATTCCCTGTATCCCTGCTCTGCTATCCTCAGACTGTCCCTTTTAAGAATTTTCTCAGTATTTATTAAATAATACAAATGATGCTAAAACAAGGCTGATCATTAGAACTCTGAGAGACTTATGTTTATAGAATAGCTTTGATGGCACTAATGTAAATGTGAAAGGCATAAAGGGAACATGAAATATAAAGCAGAAGAGAAGACAAATTCCAATGAAATCATCCAGGTTTTCAAGAAAAAAAATCACTGATTAGTTTCAATATCCTCATTTCCTACTGAAATACTCCTCACCTCCTCTTCTTTTCACAGAAAACTAGTGCATAGACAGTAAATAATGTACAGAGATGCACTAAACTAAGAAAGGATGAGTTGGTAATTAAGTAGTTAACATGAAGAGAAAGGAGCCCTGTGTATATTTGACTGATCCAGCTCATGCTCTCATCAACAGGCAGCAGCAGTGAAGGCTGGTAAGATGCTAGTGCACATTAAGAAAGAGGTATATCTGTAACAAAGCCAATAAAACTACATTTTTACTATGTAAGACCCTGTGGTGGTAGACCAAATCTGGAATATAATGTCCAATTTTGGTCATGAGAGTGGAAGACAGATGTAAATAAAATGGAGAAAGTACAGCAGAAGGCAACCAACATGATTAATGTACTAGAGAATGCTGGCACAGTAGCTGAGAGAATGATGAAATGGGAATTATTTAGCCTCAAGGAAAGGTGATTAGGAGGTGAACTGACTGAAATATTTAAACTACCTATGGGTTATTATAAAATTAAGCTTGAGGATGAATTTGAAATTTTTTGACAGACCAGAAGTAAGGGAGGCAGGATTAAACACACCTTAAATAAATGACCTCACAGGTCAGTGGGGTACACAAGTTGGCTGCATGAGATGCCAACATCTGGAAAGGGCAGTACAGGCTTTGTGCTACAGTGTGTGGGTACACAGGGACTTTGAGCAGCCTGGCATAAGTGGAAGGAGGTGAAGGCTCAATCAGTGACAGCAGCAGCAGCAAACTCCCTTCTGGGCAGTGAGATTGCTCAGTCCAGGTCCTGTCCATGTGGAGTGGGGCTGCCTGCTTCTTTCCATACCTGCAGAGTGGCTGAATGCCTGGAGCCCAGGTGGGCCAGTCAGCTCCTTGCCAACAGGACTGATTGCTGTGGTAGCCCATTCTGCATGGCTGGGTCATGCTGTGAACCTGAGGGTGGGGTTCATCACACCCACCTTTGGCCACAAAGGTAAGCAAGGCAGTGACATTGAGCTGGTCACCTGAGCTTCCACTGCAGGCACTGGGGAGAGGAAGAGAATCTGCCAGTGCAGAGCTTCATGCCTGTCCTAAGGCCAGTGCCTAAGACAGGTAACATTATTTGCTCTCTGGGGGTGTATTTCTCTTTCCTTTGTCTCCACTGGCAGCCTCACATGGAACCAGGCTGGAATCCCAGTGCTAGGCATCTTTTTGGCAACCATTGCCATGATGTCCCTGAGCTGACATGAAGAGCAGAGACCATGAGCACACAGAAAAAAAAACCAGGGACTACTGAGAAGTGGGGGCCAGAATTTAGACCAGGTAGATGGCATTGAAAACAAGATTTAAGGCCCCATGGTGAAGTGAGGGAGATGATGGGAAGAGGTAAAGAGTTCAAGCTCACTTATAGTCATTCAGGAATCTGGGAGTTAAGCAAAAAATTTTGATGAACAAACAGTTCAGTTTGTCACTGATGGATGAAGGCTCTGAATTTGCATTGAGACATGGTACTTAAACAATGCAGACTAAGAAAAATAAACTGTACATGAACAAAGAAACAAAGAGGACACAGTGGCTATTAACAGTGAAATATGATGGTTTTAATTAGCAAATGCTAATTGTAGGACTGAATATACAGGGGAATGGAAACATTGAATCTCAGGTGAAAGTAGGTGATAGCAAAATACTATTAATCTGAAAAGGTATAATGAGAAAAACAAAGTAAGAGAAAATGGAAAGGCTGATTGTTCCTTCCAGCAAGAAAATGTTATTATCAATAAAAAAATTAAGTGAAGCTTATTTTTTTCTGTATTGGAACAGATTTTGTACAGTATGTATAAAGCTTGAATTATACTTTTTGCATTAAGAAGCCTAAAAATGGATAATATTAATTTCCAAAATAATATAGACTTGAGTAAATCATGGAAATCCAGCAATATGGAAAAAAGTGATATAAGCAGGAGAAGGGAACCATGGGAAGGAAGAAGTAGGAGAAGAGTTATATGTATAAGTAAATCTTCAAAACAGAATGTAAATATATAGGCAGATTTAAGGCTAACAAAAAAAAATGTATCAAACAGGATTACCAATTTTTACAATTTGAAAACTAATTAATTGGAGGATGGGGAGGGAAACAGTAGCAAAACCATAATTTCTGATGGACTCTTTCTATTTCAGTCTGCTGGGTTAATACCCTACCTGCATGAGATGCAAGAGGATCATAATTGTCCCAGACTTTGTTTCCAAAAAAATGAACAAAGCTGAGCAATAAAACACACAATTAGAATTCAGTGATCATACCATTAGATCTGAAATATTTGTAAGGAAAAGGCAGTGACATCATGTAATGCTGTTATTACAGTCAGACTCTAAAAGAACATATAACAAATTCTTAAAAAGTCTTGAACAAAGTGTTTGACAGAAAAGACATTATGGTGTACTGGTAAATATTTAAGAGGAGATAAAGATGATAAAATCAAAATTAATTCCATCAGAGCCCACCAGATTGCAGCTGAATAGTTTGGAAGCTGCATACAGTTTTGCTGAAGCATAAAATCACAGATAAACAGGAGTAGTCACAAATACTGGGAAAAAAACATTAACATTAGTGTCTGTGCCATACCAAATCTATTGGTTTTTTTTAAGGTAACATAAAATGGTCTGATTTTACTGGGTGGAAATATAAACTGAATGTGAAGAGAAATTGCAGATATTGGGACTATTTACACTAAAAAAAGATTGAGAGGTTATGATAAAAGTCAAAAAAGCAGTTTAAAAGCCCTGCTCAGTTCTTTGTGATTGTGTTTGTCCTTCCAGAAGCACAAGGAAAACACAATGAGACTGAACAGTTGCAAAATCAAAAACATTAACTTGATAACTCTGGTACTGCTACCTTCCCAAGACTGAAGATACACTGCAGTAAATGGGCAGTATGCACAAGGTAATTCTTTTTTTTCCTTCTTTTAAATGGTTTTGAAGCACTTTGCTTCAGAGTCTGTCAGAACTGGTAGGAAAGGATGACTGGCCACAGTTATCCCATAACTGCACCTTTGCCTGCAGGGACTGGCATGGACTGTTGTTAAAGGATTGGACAATACAAATCCTTGTGAGTCAAACTGGGCAGTCAAATTTTCTCCTTTGTGAGCATTTTTTAGAAGAGAATGAAGGACAGCTTAGAGAAGAATGAAAGAATCCATCCATATTGCAAGTACTGAAATTGCACGTGTGTGTTTGTACAATGGATGTACATTTAAGAAACACATGGGTTTTGAAATGCAAACATAATCATTATGAACTTAAAAACATCTAGACAGAAAGATATGACTCCTACCCTTATTTTCACCTTCCTATCAGAGAAGAAGGATGAGGAACTGGTTCCTTTTAATAGCTCCAGAAAAATGGCAGCATGTTTCTGCTCACAGTCTGACAGTCCACTTGACTGCTTGAAAAAAATAGTGGTTGCCAGCTGTGCTCTGAGTAAAACTAGGGTTGGTCTGATAAAAGTGGCAGTCCAAGTGTGAGATAGGAAATGAAGCCTTGGCAATATCATATAAGAAGAGGCTGAAAAATATTTCATATATTTTATCAAAACTGAACTCTGAATATGGTAGGTGTCTGCAAAGACTGGAGGCCAATAAGGGTGTGATTCAAAAACACAGACTCAAGGTTGGGTGGCCCCTGGGACAGTCTCTTATCTTTCACAGGACCAAATGTGAGCAAGATGTTGATGTAGCAAGTTTTCTGTTGCTCAGTCCATTTGCTTTGTGCCTTCTGGAGGAGCATGTGAGGGGAGGTGGATACTGGAGACCTCACATGAAATGGTGCTGTGAGCTGTGCAGCTCCTTCACAGACAGTGATGCACACAGGGGGGAGGGCCCTGGGTCCAAGGGCTGAGCTTTGGAGAGTCTCCACCCTCCTATGCCTTTAACCAACAGCACAATGGGAAGGTTGCCAGCTAAGCTGTGCCTCAGTTTCCCACATACAAATGAGGGCAGCAAAGCATTTCTGTTGTTAAGGGTAGGATAACCCTCATCATTACAGCCTAGAGCATGTTCTGATATCTCAAGTAGGCAAACACAGATGAACCACACAACATTATCAATCTTAAAATGGCAAAGAAGAATTTAGGCTGTTAAAAGGCCTTAACCTTTTTCTCCCACTTTTCCTTCCACTCAGAATGCTCCAAACACATGCTGAGGAAATAACACTGTGATGGCAGCTAAGGAAGGGCCAGTGGGTACTGAAGTGTGGCTTTGTCAGTTTAATAAGCTGCTGCTCTTGCAAAAATGGCTGCAGTCTCTAAACTTAACCCCTGAGAACTTCAATTATTTTATCTACCAATCTTTTGGATTACTGACACCCTCTAAGGGAAAAGCTGTTGTCTTAGATTAGCCAAAGCAGCTATAATGCTGTCTTCCTTAGAGACAGAGGATGACTTAGCTGTCTTATCCTTGGAAAATCTATATAATCCAAAGATTAATCCAGAAGACCCTGATCTCTTTGCAGCAAAAGGCCATTCCTAACAAACTGCTTTCTTTCTAGCAAAGCTAGCTCTTCACTTTCTCTTTCAGCCTAGAGTAAAAAGAGCTGTAATTGTCCTAATAAAAGCATTTTAGTGTCACGGATAGCAACTGTCATAATACAATTTCTTGCCTAGATAAAATTTATCCAGAGAATAAAATGGTTCTTACATTCCTTGCTACAAAAAAAAAAAAAAAAAAAAAAAAAAAAAAAAAAAGAGTTAATTGGTATCAGTTAAATGAAAGCACAGAGGAAACAGGATGAACGGCTTTTCCTTGGATCTCCTTCAGGTATCTCAGGCTACAAAATACTTGGTACTGTATGTGTGTTGACTTTAAAATCATTGTGGGATACAAAGTAATGCACATTGCCTCTCTGAGCTGCTTCATTAGCCTGATTTACCTCCAAGGTTCCTGTTTCAGGCAAGTCTGCTAGTCTTGCATACAAAAGGATCAGCCACAGAACTCTGCAGCGTGAGCTGAGCCTTTTGTCCTCCCAGTAAGAGGGAAAAAAAGTACAAAACAAAAACAAACCTTCCCTGCAAAAGTAGCCTGTCAAATTAGCAGGGCATTTCAAATACAAAGATCTTCAAATCCTCACTTCTGCTCTATTTTAGAGACAGAGGAGAAAAACCTAATTTAGCAACAAAACACAGTCCTTGACACACGGCTTTTAAAATAACTAATCGATCAATCTCTCCCTCCCTCTGTCTGTCTTTTAAGAGAGAAGACTGAATGTAGTTTGAAAAGAAATGTCCAAGAAAGCTCATCTGTGTGACAAAGCAAAAGCCAGACCTAAAGCAAACAGTAAAAGCTGAAAATGTCTCTGGTCCTCCCAAAAATGTAGGAAGAGAGGCAGAGTCCCGGGGCAGGTGTGGGAGCTCCACGGGTTGTCAAGGTCCAGTGCAAACGAAGCCACAGAAGGTATCTCACCTGCTCCTACCAGTGACTGTGGGACATTTCAGAGTGTGACCTTTTGAAATGTACATAAAATACTGGAGATTGTCTCGTCTCCTGAGGGCATCTGTAGCATGAAACGGAAGGTGGCCTCACAGTTGGCAGAAAGTGTGTGGGGCTTTCTGTTTACATTTATTTGTGTACAGACACTGCCTTGTTTGCTGCTTTTTCTAAATTACTGCCCTCTGCATTTCCTTCATTTTACATGCACTGCTGTTAAATCACTTTTTCTGATAAATATGGAAACTTGATGAGTTGAAAAAATCCTTCCATGTCAATTCTGCAGTTCATATTCATGCTGAGATTGTATCTAATTTTGAAAATCTTCACACTTGTGCCCTGCCATCATGTGTAATCTTTTATGCATGGCTACCTCCACTGCTGCTGAAGCAGTTGCTATGCGACAGATGAACCTGCTCCATGGGGCCCTGACATTAGTAAAAGCAAATTGACCACAGGAGCACTAATCTAGCATGAAAAGCAGTTGGTGCCGTGCATTTCCTAGAGAAGGATTACCTAATCAACAAGCAAAACCTCCTTTTAAACGTGAGCTGAATTACCTGGGTCTGGATTTCCCTGTTTCGCACCTTTTTGCTACACCAAATCATCCTGAAGAGTGAAGCTTGCAAAGGTGCATTACTCAAGAGGAACAGGGACTCACCTCGGATCAGATTCTTCAGCTCTCACCCTGGCCTGCTGGCAAATTTGTCATCTGGGCTGATAGTTCCTGTAACTTCTTTCTCCAAGGTTACCAAAAACTGGTAATGAAGACAAATAAAGACAAAAGATGGTCAGACTACAGTGAATGTCACCCTCTTGTCACCTCACCGATAAGCCACATGAAGTTTAAGTATCAAAAAAGGGTTAGATGAGAAAGTGGTCACCTAATCCACACAGAACCTGGAGTATAATGCCTCCTGCTCAAAAAGCACCACAGCACACTGCTGCCTTTCTTGGAGAAAGTGATCTCAGGGGAATTATACTTTGCCAGCCAGATCACTGCTAACATCATTATTAGTGATTTAACCCTGCAAGTACTGGGCAATTTTCTTAGAATCCATCTCCAAACATATGATTATATTAGAGAAAATGAGTCCTGACTCACATAAAGGTTCAGCTGACCTCTATCTGGATGTTTCTGAGGAAGGTAAGGCTGATAATCTACTGTTTTCTCCTAGAGGTAGAAAAGGCTTTTTAACCCTTATCTTGCCTCAGGGCAACAGAGTTGTTGGGGAAAGTGACTTCAAAAGCCACTCTTGAAGAGGAAAAAGTTTTATCATGTGAAACATTTTCAGGACAATTACAGGCACTCCTGGAGGATCCTCCAGACTTGGGGGTTCCAAATTTGCCCAACTGAGGTGTCTGCAACTTCATTACATCCCAATGAGATATGACTTTTTGCATAAAAGAGTTTCCCCCTGTCGTCCTGCTTCTATTGTGGTGCACCACAAAGAAATCCAGTGTGCAATGTTCCAATGTGTTGGGATCATGCACCTGGATATTACAGAAGCAGCATCTCAGGTAGACGACCTGGGACTGCTACAGACAAGGTTAAAGCCATGTCTTGACTCATTTTGACTACAGCCCAGTTTGTGCCAACAGCTCAACGTGTTTAGCTCTCAGGGTAGATCAGGTGAGAATTTGATGACATCTTCATGGGGATAATACTGAAAACTGTTGCATCATAAGCCTCAGAAAAGGACCTCAGACAGGAAAACAGAAATGACCTCTTATGAAATCTTAATCTCTTCCTTAACTCTTCATTTTCCTCAGCTTCTGAACACAACAGCAACTACAACAAAACTTGTTGTTCTTAAATTAATGGTTTCATTTAGCTCATCAAACAAGTTTTTTTTTCTAGTGCTGCTACTGCTTAGGACTAACTCTTGTTAAGGCTTGTGGTACAAGGGTTACTGACTTCACTGAGTGACATGAAGGGACTTCGTGGTGCAACTTCCATTAACCTTAATAGGATCCACAGCTGAATAATCCCCACCCTGAATATTTAACCTCTGTGGTCTCTGTCTCTTCTGGTCTGTATAAATTGCCTTGAAGAGGGAAATAAATAAATACATCTCTGCTGCCTTTGACACAGTGTTTAAGTACACAGAGCAGAGATTCAACACACCTGCACCTGTGCTCAGGCGGGTCCTGCCCCACAGCCCATCCCTGCCCCACACACACCAGCACAGGAGAATTCTTCCTACCAGCTGAGCTTCTCTTCTGTGCAATGCCACACTGACAGCCTTCTGTGCAGGACTGTCTCCTGCCACAGCCAAGGAGCCATCATGTTCTGTGCTTGTAGGAGTTTTGTTTAGACCCATCACCAGCAAATCAAGATCATGTGTAGGACCAGTGAGAGCCTGGGAGGGGGGAGTTCAGTTCACATTCATACAAGAGTTATTTCGTTCATACCAAACCAGTGCTCTAGCACAGATCTCAGGGCACCAGCAGACATCAACCAGGGGCAACATTATGCACTGGGTAAGTTCAACAAAGAATTTCGTGCTGTACTTTTTGCCATTTACATTGACTGTGAAGCAACCTCTTTACCACAGAACCCCAACCTGGTGACCAGAACTTGGTCTCTGAAACACTGGAGTTTTAGGCAAATCTTCACTTCTCATGTCCAGAGTTTGCAGAGGTTACCAATGTGCTGTAAATCAGTTGCCAACCGAGTTCTCATCCAGAAGGGGCTGAACAACTTTAGCTGGTAATACTGTGGCATCTTTTAACTTGCTAGTGAAGGCAACTAACATCTCCTACAAATGAGATTCAATATTCCTGATGCAAAGCCACTGTAAAATGCTCCTCTGCCAGTTGGATCTCCTATTGTTTTCATGACCAGTTTAAGTACATCTTTTCTTGTCTCAGGTTTAACTAGTTCTTCTCCTCCTTCACTCACCCTTCCCACAGTATACATGCACACAATTCAGTGTACATCCTTATGAAGAGAGAAATTCAACTCATCTGGTGTTGACTTCAATAGGATCAGCAAATTTTTAGGATGGGTTATGGCTGAGGAGGAAGAGCTATGCAAGCCAACTCCAGGTCTAGAAAGCCATAAAGGTGTTTCAGCACAACATTTCACCTGAGCAAAGAAGTATTGCTGCATTGCAGGGTGCTTCAGTGAAGGTGCAGGGCTGCACTGAGGCTGCTATTTCCAGATTTGAGTGCACCATGTAGATGGAGGAGCTTGGGCAGGTGCTGGCTTGAGGCTTTCTTTGCTGTGCTTCAATACACAAAATAGACACATCCCCACTTGTCAGGCAGGCTCTCCAGTTCCCCCTTGTCACCCCACCGTCCTCTCCAGCACCTGTTTCAGCTTGACTTTGTTTTCCTTGAAGGAAAATGATGTGAATTATACAGATGAGATTGTTCTGAACTCATCAGTGCTTTGTACAATGCTCTTAATACTTCCCTCTTTCTCCTGGAAATGCCTCTCTTAATGGATCCTGTGACCACATATGGGGCTTCTGCCCATTCATGTTAATTTAATCTCTCCCATTGTTCATCAGTGCTTTTTTTCTGCCCTAACAGCCACTTCTTTTTTTGGAGCAGTGACACAAATTATCATTAAGCAGGGCAATGCTCAAACCCTCAAGGGCTACAATTAGGTTTCAGGGTTCTGTGTGGGAGGACTGCACCAGAATACTATAATCCTTTCTTTATTCTTTAATGATCATTACACTCTCAATGTATTAATAAAACTCATTTCCTATCCTTCTGGATATGCAAGACAAAAGTAATTAAAACAAAAATTAAGAAGCTCTTGTTGTATGTAATAACAACAAGGGTCCAAATTCAGTTTTCAGCAAAGCTCCGACAGCTTGATTCTGTGCCCCAAAATGTCATTGAAAAATCTCAGAGAATCACAGAATGGACTGGGTTGGAAGGGGCCTTAAAGATAAGTTGGTTCCAACCCCTCTGCCACAGATAGGCACACCTGCCACTAGACCAGGTTGCTGAAAGCCCCATTCAACCTGGCAGTGCATATTTCCAGGGATGGGACATCCACAACTTCTCTGGACAACCTGTGCCAGGCCCTCGCCCCCCTCACAGGGAAGAATTTCTTCCCAACATCTAATGTAAGTCTACCATTTTCAATTTAAAGCCATTGCCACTTGTCCTGCCACGCCAAGCCCTTGCCCAAAGTCCCTTCCCAGCTCTCTTGTAGCCATTTTAGGCACTGGAAAGTGCTCTAAAATCTCCCTGGAGCCTTCTCTTCTCCAGACTGAACAATCCCAGCTCAGCCTGGCTCCACAGCAGAGGTGCTCCAGCCATCTGATGATCTTTGTGGCCTCCTCGGGACTCACTCCAGCAGGTCCATGTCCTTCTGTGACCTGCTCTCATATTTTGGTGCCTCTGAGAGCTATGTTTCTGTCCCTCCCTTCACCAAGGACGGGAAACAAAGCTGGGAACAGAAAATGCAGGAACTTCAAAGTCAAAGATGGGAGGAGAGGAGTGTATTAAAAAATTTGAAGCCCAAACTTATATGTTTCCTGTGATGAAAACTAATTATAAAATCAGAATGCATTACCATAATTGTTTATATCTGTGTTTTAAGGAATTTACTGTCTTCTGAATCTAATAAACAAAGGAACTGAAGCTTGACTGCTACAACAGTTTTTAATCTGTTTGGAAATTAGTCCAAACAATGAAGAAATACTTTCCAGTACTACAAGGAAACGTTACAGTAAGGAAAGAAAATGGAAGGGAAAGAGAAACCTTTAAAGAAAGAAAAAAAAAAGAAACTAACAAAACACTTAATTATTAATTGGGGATGATTAGGGGCAGAGTGTACCTGCTTTGCCTGGAGTGCAGGATGGGAAGCAAGGACATGGGAAACATTGCCTTTGGCTCCCTGACCCCACTCTTCCCTGGCAGATGCTCCCCAAGGAAGCTGGGAGCCAGGGCCCCTTGTGCACTGGCCAGGAGGGGTTGGCAGGTTACAGACAGGGTATTGTGATCCCCCCCTCATAAGGACTTGTGAGCTCCACAGTCTCCCTGAGGTTCAGCTGCAAATGAATGTGGTACACTCCTGGCAAGCTGTATGTGAAATATCTGTCAAATATCACCAACTCTGTGTTTTCAGCCCTCTCAGCAAGGTAGTCTTCAAGCATTTGCTCATACCTCTGCAGCTGAGGCAGACTAAAGCAAAGGACAAAACATCCCATAGTGAATAATTGTTTAAGAGCAGCCAAAGCAGACAGAGGTTTAGTGTAACTATGTTTAGAATTAGCACAGATCCTTCATCCTATTCTTGGCCATAAAAGAGAAATTAATCTATTTCCCATATTTCTCACTTTAACAGCTGTTCACCTCATCACATTGTTCACAGAGTTGTTAGAGCTGCTGAAGATTAAACAAGTTTTTGGCAAAGACTGCAAGGCAGGCATTTTTCTGTCAGATGGGGAGGACTGTGTAGGAGGTTAATAATATCAGGCACACCCAATGAGAGCAGTCACGGCACAGAGGCCAATAAAAGCCCTAAAATCCAACAGCACTTTTGAAATTCATCTCAACCCAATTTTTCACAGACATGGTCAGGAGGCTTTCATTTACTTCCTCATGAGAACATGTTCGTATCACCTGAGCTCAGCTAATTTCTGTAGTTCAGGGTCAGCAAAGTCTCCAAGATCTGAATGAGCAAAGAGAGTAAATAAGCAGTGTTTTTATCCTATTCATGACCTTCCAGGTGCACACACAAATGCAGCAGTGGGGAGAAGCAGACCAGTTGTTGGTGTTGTTACCTGTGTGACACCTGCACAGGACATCAAATCCAGCTTTGGTTCCAATCTTTCCAACCATGCCCAGCCTCCAACAGGAGCAAGCCTGCTAATTTCATGGTGCATCTCCTCTGCCTAAAGATGAGTGTCACTGATCCCATGAATGGATGCTGTGGCTCTCAAGCCAATATTTAGCACTCACTTAATTATCATCCCAGAAGAGTAAACTCAGTAACTCCACACTAATATTGCAGAGAGTGCTCCAGAAACTCTCTAAACAGAAGTTCTATCTCTGACTCAGAAACAAATCCTCTGACATTTTGTCTGCAGAAGCCAGCTAAAAATATCCTTTTAATCATGATTTGGCCAAAATAATCTTTTGCAAGGCTGAAACAGTGAGTGTTCAAACCTTGCTGTAGAATAAATATGCCAAAAGTCCAGCTGGGTGCCCAGCTGAGGCAGCAGTGGGTGCTGGAGGCAGAGGTCAGCTGGTTATCCACAAGGGAAGCTACAGTGGGGTGAATTTCTCACACTTCTCAGCCGATGTGAAGTTCTCTCCCTCTTTTCGTTTTGAGGATGAAAATAGCATTTGTGTCTTGCTGGGGAAAAAAAAAATAAAATAAAGAAAGAAAGTAAGAAAAGCTTGCTAGAGGACATTCTGTTTCTAATCCAGCTTGCGTGCATCTCCCACATGCTCCTGAAATTTCTGCAGCAATAGGTGTTTGTTGTACTTCTGTATGGAATCTCAAATAGCTTTGTAACAGCATCTCCTTGGATGTCTCATTACTCCTAAAAACAATGTGGTGTTATAAGTATTTGCTTTCTTTCCTTTTTGCTTTGAGATTTAAAAAGGTGGCTGCTATAGATTGATTTTCAGTTTTTGAAATACTCCACTCCTAAGCTATACAGCATCATGTGCCTCTCAGATGGAGATCACAGTTTGGCTGTATGCTTAACCAAGCTGCTTTCCTTGGGAAAATATCACAGCTGGGATGTGACCTGCTTCTAGACTTTGATTTCATTCCTGCAAGAAAGCAGTCCACCTCAGCTTGTTAGCCCTTTGAGCAGGATTTACGTATTACTGACTCGGGCCAAGCACAGCGTTAGCCCTCAATAATAATAATGAGTTGTGAAAGGAGTTCATAACTGGATGTGTGAGATAAAGAATATTTGAAGAGCAAAGGTTGACTATATTCTTGGGGATAATGGCATTATTTCCGGGGAATCTCTCTAAGCAGCATGTATGAGAGGAATTTGTCCCCGACAGATCACAGTGCCAGCCTACACCTACTTTAGTTTCCCTGCCGTTATCCAAACAACATTTCTTCTACAAACCCTTTGGAGCCATAGACTTTTTGAAAACACAGACCCCCAGGTGGAGTTTAGAATGCCAAATAAAATAATTAAATATCATAAAAAAAAATGTGAAGGTAACAAAGCCAGAGACTGATTAGTAATACTTACACAAGCCTTGCTGTTTGAAAAGTGCTACGGATTTTGTTGTGCATTCTTCCTGCTAGGACAAGTACTTTGTAAGTAATCACAATTTTGCTGCCTCAGAGAACGTGATTTCAGCTGCTTCCTGCTCAATATAGTGAACATCAGAATCACAGTGGAAAAAATTTCAATCAGAAATCTCTCAATTTTCACAAATTTCTTCCAGGTGCTCTTCATAGCTGCTCACACAGTGTATTCTGCCTGCTTTAATGAGCTGTTTGTTGTTGGTACAACAGGAAGCACTGGTGTGAGGATATGAACTCCCTGGCAGTACCTCATGCGTGGGAAGCAGTGCTCCTTTGACCTCTTTCAGCCTCTCCATTTTTGTATTCTTCTCATCAAAAGATTTCAATGTGCACAAACTCAACATTTTTGCATTTGAACCACACGTATACATCAACTTTCTTTCTTCCCTCCCATTTTCTTTTGTACATCTTCCTGTGCCTGTAAATGCCCAGAAAAAGCTGTAGAGTATATCCTTTTGGGTCCCAATTAAGATTCTGAACTGCTGTTCTCTGTATGATAACAACCTGAAGTGCTGACAACACGCTACCTGTCAACAGGCAAATGAAGGCCAACCATCTGTTCTACTATAAATTGTCTCCATTACTCTCAACTTGAAAATCTGCTTTAAAGACTCCCCAATTATCTAGTAACCTGAGCCAAACGATGCAGTGTTATTTTAACTAAAATCATCATTGTATAAAAGAAAAATAAACATAAAAAGCTCTAAACAAAGAAAGACTTTTGAAAAGCTGGTTTATATCTGATTTTGTGTGTACAGCTCTGATGTTTGTGCTGGGGCAGCTCAGAGTTGCAGAAGCAAAGAGTATCAGATTGCTGCTGGTTGAAAACCCGGGTTTCAATGGATAGAGAGCTGGCTATACTCTCCTGCTCAGAAGCTCTTTTCTCAATCAGGTTTGATTTTATTTCAGTTGAGTTGGGCTTCCATCTAGTCCCAGAATCTTCATGTCCAAGAGAAAATACCAGCAAAACCGTGCACTAAAGCAAGGGTTCAGCTTCTGCTTGATTTCCTGTCCCTACAACATTCCCTATTCCTCAGGTTATCTTCAAGCCCTTGTATTGCTACTTGGATTTCTCTTTTGTGCCTTCCCTGCTTGTTCTGTCCCTGACATCTCTAAGAAGAGTTTAAAATGGAATACAGTACAGAATTTGTGGGGATATAAATGAACACATACACTGGGCTGATCATCTAACCCAGATTTCCCCTGTTCAGTAACAAAAAATTTGCATCAACAGCTGGTTCTAGCATCAGGCCAGTCCTAGAAGCTGCTCAGAGGATTCTTCTACTGCTCACATCCATTGAACTGCATACAATAGCACTCAGATTTTGAACACAGGACTCATTACACCCCTGTTTTATTCACAGAGCTAGAAAACTCAGTAGTCTTCCTAGGTACAGAGAAAATAGATTTAAAAACTGTCCATACTTTTTAATGTCTAAAGATTACAGATAGCAAAGATATCGACTGAAGGAAAAATAGTAGAAAAGTACTTGGACTTAGCTTTGCAGATGCAAGAATTAGGATATGAGATTCCAGTGGAAAACCTGCAGGCATCTTCAGAACTATCTTCAGGTGCAGGTGGTAAATTAAAGTTTCAAAGACAGCAAAGAACAAAGTCCAAAACAGGGAGACATGTAAATGTTTTTGTCACGGTGGTGATGTCTGCAAGGCCCTTCACCTGTATAAGGCCCTACTGACAAGAGAGTGGTTGCAATTTGCAGTACTTAAATGACACAGAAACACTCCAAAATACTTAGCAACGAAACAACAGTACTTGATCCCATGCTATGGATCCAGAAACATGAAATAACTGCTTTTTATACAGCCTTGTGTTGGAATAACAGTTTGTGCTCAGTTGTATTTACTAGTTGTATTAAACACAAAGAATAAGATGACACAGTTGCCTTCATTATGAATGCCTTTTTGAAGGCATATTTCTTCTTCCATACAAAAGAAAAGATATTTTTTCTTTCATACAGGAACATATAGACTGTACTAGATATTTCAAGAAGTTCAGAAAATGAGGCAAAGGTAAAAAACTGATGTAATGACTCAGAGTCATATCAGTGCAACCATTATAATATATAAATCAATCAGATCATTGCCCTTCAACTCAAGGTGCAAGCTTCAGCAGTGGTACAAATTTGTGTTTGTCATGACCCTTGAGATATTGTTTTCCATTTATGGACTTTATTTTTCCCCCTACAGATTTCTGTGTAAAGGAAAGTCTGCCTCCTATCTTTATATACTAAATTATTTTGGGTTTTGTTGGCTGGCTGACCTGATGGGAGTTGTGGTTTCTGGTTAGGTTTGTCATTCTCCTTTGTGAAATCTGTAGCCAAGATTTTGATCCAGGGCAGTTGTGTTTGCCTTTGCACCAGCACCATCTGTCTGCCCTGGCTGCTGGCATTTACAACTTTCCACTTGTGCAGGTAGTCCTAGGAATTAACAAACCCAAGTATTTCCAAAGAGTAAAACACAGGACTGTCTGCATTTCTGACAGCTTCCTGTGGTATATAATCCGAAAATATGCAGATTGCTTAAATTTAGTTACCCACTCTGGCAGCTATATCCAGGATTTATTCCATGTGTTTTATATTACTCAGTGCAATATAGGATCTATCCACACACACTTTGGCCTCTGACCACCTCCCTGTAGTCAGGAAATCCTCAGTGAATGGTCAAAGTTAGTACAAGCTCATTAAGTAGGTGACTCATCAAAGAGCTGGTCCATCTCCAAATAAACTCTGTTGCTAACTTGAGCCAAATTGGAACAATATCACATTATCTTAAATTTAGAATTACAGCTGAAACAAATCTGGAGAGAATATAGGAAATCTATTTTATTAAATCTGCACCAAAGTCCCAAACAAAGGACTATTTTACATTTTCAAAGAGACAGCATGTGAAGAGCACCATTTCTCAGTGTCTCAAACTAAAATAAGGCTAAATCAGGCCCCAAAAGTAGCCCAGGTTAGATCTCACAGCCAGACACCCAGACCTGTGTGCTATTTCACACCTTCATTCAATACTCACATCTGTAGACATCAGCTATTTGGGGCAGGGGGAGGATCTCCAGGGATAAAAGTCTAAACAAATAAAGCCAAGGACTTGTTTGCATCACACAACTGCTTACTCTGTGAATTACAACTACCTCACTTATTGTTGCTTCAGTCAGGAACTGTTCAAAAAGAACCTGGGTATCACCCTCTAATCAAATATGTCAAAACAGCAATCCAGCAAACAGTGAAATACAAGATACATAAATACTTATTAACTGATGTAATGTACAGTAGGGGAAGGAGGAAATGTATAGTCAACTATGTGACAATTATTTCAAAGCACCTCACAATTAGCTTTGTTCAGTTATTTTAATTTTGTTTTTATTGGCAAGATGCAGCATGAAAAAATCTACTAATTAGATAGGAAGTTCCCCTAAAGACATCTATCAACTGTTTCTATTAATACAGGCAACTGTGAGTAAGTAGGTAGGATGGAAAAACATTCAAAAACAACTTTTAGTTAATTAAATTGAGGTCTGGATGCAAAATTCTTTTCCCCCATCAACAAATGTTCAGTCACATTTCTCAGAAAATTGGAGTGAAAAACAATCCTAAATCTGAGGAACCTGTCAGAATTTTGATTTCAATCAACTTTATTTCTCATAACTTCAACACAGTAACATCAACTATATTATCTCTATGGCTTGCTGAGCTCCACAGAGAAAGCCACTGCCAGCAGTAGTAAGAGCTGTGTGTTCACTGTTACAGGCATTACACAGGTGTAGGGTGGTAGAACTTTTTTAACACTTACACTCCTTGGCCTTACATAGTTTCAGATTAACAGGTTGGAATACCATCAACTTCCAACTCTGGCTTCTCTCAGGTACACAACTAGGATTTTTTTTTTTCTTCCATCAACAAAGAAATTTAAAAAAACCTTTTGTGATACTCAAGCTGGCCAGCCAGCAATTGGCCATGTTGCTGTCTGATGGCTGTAGGTCAGCTGAGGTTAAATGGTGCAGGAATGCATCAACAGCTTCCAAGGAAAGATTTAGTTTTGGTGGGTTTCAGTAATACATGGTCATAACTTGAAGACAGTGTCCTCTGGTTCTAGTGGTGCTGCAGAGTAGCAGGGAAGGAAGCAGGGCAGTAGCATACCAATTAATACACATTCACTCAGTATTTACAGTCGGTGTGCTGCTCTGCCTGGGCAGCCCAGAAAGGGCAGAAAACAGCCACATCCTGTTCCCTGAGCAGCCCTCAGTGGGCCTCTGCTTGGATCCATTGTGGACACCTGGCATGGCATTAGGACCACAATTAGAGTGAGAGCTGCAGTTTGATCCCCACTGAGCTTAGCTGGCAGGTTTGCTGTGTGTGCTGGGTGTGGGAACCTGCCGGGCCTGGAGAGAGCAGACAGGGTGGACAGAGAGGAGGCAACAGGGACAAGCCCCTCAGCAGCAGAGGTGGTTGGGGATCCCGAGAGTCTCTCCAGCCTTGTGATGGGGCTCTAGGTGAGCAGGCAGCCACCCGTGGATCCATCTGGATCCATGTGGAAATCTGAGGGTGTCTCCTGCACACGCAGTGTGGGAACGCCTGCGAGCCAGGCGGAGTCCGGCTGCGTGGGAAGTGAAGGATGCAGAGCCACTTACAGGAGATTGACAAGGCAAGGTCTGCTGAAGGACAATCAAACAGAGCCTGTTCTCCCTGCAGATCTCGTACTGAGAGGGGCAGGTGAATGTCCAAGACTGAAAAGAAGCCCTGCTTTAATTCCTGCTGCGCACATACATAATGCAGGTAGCAGGAAAGGAACAGCTGAAGAGTGAATTTGCTAAACAGATCCAGCACACAGTGCTCTGTGTAGCATTTCTGCTCACATTTAGAAAATAACTAGATCTCATGCTTATTTTGCTTCCCTTCTCTATATCTAAATTCATATTCTTTACCACCTGCGTGTGCAGAATTGAATAAATAATGATTGCCACTGTGATAGAGAACTACTGCTAAAATCCCAGTAAGTCATCAAATGGTTGTTACATACAAAGATAATGCAGTCAATAGAGAGGCTTTTTCAGCAGGGTTAGGCAGCAACACTATATGTGCATGTTTTATTAGTTACAAAAATGGGTATTTCACTATAAGCACCACATGTAGATCAAACTGACAGACTCCTTTGGGATTAAGCCCCATCGCCTTCTGAATGCAAGACAAGCATAAAACCACTGCAGCAACGGGGAAAAAAGTCAGCTTGAAAATAATTAAACAGCAAGGCAGCCACCCATAATGATATTCAGCAGAACACATTAGGGACAGTTTGCTGGGAATGCACAAGAGCACTCCAGTTGTTTAATTAACATTGAAACGGCGGTTCCACAAGAACTAAAAATCCTGTTAATTTATGTGTCTCTTAATGATGCTCATTTAAATACTGTCAACTTTTCTCCAGTTTAATATTCATGATTTTTAGTCATTAAAACACCACTCTCAGCTTGTGGATTCACTGAGAAACACAAATTGTTTGATGATGATGTCAGTCCTTAAAAAAGTTTTTTTCCCCTAAAAGTGTAAATCTCTCAAAGCTCATCACGAGGGCCATTGTAGTCTGGTCTATAAATACCATTTTTATCATTCCTATAATATAATAAACCACAATGTTCTCTCTCACCTTCAAAGATGAGCCCTGCTTGCATAGTCAGGAGTTATTTATGTAAAGGTAGTTATCTTTTTATGACAGAGCATCTCAGCTGGTTAATGTAATGGCTTTATATATTGGGATACCGGGCTCAAGTCCCACTTTAGATTATAAAAACTATTTTCATCCAGGGTAGGAAACATTACATTAAAGATAATTTTAGTGCTGGAAAGACACTTGCAGCTGGATATTAAAAAGATACTGCCAATGTAGGCAGAAGTCAAATTTTGACCTCCCCAGAATCAGTATATCCATGGTCTGAATGAACACTTGGTTTCCTGGAACTTCTGAACCTTGTCCTTTCCACGTTTTGGCAAGTTTATACAGTATTTGATGCTGCCTCTTCCACAAAAACTATGATGGAGTCTCCTGTGACTGGGATTTGTTCAGAAAAATATTATATATTGATCCTGTACTGTAAGAGAAAATCCATTAAGGTTTTTATAAATTTTAAAAAATATGGCTTAATTGTACAGTTAATCTTCTCATTGTATAATGAGAATTTAGATTTCAAGGAAAAGCTGAACATTTTCCACAACACAGAGAGCAGGACATTTGGAACAGAAGTATGGACAACTACAGATGGACTTTAAATGATCTTCCCTTACAAGGGCACTTTTTTCCTACTGTTTTTTTGATGAGCACCAGCCCTTAACACCTCCTTAACTCTTTCCTCTGATGATGCCATGTTTTCCCGAGGAAGAGATATTATTTCTTTTATTCTACTTTTTAATATTCAAACAACTGGAAGTGTCTCTTATTGGATACTTTACTTTTTTTTCTCTAAGTGGACTGTAAAGATATTAACAAAAGACACAGGTTCAGGCTTAAAAGAGGTCATATACAAAGAGCAGATGAAATCTTGTTAGCACTCCAATTCCCACTGCATACTTTTAAGATCTAGCTGAGTTCCCTGTCTCAGAGTTTTTTTATTATTCCTGTCAGATTTACAGTACACATTGAAATGCAACAGTGCCATATAATTTTTCTGAAAGACAGTTTGTTTGGCATTTTAGACAGACATCCAACACAACAAAATGTACTTTATTATACAGAGAGAAAAATATTCTGTGAACCAGGCAGCACAGAACTTACACTACCTGATAAGTAGGAAAGCCAATATTTAGCACCTACTTCTGCTCATTTCAGTTTTTGCATTTTATTCTTTCCCTGTTGTTTCATATTTACAATCTGCACTTCAGAACTAAATATCTTAATGTAGTTTACCTCTGGAAAAAACAGTCATAACTAGATGGTCTAGACATAATCTTAATTACCAAAATGCTATCCCATGTCTGAAGTGATTTTATGCAGTTACTGTTGTTATTTTCTTCCAGAAGTGTTTCAATTAAGGAAGTAATCTGTATTAACTTCTTGTGTACACATTTTAATGTAATATACCTTATTTTCAGCATCATTCATCCCTGAAGAGATCTTTCTATTTATTTTAGTAGTCTAAATGTTCTTTTTTTCAGCAAAGGATTTTTTTTTCATTATACCTTATGGTGCCCTAATTATTAAATGCAATTTCTTGGGGCCATAATTTTGGAATAAAGCCTGATACATAGTACTAGCATTAAATATATGACCATCTTTGTTCTGCTTTAATCCATAATAGATTTTCCTCAGTAAAAATGCATTATAGCTCCAGATTGATCTGTGAATGGTCTCTGCAATTCCTCCCTCTTGTTATTCATGTTGATCCTACAAAAAAAAATATTAACTTTTTTTTTTTTACTTAAAAAAGACGCAAATCTTAAAGTAAAATACATTAATTATATCTGTGGCAACATCTGTCTGTTTACATCATTACAGATAAATTTGAGAACATAAACTTTATATGATAACTTCCACAGCTCTGTTCTTTTGGTATTTTTACTTCCATATCCAACCCTTTTGACATTGCTTTCAGGAGGCAGTGGAAACTTAGGCACTGCCTGTAAACTGGTTCCCAAGTGAAAGTTTCCATTACATTAAATTGGTATTTTGTATAGCCAGCTTGAAGTAATCAGCATATGATATCTATTCCCAGTACATTTATTTACTAAACTTCTTCAGTGTCCCTAATCTTTGGCACTAATGGTTCAATAATTAAACAAATTATAATGAACAGTCTTCTCTTGTTCCTTGTTTTTGAAGCACTTGAATCCAATGCACAAGGAAAGTCGTTTCACATGCTAATTCAATTCTGAAAGCATTTTTCATGTTTCTCCAACATCCCAATTAAACACAGAGATCCTACCAAGAAAAACAGAACATTTTCTCCGTACCTATACATTGTGAAAAAGCCTTGTTTTCAGAATCTGTGATGTGCTAAATGTTGCAGAAGAATTTCTTGCTCTTACCTAAGGGAATTCTTTTCCTAAAACACAGATTGGTTTGCAACAGCATAATCTCTCTTGTCTCTGTCTCCACCAAGACTTAGTGGGAAACACTTGGCTCAGGAGGGAGGTTGATTAGGTTCATCCTGATTTGGAAGGAGTTTCAAAACTGTTTGTAAGGGTGGCAAGTTGTCAGCTAAGTATTCGATTTCCATCGAGAAAAGAGCCTTCCTGAAGGAGGAAGGTACTTGGGTCCCAAATATTTCAGAGAGGCATCCAGAAGTTCATGACTCTTCCCTACTTTTAATGTACCTATATTGCATTTTTCAGATGTTTTGAAACCCTGCAGTGTATCAGCAGCCCCTCCATGTTTTCATATTTATTAATATGCATTTGTGCAGAATTATGAAACTTGCATTTTACAGATCTCTTTATTTTGCTTGACCTTGTTTCTAAGCACTCCTTCTTCTTCTTAGGGCTCTCTCAGATCATCTATTAAAATTAAATCTGGCTGCTAATGTGTCTAACTTGTTCCCTATGGAGAAGAAAAAGTCCCAAAGACAGTAGTTGGCAAAAAGAAGTTCTTTCTGTGTTTTGGCTTTTGTTTACATCAGTAGTGGCTCTGAGAATGGATGTTTCACTTTTTTCCTCTCATCAAAATCTATCTCATTATGGCTCCTGCAAAGTGCAAACTTGTTGCTCTAAGTCTACATGTTTGTGACTATCTCATGCTTTTCCTAAATCCACTATGCAAGCAAACATATATCCCTTTATAATTATTTTAAAAGCTCCTTCCTAGGATTCTGAAGATAAATTCTGAAAGAGATTGCCCAGCATATAATTATTGTGTGATTTTCTGTTTTATTCACACTTTCTTTCAGTGCTATTTAATCTCCCTCTTTTCCTCTGACATGGACTTTATTTTTATGAATACCAATGCACAGTCAGAGATACTGCTGTTCTTATTCTAATACTGGGAATCTCATATAACTGACTTTTTGATATCAAAATTAAATCACCTGGAGTATGTATTTTGAGACATTCAGAGAAATAAATATATTCTGTTAAATCATAGAAATCTTCCAAAGTCCATCAACTCTGGGGTTTATAAATTGATTCCAACATTTAAGCTTTTTCAGTGAAGCTGCTGGAATACTTGTTTATGTATCCTGGGCTGGGCTGATGCATCAACAATTATCTGTGAATCCAGAGCTGCTGCAAGCACTAATCAAGCACTAAAATTTTGTAGGGGTAAACACCAGTGACAAAGCCATCTTTGTTCTGCATCAAGTTTAAAGCTTTTACAGTCCAGCTCTACTTGTGCAGGCATTGATAAAACTACAGTTTTTAATAGCAGCAAAACACTCCTTTATTGTCCTTTTGGTGCCATTAATTTTTCCCTTCAGGGGAGCTTCCTGGTGAATCACTACCCACATTGCCCTTTTTTACTGTTTTTCATTTGTGTTTTGGTGAGGTTTGGTTTTGTTTGGGTTTTTTTCTTTTTGGTAAAAGGTATCTTTTAATAGCTTGATTTTGTTCCATATTTAAAATCTGGTGTGCCATTTTCTGGTTTTACTTTTTCCATATTTAATAGCAATATTAAGCTTTGGCTTTATTTAGTAGCATCTCCTCATTATCCTTTTAGTTTTTGGGGTTTTTTGTAGCTCCATATCTCCTAATCAGAATTCTGATTATATTCAACATTGTACCAAATTTTAGCATAACTTTAAATTATAGGTTAGCCCTGTGCTACATTTTTGCTTTGTTCTACGTTTTCTGTAATCCATGTTAGTAAAGGCAAACGTTCTTAATGTTAGCTCCTGTAGTTGTTATTTGTTGGAAATTTGTTTCTTAAACTGTATCTTTTTAATTTAGTACAAAACTCATTATATACATTTTTTGCCATCAAGGCAATATTTTTTCACAGCACAAGCACTGTGTTTTATTACATTCAAAAGGCATCCCAATTCCCTTTCTCCTATAGTTAATGAGCCCTCAGGTGAAATACACTTAACTTGAGTCTAATCAGTGCCTATTTGTTCTTGCTTCCAGCAATGAGGTCAGGAACTTTTGGACTTCCCCTGGCACAGAGAAAGCATGGGTTTGACTTACCTGATACATATTTAGGGTTGTTGAGAACTCTGGAGCATAGTGCTCCTATGGAGATGTTTGCAGATTTGTGTTAATAAAGTCCCCTTGGTTGCACACCACTGTTGTCTCTTTTGATGTCCAGAAAACTAATCACTATAATAATATAACTCTGCTATGCCTGGATGACTTCATTTACTGCATCCTCAAACCCTGATACTTCTTGAATTTTATTTGACTATAATAATGCAAACTTTCAGGCATCTGCTTGTCAAGGGGTGAACGACTTGTATGTCTGTGGCCACCTTTTCAAACACTGGTATTGTTCTCACACTTGTTTTTCAGTTCTATCCATTAGGTCATAGACTTCCCCTTGCTTGTTCCCTCTCTGTCCCCATGACTCTTGCATAATTGGTTTTACATTGGCCCACTTTCAGTTGGAGATGTAGAAGGTATCCCTTGCTAGCACTGTAAAACAGCCAATTTGCAGATAGGAAGAATGTTCTCATTGAAGGCTGGAGGTGGATGTTTGAATCTCCTCAGCTGGAGCAAAATTTAACCTAAATTCCTTCATTCCGAGAACATTCTCATCACAAGCTTTTGCTGCTTTGTCCTGTTCTTTTCCCATGCCCCTTGTGCATTTTAAGCATAGGAAGTATAACTGTCTTTGTACCTTGTTCAGAGAGTTCACTGACTGCAGACCTCAAAGAACTCCTCAAACACAAAAGAGGCAGAGTTTTGGATGTTTCCACTGGCACTGCCTATTGCCTAGTTTAAGTTTTCTCCCATTGCAATGTTTGTTGGCTTAACTCTCCCATGTACAGAAATCTCAAGCACATGACTTTTACTTTTTAACTCTAATCCCACAACTGAGAACTCAGATTTTAGTCCAACACAAAGCATCAAGACCCCTAGCTCCTTTTGGGGTCTATCCCATAAGTCTGGCATGTTGTTGCCCTGGATTCCTGAATCTGCAGCCTAAGAACCATCTATTTCCTACCCCAGCCATACCTCTGGTCCCAAAGATGCATGTCCCTGCCTAGTTCACCTGGGAACACCTTGACCTCTAGAAAAAAACTGACATAATAGTGTTACTAATCTTCTTTCATAAAATAGCCAGGAAAAAAAAGACAGCTTTTCTTTAAAACAGTAATTAAATAACCATATTTCCTTCCTCCCAACAGCCCATAGAAAGGACACTTAAATAGGACAAGGCAAAATCTTAATCCATCATAGCATAATAATGACATTGTTTGGCATGGGCAGAGAGTGATTCTACAGTATAGTGAATAATTTATAAAAATTATTTCAATTAGGGCATGAGTCATTTAAGTCAAAATTCAGCAAAGTGTTTAAGGACATGTTTAAATCACACAGACTGTGTGGTGCACACATTCTTCTTGTCTATAGTTGAACATTTTGTAATTCTTTGCCTTAGTTTGTTTTAGTAGGTCAGAAACGCAGGAGATGAAGTGACCCTAAAAAGATACAGTGCACAGTAGATTGGCAGTTATCTCTCAGCAGTTGCCTTTCAGCAGTTACCTTTTCCTTTTTTTTTTTTTTCCCCTAAGTAAAAATCAAACTAAGATTCTAGATTCTTAGGCATGAAGGAAAGGAGAGCACAGGATTTCATCTTCTGGATCAGCAACCAACTTCAGTAGGCTTTCCTTGCAAGAATGAACAATTATTTGGTCAGGAAGGACTTCACAGACTTCATGTGCTGCCCTGTGCTTAGTTCAACTGGACCTCTGTGTTCATCCTGTTGCAACACAAAGCATGTTTTGGTTAAAAACAGGTTTAGAGTGAATTCATAACTCTTTGTATAAAGAAGCCTCAGTACAACCCCCTCCACGTCTTGTGAGGAGCTGGACTCTCACATTTTCAGAGCTGGACTCTCACATTTTCAGATGTGCTGCTCCTGCTGACAGCCAGTCAATGCCAGACTGACTGTCAAGAAAATTTCAGTGCAGATCCAGTAAAGATTCAGAGATCAGGCTTTATAAGGCGTTCCCCATCTCCCTCCTGCCCTTCATGAAACAGCAATACTCCTTCCAGAAGTAGGATTTGAGTGAGAGGTGCAGCCTTGCAGTAATTTACAAACAGCACAGCAATTTACAAACATATTTCATTACAGTTATCTATTTAGAAAATTAAAGTAAGATGTTTACCCTCCTAATTGACCATAGGGAACCAAATACTTTGTGAATTTAAATTATAACAGTGATTAAAATATAAGCTGCATTTTCTTAATATTCATAGTGATGGCTGGTACAAGCAGCATTAACATAAATTCACATATTTTCTTATCTCTCCAAACCCATACTTTTATTCAAATGAAAAGTTTATTATTTATTATTATCTTAGTGGGACTTGGAAAGAATAAAGAATCTAAGCTGTCATGTTTTCTCTCTCCCATATTTGCCAGGTTGCTTTGTGGTTCATTTATTTGTTAAATGTATTGATCTGCACCAGCCATTATGCATTTTATAAACAACTGTGGACTAATTGGTATTCATGTGTTGGGAGTATTTTTTTATAGTAATGAAGTGATACAGCAAAGTTTATAACCAAATGATAGTTCAGTGCCCTATTTTGAAGTTCAAATACTAAAAAAAGCCCACGCAAAAAAAATGTAAGAAATATTAAGCTAATTTTATAGAGGATTCCATTCTGTTCTCTGAAAATACAAGCAAAAGAACATGAGAGTAAAGCACTGCTGATCAAACCAGCCATTCAAGAACCACATAATCCTGTCTCTAGCTATGTGCATGAAGACAGCTTCACCCTTCTTGAATTACTTGCAGATCCTCAAAACAGCTTAAAACAACTTCTATTCATAAATAACACTGCCTACCTCACTTAAAACTCAACTCCAGCTTTTATCTCTTGTCCCTGGAAGGATGCTAAAAGCCAGTCCTGATTCTGAATAGATCCATGCAGACCAAAACCACAGCCCAGATTCCTGTTCTCACAAGAGCAATCTTTTGTTACAGTGTTTGTATACAAAAGTGTTTTCAAGCAGCAGTTTAGTAGTCCTTGCCTGAGCCTGTGACTTTGACCAGCACGGCAGTGAGTTAAATACTTGAATATTCTGAGAGATCTAATTTACATTCTTTTATGAATTTACTCCTTGCCTGGGGCCTGGCAGCATCAGCTGGCAGCAGGAGATATCAGGAGCAAACAGTCTCACTTCAGTGAAGCTACTTTATTTTGATCCTACCTTGTGCCCTGCTGAGTTGTCCATGAGACTGTCCAACCTCAATTCCTCTGCTGCCAGAGGAGTTTTATTCTTCCTCACCCAAAGAACAAAACCACATCACCCACTTCCAACCTGTTGGGTGCAGCACTGTGTGGTGGCTCGTGGCAGCTGCCTCCCTCCCCTCCAGCCTGACCATCTGAGCAAAGGTAAATGTGTTTGAAATGTCAAGATGAAGTCCAGAGACTTCTTGAATCCCTTCTCAGCAGCAAGGAGAGGGTTTCCACTGAGGGACAGGTCACCCTTCTTTCCAGGGTCAAGAGCTGGGTTTCCTGAGTGTATCCACTCTGACATTTGCTGTTACCCATAGAAAGCAGCAACACAGAAGAGTCATAAATTGTCTATTGGCTGGGTTCAGTTTTACTTCTGGTCAGCTGTGTGGCTTTACCTGGTAGAAATTAGGACTGAAGGCTTTTGAGCTAATATTAAACACCAACAAGTTTCCTGGTGTATAAATAAACCTTGTAGCTACATGGTAAATATTATATCTGTGTTTACTTCTGCTTTAAAGGCTTCTTCACTAAAATTTGGGAATGAAAGTTGTCACCTTACTTTGCTAGCATGACAGAGCATGTAGTGATCCTTCTGTATTGTGCACACTGTCCTCTATGAGGAATAGATTAATGTTATTTTTTAAACTGTCATAATATACAACAGTTTTAACCATTACAGCTGTTACTGCATTACATTGTGGTTTGCCATACATGCACAGGAAAAAATTCTCTCTGTTCTACAAATGGTAGAACAGCCATAGAAAAACAAAGGGAGCAAGATAAAAGTGGTGTATTTATTTTCACATCAAATCAGTTATGGATAAAATGTTGATCATAAAAATAAAATATTAACGTAATAGCTGTCTTCTTTTTGCTTTTCTTTTAGCTTCAAAACAGAGCTCATTAGACAGGTTCACCTTGTTTGTATGTGGGTTCCAGTCAGTACCACTTTAAGGTTTTCACAAACCAAAATGGTGTCTGACATGTCCTTTACTATAAGGGAACATTTCCTCATCTGAGGGATTCCACAGAGAATTAAACCGAAGCCAACAATCCCACTAATGTTACTTTCATTTTAGGCCTGAACACACCTTATGAAAACTGATGTAGTATCTGGAGCTTAAGAAAAAGTGAATGCTTTTGAAATCTGAGAGTTTATCTGGTTTCCAGGCCCTGTTCTGAGCCTGGAGAGGAGAATGTATTTCACCTTTTTCCTAGGCTTGCAAGAAAATCACACAAAAATGGTGTCACCCTGTAGACTTAATTACTTCTCAGCACCACTAATAGAAATAGGGATGTTTCTCCATGTGACAGGCCCTGCAGTACAGAAGAAATAACTTCTGCTATTGCATGAGAACTGAAACAAGACTCGAGCAGATTTTAGAGACACTACACATGAAGAAAAGCATCGGTTTTGACCCAGTGTTTTATTCATAACCAATACCAACATAATCATCTGATTCACACCTGACTAGAAGTTCTGTGGTTGGACTCCATTAACTGAAGGAGCTATGACTCAGAGTCTCAAAAGTGTTGAGCCACCTAATTCCCACAGAAACCAAGGCACTGAAATACCTACAGGGATGATGGCAGCATCACCTCTCAATAAGAGAAAGGCTCATAAGGCTGCTACAGGTTAAGTACAACCAGAAGCTGCAGAAACCACAGTCAGCTCATTAACTGCTGTCTTGTGCAGGTGTATCCGTGCTCCTCACACCTTTGCTCCTGGATCTGCTCCAGGTGATGGTTTCAATCATCAGTGGGCTCACACTAAGGCTGCCTTAGCCAATGGCAACTTGGGTTCTGGACTCATTCCAGAGCATTAACATGTTCTGGGTGTCTTTTGTTTATCAGAAGGGCAAGAGACCCACTTTTACCCACTATATAATCTTTGCAATCAAGGCTGCTGAAAGGTCTGCAGTGCAGCTCCATGAATTTCCAGATGTGCCCATGTAGAGACCCAGCCCACATGCCTTTCACCAGAGGTTGTTCCTATGCTTTGCATACCTGAGATTTGTCTTGTATGACTTTAGAAAGTCATCCATTCCTTCATTTAGGGAGGACCTAATTTATCTTTGTACTTCTCCTGTGCCTTGAGTTAGAAGACAGACACATTCATAATGCATGGCTTTGTGATGTGTGCTCCATGACAGCTACAATCTGTGAACCACACACCAAAACTCCTTGAGAAAAGCACTTTCTGAGAGCAGAGGCTAGTCACACGTAACACCCCTCTCCTTCATGACACACTTTACAGTGGTGAGGGGACTGCTTTCTACCCTCCATCTCAAAGGTTTCAGTGCTGGAAAACTCTTCAGCATCTGCATGTTGAGAAATGATACAAACACACATCTGCCCCCAGTTCATCGTGTCTCACCCTGTGAAACAACATATTTGGTTTAAAGGTACATTTGAACAAGGGAGATTTGGAAAATTGCTTATCATCTTCAGAGTCAGTGAGAAATTTAACTGGCAACTACATTACAAATACATTTAATCCATTAGACTGTCTCATGTAACTGAGATTAATGAATGCAAGGCTTAGATTTGTCCCTTCAGTATCCAGCAGTACATGTTTTCTGACGAGTCATCTTGCTTTTCTGATTGCTCTCATTTAAACGCTCAGGGAAGAGCACAAGTCACTTTTTAAAACGTATCCACTTCCTGACTGCTTTCAGAATAGCCAGAGCAGCAATCCTCTTGTGTTAGCAAGCTGTGGATCTCCTGGAACATGGATCTCCAGCTGGCTGGGGAACACACACCAGCCAAGCCCTTATCCCCTGCCTCAAAGGCACTCCTGCATGGAAACAGAGCTGTCCACCCGCCCAGCTCGGGGGCACAAATGGGATCATTTCAAGGGAACAATCTGCCTTCTTCACCAGCTCCATGTCCCCTTCCAGTCAGCTTGGAGGTTACAGCTGTGTTTAAAACCTTGAGCAGAGTATTTTTCCCAGCAGATCACAATGGCTGAAATCAATGGGAAATTTTACAGTAATGCCATAATGGTCCATATAATGAGGCCCAGGCTGGAAAATTTCTAGTGAAGGCCTATGCCTGAGAAATTCTGTACCTCTGGTTTAAAAAAGAGGGGGGACAAGGTTTCATATTTTTCCCATGGCTCAGTGTAAAATGTTTCTCTTTATTTGCACAGTCCTTACATGCAGTGGCTATGGAATCTATGAATATTGTCATTCATGGAGGCAAATGCTGTAAATAACCCACCTGAGAATGTGACTTTAAAAAAGAAGGAATCTGAAGCCCTTTTGAGAAGAAGAAGTGTCCTTCTGGATTATGAATGTGACACTCCAGTGTTAAAATTAGGGACTACTCGAACTACATTTCTCTCAGATCTTTCTCCTTCTCTTTGCCAAGGCTTTCAGAGAGGGTTTTATCTTTTTCTTTATGATACCCTGAGGAAACACCTCTCATGTTGGGTCAGCATCTTGAGCTGTCTACAGCATTTTCAAGACTAGCTTCTGAGGTTTTGCCCTCTGAGAAAATCAGTAAAAAGGAAGGCATGATGTGATCATGCATTAGCTGGCCACAATCTCCCTGTATGGCTGCTCTTAGTGCACTGAGCAGCTCCAGTGGAGCTGCCCTTCCTGAGCAACAGGAAAACTCACTACAGTGTGAGTGATGCACTGCAGCCTAGCTCCCCTGTCCAAATTATTGCAATTATTGCATTAATTTAAAATTTCAGTGTCTTAGAACCATAGTTCTCTTTCTCCCCTGATCTTTCTTTACTGCTGGCCTGTAGCAGTTGAAGCTCCTGATCGCTGGCCAAGGGCCTCAGCTGGGAAGAGGCCTCAACCCAGGTCCCCTCTAGTCCTCCAAGGTGTGTCAGAACAGCCCATGTCACTCCCATATGATGGTGCACCCTCACTCCATGCAGAGGTGTAAGATGGGTTCTGGTTCATACCTCTTCCCTTGACCAGGGATAAAATCTGGCCCACAGCATTGCCTTTAGTCAGTTTTTGGAAAACTAACACAGGTGAGATTTTTCTCACCTTCTTTCACTAATTTTTCATTAGCAAGATCTCCAGAGTATTGTTTGTCATGACTCCCCTGAACAGATGAGTGCAGGACTTAGTAATCACCACCAAGTGGTCTGTGAAATAAATTAAAACTAAAGCAAACAAGCACTTTCCGTGGTGCACCTCACCCATTAAACAACCCTGTGCAGGGATGGAAAATTTCCTTCCCAGTGTCCACAAATGATCAGTTTCTGCCTTGAAGCACTGAGCTGGGTTCGATTACACCAATCATTATTTCAGTTCATGTAACTCCAGACTACTAGTGATACCCAATGACTTTGGCACACTGGGAATTCAATCAAACGTTTATACTAAGGGGGACCATTTACTTCAGCCCCTAGAGGTACCACTTTAAAAAAATCCCCTGAATATTGCTGAAATTAATATTAAGACTTTATACCCTCATGTATTTTTGAGGATTTATATATGTTGAGATATCATTTTTCCTACCACTTATCCTCTTACATACTCCCACAATATCTCATCTGTGGCATTTTCCCAGATGGGGCCCACAGCAACGTTCTTGTAGCTTTTGGCTCACTTAACACTCCCGCTTAACAAAATCCTTGATTTGATGAGGTCTTCTCTGCTCCAACGCCCAACTCTGCAGAACCCCAGGCACTGCCTTTTGGTAACACCCCTCCCTGTTTGCTGCATGCCATGCCCTGTGCACAGCACATCCCAAAAGGGGCCGTGGGCCCTAATTCTCCTCTGTCCCGCGGTCTCCTAAGAGAAGGGAAGCTCTGGGAGCACCCACGCAAGCCACTGCCAGAGAAACAGCAGAAATTTGGCATTCTGCATCTGTGTAGGCAACAAGACAAAGTGAAAGGCAGCAGATAACTGAGCTCTTTATTGCTTCCCTACCATCATTTTCCCATTTTCAAAGGCGTTCCAAATGGAACGACGAGGCTGACAAGCCTGTGCACTGGCTTCGATGGGCTCTGCCTTAGGTTTCTATTTCTGGGTGTGAAGACCTAATTTTCAGAGGCAGATAATTTTTGAAACTGAGCCTATATCCCTTTCACTGCTCTTGATTTACATGTGATTTGTCAAACAATTAAAATGTGCATATTGTCATCACAAGGCAAAAACATCTCTCCATCTTTTCTTCATTTTCATTTCCCCACAGCATGGTTTTCAACAAGTGAGCTTGGCACTGAACAAAGCCTCCTTGCCACTCTTGACTGAATGGGCCTTCAGTCACCCTGCTAATGTTCACATGTGGTATTTCATCTGATTTCATCTGTGTGTATTCAAGCACACCCTCACATTTTCTTCTTCTGTTTCTTCCTCCCATTGTGAACAGCTTTTATTCCTTAACAGCCCCTTAACTTGTACAGACTCTTCTACCTAAGCCATTTTCATATTTGTCTTTGAATTGAACACAAGTTGAGTAGTCTGTGACATACAGATTTTTTACAGGTATCTCACAAATTCTCAGAATTTTTTGAATTTCTAAAGTCAGCAAACAGGACAAAATACCTGCCAATTATTTCCTCCAACTAAGCCAGCTTTCCTAAGTCAAGCAGTGTGTTCCCATTCAGATATTTAATCACCCTCTGCTTCTCTCAACCTGCCAATTCATGCTGCACTTCTGGCAGACCAAACTGATATTTAGAGACTGTTGAGCATCAATTCACACTATTGTTTGCACACAGGTGTGCCATGAGGTTCCTGTCACTTGTTGCACACATGTCAGGAACCTCAGCCACACATCTTACCCAGAACCTTTGCACAGTGGAGATAACAATTTTGCCACTCTCCCAGGAGGGACTACAAAAGATGGCCACAATGGGAAGATTTGTACTTTTTGTACTCTCACAGATCCCATAAACTCTGTACCATACAAGTATTTTAAACATTGTTTTTAAGAAAAATGAAGAAGTGTGAAGAAATATTGGGCACTGGGGAAGTCAGTTAAAATTTTAGAGAATCACAATTTTCTGTATATTAGACAATGTTCCTTTTATACTGTATCCAACTGATTTTTCTAGGAAATGTCAACATACAAGTGATTGCCATGTGTTCCCTGAAAATTGATACTATACTTAGGAACATAAGAATTTTTTTTTTTTTAAATCCACTAATTAATGAAGAGTTTCCACTGCCAATTACTACAGCTGAGTTCCTCACCTACAAAAATCTTCTAGGTTTCTTTATTAAAAAAATCTATTCGTAATAGTCCTAAATAGTATCAGAATTTTGTGATGTAACTAAACTAGGCTTTCTCAGATGTGCAAAGCAGGTTTGGTACCAGACGTTATCTCAAAGGAAACATCATTTTGTGCAGTTTGTTCAAGACAAAGCTGGCTTCTCCTTCCTGAAAATCTTTCTGCAAGTCTATCTTCCATCTGTGCCTTGGCTTTGTCCTACAAATCATAGCAGCACAAGGCACTGATCTTCAAAACTGCTATGTTTTCTTATTTAGATGCTACAGATCTAATAAATAGCCCTTCCCTGTCCTGCAGTGATGCCATGTGCAGTTTCAGGGCAGAAGTGGACCACAGAGGACACCACCTAAACAGTGGCCTATCAATGCACTCACTTAAAGGACATGTATTTGGTGTTTACAGAATACTTCACTCAGCATCTAGTTCAAATTCCCTTCCTTAGGAGGTGAACACACTGGCAGAGTTACAGCCATGGCCCCCAAAGCCAAGGTCTTACCTCTGCAAGTGAGCATCCTGCATAGACAACGTCCCAGCAGATCCATAGCACAGCCTGTACAGCTCACACCTTGGCAGAATTCAGTCAGAATTCTGAGAGAATTCAGAATTCTTCCCATTTTTTTATTTCAATAAAAATTACTGAGAAGACATTTGCCCATGTTTTCCAAATATGTGTATTATTAGTTACTGGCAAAGGTGTATAATCTTTATCTGTCTCTGGGTAGGGTGGGATTTGCTTACCCACTAAAAGATATTTTGGATCCTACATTTCCACTGTGAAGTGAGCTATTCCCAGGTCAGACTGATGCAGAAAGGTCAAATCCCCAGGGTATATAACCAGACCACATGCAAACAAGGCTCCCAGTCACCTCCATGGACATTTGCATAAAGAAAAATCCTCTCATGGACAAGTAAAGCAACTGGAAATATGTGCCAGGATATTTGTGTCCATCTTCTACATACAGACAGAGCACCATTCTTATAACTGGAATACAGCTCCACAAAAATCAAACATGCTGGCTCCTTGCCATACCATTGTGTTTCAAAGATCTCTACTGAAAATTAAGCTGATGCCCTTGGATACTGCACTGGCACAGCTGAGATGATGCAGCTGCCTCTCCAGCTTGTCCAGCAGGTTATTCTGCACAGTCATTCTGATGGCAGACATCAACCTTTTGGGGTGCCCAGTACCACACTGCACTTCTTACTACTAAGGAAATATCAACAGCCTCATGCACTGATCACTGCCTTACTTGTCTTTGTCAAACACTTAATGAAGCACATATTGGGTCTGCTGATCTGACTGTCAATTTATTCTAAATGAATCCACGTGCCAAAGGATTCAGGTGCCAAAAGCTGGAAGAGCTTTCAAGATGAGTTTTTTTTAGCCCTGACCATGATAGCTGCACAGCAATATGCCATCTGAAGCAATGGATGTTTGAAAACTTAGAGTACCTGGTAGTTCAAAATCACAAATTTCTGTGACTTCCTCTGAAAAATCACTCTTTGGCTCTACCCCAACAAGCAGAAATGACAAGCCTACGAGATCCCTTTTTATACTACAGAGCAGAGGTATTAATTTTATGTTGTAAGCATAACCTGTGACCAGCCTGGGAAAGTGGCAATTATATTATTTTGTTTGGGTTTATTTTGCTTCTGTCCCTACTTTGCACAGCCCACATGCAGCTGAACTAGCAAAGCTTAAGAGGGAGTAAGAGCCCCAAAATGAATGTCACAAAGGAAAAAGGTTGTGTTTCATTGGCAGCAGATCTATTTTAGGACCTTCCCACTCCACTCCTGATCTTACACTCTTGTAGCTACTCAGTTATGTGGCAAACCAAGCCTGCCTCCCTGACCCTGCTCCGACTGCAGGGCAGTCATGGGGAGAGGGCAGGGAAGGGCAGGAGTGAACAAAGGCTGCCAGGAACGTGGGAGGCCAGGCTTTCTTAAAACAGCAATGGGAAGATAAACTAGTTACAAGGTGTGAAATTGATAAATGATAAAGCAGACATCATTTAACTGTCCTAGTGCTGAGCACAGATGTTCTGAATGCATGTATGAAGTGCTGCTGCTGGGCTTTCTACTGCTCCTCCTGGCTTCTCCTTTCTGCCCTGAGCAAGGGCAAGGCATTTATCCCAGCTCCTGGCCTTTCCTTTCTCATTGATTGAGGGAAACAAGGTCAGCCACCCCAATCTGGCCTTTAAAGCAGAACTGCCCATCACTCAGAGCCTCCAGAATCAGAGGACAAGGGTTATTTAAAGTCCTCTTTAAAACAGTCAGGGTGGAACTTGCATATGGGAGGATTCAGGGTGAAATGAGGGTCTCCAAGCAGCTTAACTGATCCCAGCAACTCCACCCTTGAGAATGCTGTCAGAAGGCTTTGGCCCAACCAGAGGTTTTGCAGTGGTGGATGAAAGATCTGCATTCTGCTTGGCTTTGGAGACACTGAACAGAGTGGGCTGCAAGGCATTTTCACAAGCTGAACACCAGAGAAGCTAATATTACATGAATTAATCCCTGCACAATAAAGGAATCCTTCTAAAAATGTAATAAATACCCACTCAAATGACTGTAGAACCCCAGCTGCATGTTTAACACTAGCCCATGGTTATTCCAAGTCTTTGTTAAAATACTTCAGGGAAAGAACAGCACCTCTGTAGCACTTAGACCTGGTCATCAGAATGACCCTGATAACCCAGACTCATAAATACATGAAAATAATAAACATGAAGATAAAAAGCTTGCAAACTGATGTAAACAAGCAAAAAAAATAAAAAGTCCAGAAGGAAGAGTCAGTTATGAGACAAACCTGCCAAAGTTTCATTAAAAGACTCATTTAAAGTGGAAAAAAATCAGGAAAACTCCAAATTTGGGCCAAAACATCATCCTTCACTTATCCTCTTGTACCTGCACATCAGAGATAATAATGCCTTCTCTGAGCAATGGGTGACCTTATGTACCAGGTGTGCTGCAATAACTAAGTACAGCAGGGGTGAATTGAAGATGACATTTCAGCCTTTAACTGAATTTCCCACATTTCTTCAATTTACGCCAGACCCTTACATTATTTTAACTTATCTTTTCTCTGAGAGCATACAAAGCCAGGGGCTGGAGAGTGGCACTCACACACACAAACAGGCACATACACACAGCAAGCAATTACTGCATTGCAAAATTATCTGCACAATCTCTCATTAAATATTTGTTCTTCAGAAGACCTGCAAGAACTGCTCTTTTCCACACACAACCCCTCTGCAGCCCTTGACCAAGGAATCAAGGAAGCAAACATCCAGCCAAAGCACCTGAATTTGACTCATGCTGCATCATTAAAATGAGTCAATAATTTCGTCAATCCAGCAAGAAATTGCAAGTCACTTCATTTATAAATAGGTCTTTGAGGGATTTTTTTTTTTAATAACAAAATTAAAAAACAGAACTACTTTCTTTACAGATAAATGCTGCAGGGAAAAAAAAAGACAATTTCTACTGAAATGGTTCAGCACTGTTAGCCTGTTGGTACAGTGTACACCTTGGCTGCACATCAGCTGTTATTGGATAGCAGAAGCTGTATCCATCTGTAACTTTCATTAAAATAGAATGCCACTGCATAATTATATCTGGATTTTTTTAATTCTTTTTTTTTTTTTTCCAAGGGATAACAGTAAATCTTTCTTTCTCTGTTGGAACACACACAATATGTGAAATCTGAATTTACAGCTAAAAATGGGTGCACAGCATCAAAGCATAGCATGGAAATTACACATGATAAAAACAAAGCACCAAGAAACTGAAACATCAAATGGCTCTTACTTGAGATTTCTGCCACTCATATCATCTCTGAATTAAAAAAAAAATATCAGAAGAGCCATGTCTGTTTCAGAAAAATAGACATATCAGATATTTCCACATGAAAACTATATACATATCTAATTCCAGAGCAAACAGGGATAGTTCTGTCTTCCCCTTGTAGCACAGAGCAGACTTCTCAAGTGAACAATTCAGCAAAAAGCTCCCCATTCAGGTGGTGCCTGGTTGCCAACAGAACTGCCTTGATGCCTTAGCCTTGATGACCGAGGAGTAGCAGGCAGACAATACTTCACATTTCGAGCTTCAGTCACTCTTGGAGCTGGCTCAGTTACAAGGAATAATTCTGATTCTCAGCAAGTTTAACACATTTGCATGAAAGAAATAATTTACTCTGTTGCACCCCCTAGTGGGATTATTTAGAGTAATCAGATCCTCACGGTTTTGTTATTTTTCTATTCATAGTACACGTTAACCAAGGAGAGTCACAAAAGGATGTATTTAGGTTCCCAAATTAATTTACTTCAAGGTTAACTGACATTTCTGTCTTTTGTTGGTGGTTTCCAATAAGGAATAGTAAGGCTCGTAGCACCCTGTGATACATAAACTTTTGATATAATCATGAATTTCTGGTTTGTGAGCTGGGTTCTATTTTCAGTTAAAACCCAGAGTAGAAAGACTTTCTATTCCAGGGGAAAATTACTCATTCTCTTTTTAAGGTCAAGCAATACGTGTAATAAGGAGAGATCCAAAGAGAGGAGGAGAAAATGTGGGGTTGGTGCATTATTAATGCCAGCTATCTTCAATGCGTTCAATAAGTTTTTGCAAATTGGAAAATGGCAAAAAGTCACAGTATTTTTAACATCAATATTTGACTTTGTGTCCATGTTGTTCCTACCTTGGTGAACTTACCTGGAAAAGCAAATCAGACCCATAATAAACAAAGCAAAGTGTGAAGGAACAAAATTACCAGGACTCAAATCCTGGAAAGATTTAATTTACTTATTTTTGCTGTTGGGCTGACTGTGCTCTCATTGCAAAGAGATGTTTGTCAGCCACATTAGCAGGATCCCTCCACAGCTCACAGATTCAGCCTGGCCACTGCACACAAACCATGTCCATGAAGCTTTTGGGAAACTGGGCCTAAATGTTGTGTTCAGACCAGCAACACCTGGATAGGACACGGAGCTGGTAACAACAGCTGGGAGCTCCATCCTTGCTGCAGCTTCCTTATGGCAGACACGGAAGCAGAGAGGCATAAAAATGTCCTCAAAAGCCCAGATCTGGCCATTGTTCCAGAACTGAGGAGCACAGACCATTTTCCCTTCACTGGAGGTGCCTGCCCTGGGCTGCTCGACATGTCAAGGGCAGATTAAGGGCCAGTGTAGGGAGTGACTATGGACAGGGACTGAAAGGCATTTCCCCCTTCCCCCAGGCTGGCACTTCTGTCCAGTCTTGCTGAAGCTCTCACCCTCTGAGGTTTTTAACTACACATATAAAGATGTACAGACTATCCCAAATTGCCCTCCTCACTGTGTTATGATTTAGAATATCAAGGCACTTCCAGCAAGTCCTGACATCAGATGGCAAGAAGGAGCAAACAGAGAGGTCTAGCTTATCTTTTGTGCTTAGATGTATTTTATAGCAGAGTATAAAGGAAATCAATATTCCCATCATAAATCTTGCTTACTCTCCTTATAGGGTGATGGCTGACTTCCATGCGAAAATGTCAAAATAAAAGCACTTTGCTGTCCAAGAGACTTTGGTTCAATCAGGCATAATACAGCACAAACAACCCTAATATAAATAAATGCACTGAGAATGCAAACATCCACGGGAGACAGGACTGTTAGAGCCCTCTTACTTCCACCAGGGATTTCTATCCACTGCCTAGGCAGGCATGGGAACATCTCCTGGTTGCTGCCCACCAGAACGAGCGCAGCCTTTGTAATCTGATGAGCCGTGATTTTCTCTCCTTCATTAACACTCAAAATGGTTTCTTTCTACTTCCTTACAGCCCCTCAGATGGTTGACCAGAACATAAACAAGAAAGGTCATTCATAGTAGCCAGGGAAGGCTGACTGGCTCGCTGCCTGTGTAACTATGATAATAAGCCATTCTTAAAGCGTTATCAATGTAAACCGCCTTGAAATCCACACGCTCTTCAGAAAACATGAATCTGTCCTGGTGAGCCCTCGTGACGCAGCTCCTGTTCTTCTGCTTCCCCATGGCTGACAGAGATCACATTAAAGCCATTATGACCAATAGGAAGATGAATAACTTTTGCAATATTTACTATAAACGTGTTAACAGAACTACGTTTACGTATTTCCGATTAAAAAAAGAATCAACGCTAGCAAATAACCTGAGAAGGTCATTACCATTTCACATTAGTGAATTACCAATAAATTATTTTGAGGAAATTGCTTCATTCTGAAACCAGGACACTGGAAAGAACAATATTATGTGTATAAAATTAAATCCTAGCAAATCTATCTGACAGACAATAGACACAGAAAGTATGTATTTCCAATCATGGGCATTTGCAATTCACAATAATTTTATCTGTGTGTGTATCTGAAACAAGAAGAAAACACAAGTGACAATTTTGTAGGGAAGTGTTGCTAACAGAGGTAACAGGATGAAGAGAATAAAAAATAAAATTGCTTCCAGTAACCTGGCGGCAAAAACTAAAGCACAGTGTCATCAATATCCATGACATCTGTGAAGAGAGCCATCACAATGCTAAAAAAATCATATTTCATTTCCTCTGTTAAGGTTAGCCCTACAATCTGGCACCTCTGTTTCTCGTTATAGTGCTGTTCAGTAGGTGAAATTCACAGGACAAGAGCTGTGTGTTACTTATGTCCTACTTAAGCCTACATCTACTCAGGGTGTGTACTATAATCTCTTACACCTAAATAATTTTTGCTCATTGGTACTTTGTGAAAAATTATTTTGACCCAAATATGAGAGGCATTTTATCTTTTCAGTGATGCACATGTAAAACTAAAGCCTTACAACACCATGAGATTTGATATAATTTTCCATGCAGAAGGAATTTTTTTAATTTTAGTGTTCCTCATTTCCTTACACTCTCGCTGACACTAACACCTGTACAAACTGAGTGTAAAACACCATCAAACCACAATTCCCCACCCATATCAGCAGTGGTACTGCACACCCGCTTGGCACTGATGCAATTTATTATATGAGATTAAACACAGTGGTGGATGAGGCCTTATGTATTTAAAACAACAGCACACATTTTCACCTATAGATACCATCACCAGATCTAGGCACAGGGGAAAAAATGTTTTGAGTTCATCTTAAATTCTCCTTTAACTATCACCAAATAGTGGCTGAAAGGCACCACTCAGGAGTAGACAAAAAAGGATGAAGTTGTTATAAATCGGGTTCAAAATGCACAGGCATGGCTGTGTCAGAAAGGTGTCACAGTGCATAGCTGTTACAGACCTCTTGGGTCAGAAAATATTAAATACATGCAAAATGTAATGGCAAAATAGTCAAAGCCCCACAATAGTGTAACAACATTACTCCATAAGGAAAGACTGTAACCTGAATTTTACTGCCTCTTAAGGACTGCTAATTCAAAGGGGAAAAACAAGCTGAGCTTCCATCTTTAAAAATACCCTCCAAAAAAAGGTTCCCTACATCACATCAACACTGTCTGTAATACAGAAATTGTATAGTGGGAGAATAAATTACCAGCAAACTAATTGGATATAAATAGAATGCCCTTATGTGTTTGGCTTTAGCTGTCAGCAGCTCAGTGCTCAGAGCTGATCATGGGTGTTGTTTTATTCAATCAAATAAGACCCTTTATATTATAGTGTTCTATATTCTGTAACTGGAACTATTATAATTTGAGCTGAAGCTGTTATCTTTACTACCTTGTGAATACAATCTGAAAGAGTTACAGAAAATGCTGATATACTTAGGATGACCTTCTTTGGTTCAGTGGTGTTACAGGCATATATTTTTTTCTTTTTTTGTTACTAGGAAGGAGAAAATTACATTGGGCTAAAATGAATACTAATGAAACTCCTTAGTTAGCTTTCTTTGTGATAAGAATAAAAAATTGGAGCTATGTTCCTCTAGAATCTCAAGCAATTTTTGTCCTTTATTCTGATAGAAAGATTACTGACAGTAGAGAAGGAGAGCAAAGTAATTTCATAAAATATCTGCATTTTTAAGAATGCTTTTGTTGCAAAAATGTTGGCGTGCAATTTCTTCAATCTACTTTTAAGGCTGTAAAGAAAAAGTACCTATTTGTTCTGCACTGCAACAATGCCAGCTGCATTCAATCAACTAAAAAGCTGCAAGCCATAAACCTTCCTCCACAGCTATAGAAGAAAAAAAGGCAGGGCCATAAAAATTCATCAGGATAATGTAGAGATGAGGCGTGTTTGAATCACCATCCCTGCAATCAACCAATCACTCATCCTGTGGCATTTACAGCACATCTCATTCCCCTGTTCCTTAAGGACAATTGATTTTCCTGATTCCATTAGCATAACGGCAAGGAAAATGACTGCAGTGCAATATTTCTGGAAACTTCCAACAAGTATGCTGTGTGCTGGAGTGTGACCATAATAATAAGCTACCTAGCTAGCAACTGTGTGTGCTGCTGCTGCTGCTGCTGCTGCTATGATATGGCATCCAAGGGAAAAGGACACAGACTAAGCAATTTTGGGTTCATGCATAAGGAGAAAAAAAAAATGTTTTCACAGAATATAAACCAAAAACTCACTTAAGCAAATAAACATAATTTCAAGGCGGGCTGATCAGTAGGCAACATCTTGCAGGCCTTGAGCATTATTGTGTTACGGTTAATAATTCCATTTTCTGAAACATTAGTAATACTTCTGCATTCCTCAATGGCTTTTATACTCCTGTTTCAGCTTAGGTTTAAAACAGAAGAAAATGAAACTTTAATACAAGAATTTTGTTATAAATATACAAGAAGAATGCATCAGTGGATTCCCCAAAGAATTTACAACCATTCACAGCATTACACAGTCATCAGCACTAAGCAGGGGTCTCCACATTTTTCAGTTTTCTCTGTAAGTTCAATGATAATATCCATACTAGCTTAAATTATTCAAGATGATGAAACTTTATTGGTGAACATGCACTGCCTAAATTTAAAACTGTACATTATTATCTTCCCTTGTGAATGTATTTTAAGGATGTGTTAAGCTTTTTGAAGTGTAATTCAGAGACTACTGTATCTCAAACAACATAAAATACTTTTCATCTTGTGAAGGATCCTTTAGACTTCTAAGGTCCTATCTGTTGTACATTTTTAAGTCCCTTTATAGTTTCAAACCCAGTGGGTTACACATGTTAAATTCAATCCCTAAATTGAATTCAAAGTTGATACGAGCCTGCCTGCAGAACTAAGGAAAGTCTTCCCATTATAAGAACCAAAAGTCAATATTTTTAACCCCTCATTGACACATTTTTTTTTCTTTATTCCTAGAAATGCTCCAGTGCTCCTCACAAAAAACAAAAAAAAAAAAAAAAACAACTTAATTTCAATTGCATCTTATGACAGAACTATCATCATGGCCCAGATTCTTACAAGAATTTTTACTGCTGTGGGTTTTATTATTATTATTTTACATCCTATAATCTTTATTCATAAATATGGATCCTTTCTTCCTAAGCATGGTAAAAACACTGGACTATAATAGAGAATTTAAAACTTACATACAAAAAAAATATTGTAGTAAACATAAACAGGAGAAAATGAAGAGTTACATTGCAATATCTCACTGTGAAAGCCCAGTGGTTTACAAGGATCAGTCACAAAACTGCATTAGCCCCACCTCAGATCTTGGTAGGACTGAAAATTCATAGCAAGGACAAATATCCAACAGTGTTTCCTCTGCAAATCATCATCAATACAAAGTGACTTTCAGAAAGGCTCAAAGGTACCCCATTAACCAGGTGCAAGGCAGGGTGACCCTGTTCAAGTACCCCATGGGGGATGTCAGGGACCCTCAGGGAACAGCCCTGGGATAAACAGGGAAGGGATCTGGCAGAACCCATATCTCGGGACTGGTCCCTTGTCCCTGTGATACTGATGGCAGCTGCTTCTGAGCAGAGTGAAATCTTGTGTGCTACTTCAGTCCCTGTCCAAAGCTCCAGCAAATCCAGTGTGGGCAGACCAGTGTAGCCCTGGAACTCTGTGTGCTGCACCCAGTGATTCCTGCTTCACTGCCTTGCACCCTCTGATTAATAGCACAGGCAAAGCAAACACAACTTTGGATACACTTGGAACAATTAGCTTTCAGGAAAGGCTTTTGTCATCAATTCTGTCTATCTTACAAAGTTCAAAATTCCCTTGATACGCTGTCTGTGTCACTATGCTAAATAATAGCAACTATTCTTAATTAAAAATGATCACTGGGTGTAGCTTTCCATCTTCATGGCCGTCTGCAAGGAATCATAGTACAGGGATCACAGTGACAGAAAGGACTAAGCCCAAATCTGTCTAAACTCTACAGACCTAGATGCTCTTCTCTTATATAAAAAGTCAAAGTCTCCAAAAACCAAGGGTTTGTTCTGATTTCTTGCAGCATCTAATTTTGCCCACACAGATTAGCCCGTTTTGGCCCTGGGTGTATGGTTTTAATTTCTCTTGTTTACAGCTCAGCCCAGTGTTTTCCCTAATATCTGCCAGGAACCAAAGCATTTTGCAAGCTGAATGAAAATGTTAAATAACCTTTTGCTGAAATAAAATGGTCTGAGGTAGGTCATGGACTGCTGCTCTGGCAGATCCAAGTCTACACCCCTGGCTGACAAATACTTAATGGGCAGATTTAGATAAATGATATAGCCTCTCTCTGCCTCCATTTTCTCATGAACATAACAAGGGTAAGGATATACCATGGCTTTGGAGAAGTCTTACCAGATTAGCTGATACTTGGGACCACTGCATGGTCCATCTCACCACTGAAACAGCCATCCCAGCATCTGCTTAACAGAGAACAGCAAAATGCTTACTTGATATAAAAAGGAAATAAAAACCCTGTGATTTGAATCTCTGCCACCCAGTGTCATCTTACCCCACAAAAATGTCTTCAGCTCATGGGTATCAGCACCATGCAATGCTCCCAGTGTCTGTCAGTCCAGGCCTTTCCTGGGTATGTTCTGCAATTACAGCATGTGGGGCCAGCCCCACAGCCAGGATAAAGAGGCATCCTTTGCTACAGGAAGACTGTCATGGAGAATGGAATTAGCACAGCTCCTCCCTTAAAGCAGATTTCTCCTCCTAAGGAGGATGAGGAGGTTCATGTTCTGTAGCTGCAAAGGGCAGTTGGCAGCCTGCATAACTTAGAGCTCCCTGGACAGATATTATGCAGGAGTCAACACTGTTCTGGTACCCCTGGAGTGGGGCTGAGCACCACAAAAGCAACTTAAAACCAATCTTTCAACATTGTCTTGATTTGTAATGTGCACTTGTTGATCCACAGCTGGGATCAGGGCCACAAGCACAAGGCAGATTGGCTGGTTTAAAATATAGACATCCCAAACACAAATTATATTCAAAGTAGAAGCAGACCAATATAAAGAGGAAAGATTATTTTGTGGGGGTTTATAGTTGGTCAGGAACTCGTCTTTACAGCTCCTCTGAAAAACAGCACCATCAGCAAAGACACCCTACAGTGTGAGGGTATCAGCTCTAAACTAACTCAGAGGGAAATGCAAATCTATTATGTCAACACCAGTTGTCTCTGACCTATTTAGTCCTTATCTGCCCGCAAGCTTATTCTGATTTACTTAAAGCAGTTTATCCAGGATGAGCTAAGCCCCTGTTACTAATTGGTGAGCATCATTTCACGTTGGCCTAAATGTCTTAAACTCAGCTAAAAAACTCTAGTTTAGAAAGATCAAAGTGTCTACACAGCTATCCACATTGCTTTAACTAAGGTCTTTTTAAATTGAATCCTAAATTAGTCTGCATTAATTGAATCCTTTTAATTAAGATGCATGCTAGAGCCCTAGATAGTGCCTATTTGCGTGCTGACCAAAGACCTGGTTAACCAGCACAACCCAAAGAAAATCCATTGGGCAAAAGACACCTCACATCCCAAATGTTTCTTTTCTGTTTTGCTTCCAGGCATCAGAACCATAAAGCCTCCAGGTCCACTGAAGTGTGCTGAACCTTGATCCTAGAAGTGCTGTCACACAGAGTGAAAATGAGGTACATGAGAGCATGAATAATATATATCACATTGCACTACATAGCTCCTTGGCATGCAAATGTCAAGAACTGGATCGTCAGCAAAATATTCAGTCCAGTTCACAGGCTGAATATAGTATTAGGTGCTGTTGTTTATTTTTTAAACTCAATATCAAAAATGTCCCTCAGGCAAACTAACAGTTTAGGCCAAAATAGTGAGAAATGCCCACTACCTCAGGAGCCAAACCAGGGTCAGTCTCAGTTGGGTCAAGGAATCCTGGCTCCTGCATAAAGCCCTCTGTCTGTCCAAGACTGATGGTGAGCAGACAAGTAGCTTTACTTCTTTCTTTCTGACTCCTTCCTCCTGGTTCCCAAAGCTGCAGCTAACAGCTCCACAAACCTCAGCACTGGCTTTTCTGCTACAAACCAGACACTTGGTGATCCCTGCAAATCCCTCAGCACCTGCACTCCTGACATAAGGGCCTGAGTGGAAGCAGGGGAATAAACAACAGAGCAGAAATTTTCAGGAAAAGAATGTGCAAGATGGGTCAGGAGAGGTTCCACATTTTTACTGTTGCTTATTTCTCTGTTTTGGTTTCTTCCAATTCCCAGCATGTCTTGTTCCTCATTCCAGCTCTCCCTATAACCATTACTTATTCTGTGCTCACATGAGCACTTCTAGCTTGCAGGGAAAACTGACATTAGGGGCAAACAACAATAAGGCTCACACCATGAGAAATCCCAAATTATACAGGTACACAAACCAAAATATGACAGAGGAAGGAAAAAGGACCCACATCTTAGTCCTTGACCCCTGTGAGATAATGATACCTTTCATTGCCAGAAAAGATCTTTTCTCTTTATGTCACCTCTCAGTCACTCTGTGAACAGCTGTTTATATCTCTTCTTTCCTTGGACATGATCCTAAAAATCAGATTCATATGCACAATGTTGATCTGCAGCTCCAGCATTTACCACCTCCTTTCAGCTGTAGAACCAGATTCCATGTTCAGGGAGAAATCCTGCCTGCTTCCCTGAGAGAACCAAGGGAATACAGGGAGCAGTGCAAGTGAGGGACCCTTGTACAGGTGGGACATAATTTAAAAAAGAGCAGGGCAAGCTCAGCAGACTCCACCCTTGCACCCTGTGATGTGTGACAGCAGGGCTTGTAAGGTCAGAGTAGAAAGAGGGGGACCAGAAGGGACACTGTTAAAATGACCAGGAGTCCATCTCTTTCTGCCTTGTCTTAGGAAAATCTTCTCTCTTTAGAAGGAGGTGTCTATCCCTGGAGAATAGACACAGTCCTCAAGACAAGGCCTCCTATTTTCCACTTGTAATGTGCCTTTTAACAGCGTTAAATTGCTCTGCACATTAGTGAGGTGGGTAATTAATAAATAATAATAATAATAACTTGATGCCGGTTCCATCTGGCATCCACTGGAGAGCTTAGTCCTCAGTGTGGCTTGGTAATGCTTTCAGCACTTACCAGTCAGACACCATCAGGCCACTCCAGGGCTGGTGGTAAGAGACAGTCTGGGCAGAACAGGGGAGGGGTTTGTTGTTCAGAAGGCTGCTAGATTTATTTAGTACCATATAAAAGCCCTTCGAAAAAATCCTTCTTCCTTTCACTTAACTCCCTGCCAAGAAATTACTTGAGGGAATGGGGAAAATGCTCTTTTAAAGACTATTAAATGTTATTGTTAAAAGAAAAAGGTGCCCATAATGTAATGCCTTCCCCACAGCAGTTCTTTCCTCTCCCCAAAACAGCATCTCCATTTTCTGTTTGTTTTGCACTACTAAACAGAAGCTGACACTGTGGCTTCTGATGAATTGGTTCTTGATGTCATTTTCAATGCTAATAGTTCTCCAAAAGAAGACAATTTGATTTTATAATTGCAGCAGCAGCTACATTCAGGGGGTCTCAAAACAAAAAATATTATTTACCCTTTCATTTCTAGATGATCTTCAAGATCTCTTCCAACCCAAACTGTTCTATGATTATCTCAGAGGAAGGAAACTCTCTTTTTCCTTCAAGTACTTGGGTGAGAAACTTGGTTAAATATCACCAAAGTTCTGTTCTTTTTCCACTGCATGTGCAAGGAGAGCAATGCCATTACCTCAAGGCAAGGGCTGACCCTGTGAAGATGGAAGTTTCAGGGCTGCCCAAGGTCATGAGCACTGCAGGCTGCTACAGACCAAAACTTCAAAACAAACTTCCAGTATTACTTTTAATCACTGTCACCCTCCATTATCAAATCAGAGGAAATCTGAGCCTGATCTGAAGCTTGCATTCCTGACCAACTCTATTAAGTAAACAATATCTCAAGGAGATTATTCAAACCACTACAGCACTGCTAAGCTCACCAGTAAGAGAGCAACCTGTAACCTTTGGCAGTTTTTGTCACTTGATATGTATGTGCATAAGCATGCAAATAGTACACAAAGCCTGGAAAGGTTCATCCCTTCCCAGCCTCAGATCTGAGTGCCCATCCCACAGCAATTGGTGAGCTGGCACCAGCTCCAGCACTAGACTCAGTCTGGATCTGAATTTAGTACACTGGTTTAAATCAGACCAGGAACGATAGCAAAATAAACAAAAGCCAAAAAAAAAACAAACAAAAAAAGCAAATCAGGAGACCCTAATTTCACATCCTTGGCATTGATTTGACAACAGGCTTTTTCAGCCCTGGTGTTGCTGTATTACTGGCAGAAAAGTAAGAAGGAACTTATTTTTCAATATTTTTTGGTTTCAAAAGCCTACTAATGTTTAAGTCGGCACTTGCTATACATACAGCCCCCGGGTGACATCACAGCTTTGAGGTTCAGTGCGAAATGTGAAGCTATTACAGTGGGAGGGGAAGAGGGAGGCAGTCATTTTAAAAATCAGACTGACAGCCAGCACTCTGAATGGCAGCTACCAGCAGCTGTCCTGGCTTTGAACTGGAACTGTTTTATTTTAAAAAGTTAGATCAGGAGTATAAACTCCCCATCCCACTTCAAGATTTTTTAATAAAAATTCAAAGTGAAGAGTTCTGATAGCCCTGAGTAAAAGCAATCAAAAGAGCTACAGCTGGCTACGAATCTGGAGAAAGGAAATTTTCTTGTTAAATTTCCAGCAGCAGGGGAAAGAACATGAGAAAAAGGGAAGGGTAAAAAAAAAAAAAAAAAAAAAAAAACAGAAGACCTGGAGTGGACAAAGGGTCAAGAAGAGAAAGAGAGGGACTAGTTCAGTTTGTTGTTGTTAGAGGACAGACAGAGTTACCAGCATGTTGAGTGCCACTTGTATGTACAGTGGCATTGCTGACATCAGTACACTCAAGAGAGTAAATTCTGTCAGCCCCTGGAATTGTCCCAATGCCACTGCCACAAGATAACCATGGAGATAGTCTCTATCAGCAATGCCATTGGGATGACAGCTAAAAGAAACAATTCCAGCCTCATCTCAAAAGTCAGTCTTGCTTTTTCTTTTCCCACCCCTCGCAGTGGCTCGTCCAGCACCGAGCAGTGTGAGTGATCTTTGCTGGGCACTGCAGATGCCTGTAGGACTGGATGGAATTACATATTCCTGGAGTCATGAAGTGAGAATGTGAAGTTTAAATGGACCTAATATCCTCACTGTGAAATACTGTATGCTAAAAAAAGAGAAATAATGAAACCCTAGGGTTATCCCTGTAACAACTCTTATTTTTTATTTGAAGAACTTAATCAGGAATTCTTATTACTCCCAAATAATATTTTAAAATAACCAATCCCTTCCATGCTGCCTTGGGCATACAGTGCTGAAACATGCAGATGGAAGTCAGTCTTGCAGACAGTGCTTCCTAATCTTGCCAGGAGTTGGGGAGGGGACCAGGAAATCTTCAGGGTAAAATAACGGGAGCAGAGGTCCTGTAGGACAAGAAGATGATGAATTCCAAGGGAGAAAGAAGAGCGAAGCATCAGAGGAAGAGACCCTGTGTTAAGGAAGCAGAACAGCAGTGAGGGAAAAGCCTTATGGGAGAAGAGCAGCAAGAGAGGTGAGGCAGAGCAGAGGAGAGCACAGAGGGGCAGAGCCACAGGGCCAAATCTGTAGATAGCTTTGGGAATGCTGGAACCAAAATTGCAGGAAAAGGAGAATAATATAAATACAGTGAACCAGAGGGGAGGTTATATCTAATAAATTACAAAATGAAGTTTACAGTCAGGAACACTTTCTAAGACAGCCTTTTCCATATGTCAGAGCTGCAGAGCTGTCACCAATTACTTGAGATATTACTCGTGCTGCTGCCAGTCACAGTCTGCTCTGTCTAGGTATCCTTCAGTGTCTTTGTATGATATTCATCAGGTTCTTGTGCTATGTCCACCACAAGTTAGAGCTAAATTGAGCAGCTCCTCCTGGATCAGAACAGGAAAATTTCCTATTTTCATCTACCCAATTTTCTCAAACTTTAGTCTTTAGAGGTGCTATTTTCTAAGGTTGGGAGACTTCAGTAAAAATTATTCAAGTTCTTCTATGAAAGGACAGAAATAAATGTGTGTTTCTACAAAAGAAGAAAAATCCAGCCTTTAGGGGTTCTTTAAACAGATGTGGAACCCAACTAACCACCAAAGAAAGACAAATTCTGAACTGAAAATTGGCCTTACTGGTTCCCCATGAAGCCCAGCTCATGAGCTTTGACTCTCTTGGTTCCCACTCTGACTTGACTTTGAGTTCAAGTCAAAGATTAGATGTGGAGTCATCTTGTATTTTTGTCCAGTGTTAAACAAAGTGTTCCAAAGATAAATTCTCTCTCTGTACTGTATGTACAATTATATCAATGGTTGTCTATCTAGATACAGAGCTAGGCAGGAAGCTAAGGCAGACACCAGCACAGAGATTATAGATAATCACTGTTCATTTACTGATCCCTACCCCCCACAGAATTGTGTAAGTTAATGAGCTCTGAAATATGAGTTTCAAAAAAACTTTCATTTCAATAATATTCTACACCCTCGGGCTCCTATTAAACTTTTTTTTCAACAATAACACCATTCAAACTAACATTCATATGTGAATTACAGTGATACTGCACCCCATGAAAATGCAGAGAAAATGAAATAGAAAAGAAAGCACAGTGTTCAGTCTGCCAGCTATCTTAGCCACATTCAAATTAATCAGCAACAGCTCCAAGGACAGGTGAATGGCCCCCAATAAAACTAGAAACTGCCTGGCCTTCCACTGTATACTTGAAAGGAGCAGCTGGAAAGCAGAAAGATCACAAGATTTATTCTCAAAATTTCTGCCCTGCTCAAAGTGCAGCAAGCACCAGCCTTCTTGAGGGACTTTCTATCAGATTATTGATATCATCACTCTCCTAAAGAGATACACACACGCTCCATGCTGCTCATCATCAGAATTTGCACCAGCAATTCCAAGGTTAACCTAGCCCCAAGCCTGTACATGTCCCACATAGCAGAGACTCATTCACTAAACTGTGCTGTTTCCAGCCTCACCTCACTTGCAGTGAAGCAGCTCCAGAGTTGCTACAAACACTGTGCAGATATCTCTCCCAGGAAATCCCACGCATAAGATTTGTGGAAAGATCTGACTCACAAATTTATGCCCAATACAGATGGATGAAACTCGCCCTCCCAGCTCAAGCAGAGACTGTGTCTGAAGTCCTCTAGCAACTTGGACAAGTCAGCTAACAATTAATGAAATTCCAAAAGCTCAGAGGACATCAGTCAGAAGAGATTGGTCAGGCACTTCTGCAGTTCTGGTTAGGCAGCTACTGACACACCAACACCATTCAAAATGTGGCTGTAGAGCTCTTTAGAAAACCTGCCTTTCATGTTTTGTACATCATTCATGTACATATTGATTTGGATGGCTATCTAGGAAAGCTACAATCCAAAAATACAAGTTTCATGAGCAAAGAAGGCTAAATCCACAACACAGGACCCTTCAGGACTACTTCAGCCCTCCAAATTTTGAATTCTGATCCCAGTCCAAATAGAATCTGAATTCACCTCTACGCATCAACATCTGTGCTGGAATTTTTGCTGAAGCCTCATGCTATAATGCTCTAAGAAGAATCCAAGATTTCCAAAAGCTATAAGGGTAAGACAGTATCACAGGTGTTTTAAACCTTCAGGTTACAGGTCTGTTTTGCCTCTGAGCCAGTAAGGAGCTCTGTGGGACAACAGGAATTTGAGCTGTCTAGTGCTCATCACAGGACCTGGATGTTTCTTTCCTATTTTTGTCATTTGGCCTTGGATCTCTCTGATTCATAGAATAAAGTAAATGAGACTGAAGCGGATTTTTTAAAGGCTCTGTTATTTCTGTCTCAGCTAATTGTGTCATCCAGTTCTGTGCAATAACAATCACATACGTTTTCTGTACGAGGTTCAGCCTTATACACAAAACCTTTTCAACACAGTTCTTTTAATATCCCTGTGCCTACACAATTCCAGTGCAATCCAACAGAGTGGGCTGGCCAACTCACAACTGGTGGCTGTTGATTTTTTTGTTTGTTTATTTGCAGATCATCAAGAGCATGTGAAGAGTGGGTATGTGTGAAAAGAACTGCAGACTGAGCAGCTTAAAATTGGATTGCTTGAGCAAAAAACACTCTTTTCCTTTTCAAAATTGTTCAGGACTGAATCCTGACCTCAAGGTAAAGCAGACAAAACTGAACTTGAAAAGAATGAGATCTTCAACTCTTTGAAAAAAGGAGCAGCTTCTATTTATAGGAGCCAGATTCTTCTCTCCCAAGGCAAAGGACACCAGAAACATCATTCTGCACTGCAGCCCTATAGCTGTTGGGGTAACCTTTGTATCTGCACTGTCTGCAATCAGTCTGATCACCACTGTCTGCATGTCTTGCCCACCCTATTTCAGAAGTTCTGGTAAGGACTGTACAGAGAAGTATCTCTGAAGTCAGCAGCCCCACACAGCTGATCCCATCTGGTTCTTCTGGCTTCTGCAAATCCAGGGATTTGAAAACCTCACTTCTAATGCCTACCTAGAACAATGGGTGGTCAGAGAAGCACTGTGACTTGGAGAGAAAAACATAAAGTTAAATGCTCTTTCTTCCCAGCAAGGCCTGTATTAGCTTTGCAGTGAATAATTATGGTATCTCAGAGCAATTAACGGAAGCAAGGGGGCATTTTTGGGTAAAGAGTCCTGACCAGTGTCAGTGGTTTCACCCCCACCGACAGGTGAAACAGCATGGAGAGCCCCCCTGGGCACAGGGCAAAAACTCTGAACATCTCCTTTCCTGAGGGAACAGAGCAAGCCAGAAGCTGCTGTGGAGGAAGAGCTGGAGAACGGAGCCAGAAAACCAGCAAGTCTCAGTCCACCCTGAAGCTCAGCTGTCTCCAGGCCCCCTGTCTGGTGACATGGGGTGAACCCAGTCCCACAGAGCCAGGGAACAAGGTCAGGCTGTCCCCACATCTCCAGCCAGCCCTGGAGCTGGAGCTGCAGGGGGCTCTGCAGGGATTCACAGCATGGGCAGAGGGTGAGGTGGAGAGGGGGCCCTGAGCACAACCGAGTGCCTGAGGGACTCTGTCTCATCCAGTTCTAAAGTGCACGAGTGCTCTAACAGTGCTCTTTAATCAGCTTGAGATGACCTATCAGAAAATGGGAGATGACTGTGGATAAATGGTCCATATGCTGAATACCAAGGCATTTAATGAAAAATTTTCCTAATAGAAAAATTTTCCATGCTCAATATTTTTCATTGACTACTTTTTTACAATTTTACCCATTTAATAGCGGCTGTCATTAAGTTATTTTCTATGTAATATCAACTGAGAGTCATTTATTTCCTGCTCTAAACAGCAACTAATGCCAATTATTTTACACAGCACCATGAACTGCTACAGATTTTTCAATTTCCCACTCAGCTTCTCTACATAATTTTTTTTTTTTTTTTTTAGTTTATTTTCATAATTTCCAACTATTTGAAAGAAGAGGTTGAAGTAGTGATTTAATCTTTTTTGGCAAAAAGTAGTTTAAAAGGCCCAATTATTACAACAACAAGAATCTTATTTTAAGAAAAGAATAGGAAAGATGCATCATTGCCTTGCTGACTTTGATTTTAACTTAGGAAATGTCAATATTCATAACAGAAAACCCAAGGCAGAGCTATGTTATACTGCAATGGACATAGGACCTTTTTTTATGTTACAAGTTTCTTACATTGTACTGTACCTGTGACAGAGTGGTAAATTTGAGCCCCCCCAGGACTGCTTTCTTTCTTGATGGCAGCTTGAAGATTTCTTGATTACAGGAACAAGGTCAGAGCTCTGATGTGCAGTGGAGATTGGATCCAAGGAGTGATCCCAGAAAGAATTAATTCGTGCCTTTGACTTAACTCTGGTCTAACATGCTTAAGGTTGAAGAAGGACAAGCACCATCTGACAATTTCCTGAAAGTTTACTTTTTTTTTCCCATGAAATTGATTTCATTGTTACAAGTAATGGAAAGGAACTTCTGAGTTTGGAACATTAACAAATGTTAGGTTTTAATTTAATGAAGACATTTTTGGTTTTTTATCAACTTTAATTGTAGAGAAGAAACTTATTTTTTCTGGTTTGCTGCAAATGGATTTTGTGAATTCTGTTTCACAACAGTTAATGCTTCCTTACACTTTACAATCATTAGATCTGGCCTGATCTACTTTTGCCTACTCCAAATCTGTCAGACCTACACAAGGACCAGAAGAAAATACTCCAGACCATGTCTTATGCAGCAGAGTCTTTGAACTCAACACTTTCTCCTTAATCCTTATATATTCCTGCAGAATTTCACCCTCGGTAACTAAAATAATAGAAAATCCCTCTTCAGAAAGTTTTTTTAATCAAATGAAATGATAGACCCATTTTTTGTTCTTGTGGCTAAAGTCCAAAAACACACATTCTGTCAATGGTGTTGAATTTAGCATTTTTGTGATAAAGCTCTTTGAGTTCCTTTTCAAATAAACATGTACAGCTTTAAATGAATAAATCATGCAAATACATGTTAATGTATACATAAATTAACACAACATAATAAGGAAAATGAAGAAACAAGATTACGAATTTTCTGCACCTCCAAAATATGAGAGTGGTATTTGCTTTAGAAAGAACAAACTCATTTAGAGAAAAAGCTTATATAGATACAAACAAACCAAAATCACCAATGAAAGCTAATTTTATGTTCAGCAAAGAAGGAAGATGTGCTTCCCACTACAATAGACAAAACCCAATTAAATTAGGCAAATCTAGAAACACAGAAACAAAATTTCACTTAGTAAATAAAATCTCAGAGTTGAATTCTGTTGTCCACTCCATGTTCACAGCCCTCACAAAATAAGTTAGAGATTCTGGGGAACAGCATTTATTGTGTATTAAGAATGGGGGAAGTCAACAGATTTGAAAACCTGTCTCAAAGATTGAAGTCCTCTGTAGATTTTTCATTAAAAGAATTTATTTTCTATTTCTTATCTTATTATTTCAGTTTCTGTTTTTCAGCCTTGAATGTCTTTAAATTAAGACCACAAAAATAGTGTTTGGAGAATACTGCTCCCAAAACCCCACCTCAGCATGCGTGCCCTACACGTAGGCCCTCTGCAATGGGATGATTTTTTTCCAGTACTGCTCCTTTGCCTAACTCTGTTCCCAGGACACCCTTTTTAATGGCTGCAGAATTGCATATTGCTAAGTGTTTCTTAAATTTCTGCACAATCCTGGTTTCTGTTCTCACTCTTACCAACAAGCTGCTGTTATTACTAGAGGTGTCACAAATCTGGGGTTTGTGAGGTTGCAAAGAGCTTCTCTTGTTGTCTAACAGCCACAGACAGTAGTTTTCTAAGAAGATAAACCCAAACTCCAAAACAATGCTGCCAAGTTTAGAAGAAAAACATCTCTTGACAGATAGCCTACATTGCTGCTTACTGCCACATATTTGGGGGTTAGTTTTTTAATATCAAGTATATTTTGACAAAGGATACTCGGTTAGTAAAGACCAGATTTCTACTGAATTCTCCTTTCTGTTCCCAGGAATCAAACAGTATAATAAAGACACTTCACAGCTCAGAAATGTTCCACAGAAACATTTGCTTAAATCAGATGTCTTTCACCCTGAGCAACCTTCCTGAGAAGAGCAGAAAATTCAGCCTAAGTCTCCCTGATAGTCATCTGAAGATGGAAGTTTTTATCACAGTCAAGCAGAGTATAAAGTAAGGACACCGAGCTGATGCCTCTCGTCTGTCTAATGCATTTGCCAGACCCTTATCACTGCACCTGGATGCCACAACTGACTCCATTTACCAGTCAGTTTTGATGCACCGACTCATAACATGATTCTCCACATTACCACTTTAAATATCTGATTGCTTATCTGGAATGACAGCCCTGTTAGAACCAATTCATTCTTCACAGTGTCCTGGTCCTTGGCCCTTTACTTAAGCTGGAGTGAAGCAGAGCAGATTTTTGTTTGCAGCAGCCTTATGCCTGCTGCTCCTCTGCCCTTCCCAACATGTCAGACTTTATACAAAGGCATATTTTTATTTTGGGATTCAATTCAGCACTCAAACAGAGCACATGGCAAAATTCTTACTACATGAAGTGCAGTTGCTGAGATTCTGATCATTTTTCCACACAGTGGTTAAAAAACAAGAACAGCTGAGAGCATCCCTGTGCTCTGTCCTCCAAATCACCCAGCTTCCAACCATTTTTTCTGGTGAGTCCAAGGCTAATATTGACATGTCAGAAATGTTCAGATATATTTCTCCTCCAATATAAAGAATATGTGATTTTCTGACCGACTTCAGTAGAGAACTGTCAACAAAAATATCAATACAATAAAGCTGCAAAGTTAACAACCCATTCTGTGGTTTCTGGAGATGTCAGTAGTTATTATAAATGACTTTCCAGTTAATTACCTGTTTTGAAAATTAAGGAGATTGGGGGTTCACAGCTGCTCCAATAAGTAGCTTCAGTGCCCGCCTCATCCCATTGAGTATGATAAATAATATATTCTCTACCACCCAGACTGCCAGACAGTGGCTGTGTCAAACTCCTCAGAGAGCACACTTTGTCTGCCATGTGTTATAGGCAACATTTATGACAAAAGTAGAAATTAGATGGTGGTTAATCTTGCTTCTCTATGTCCCATGTGGGGCACAAGCACAGTTGTAGTGTGGCTTACTGGATGACAGTCAGAAAAAATGATCTCAGCAAATTTTGTGTACATCAGGACACAGCACAAAGAATGGGCTTAGGAAATTATTTTTGGTGAATTGGACAATGAGGTAGTCTCTTAAAAGAGAAACAAGGTGACAGAAGAACAAATTTTATTTCCCCTTAAAAGAAAAGTAAGCTTTACATTACAGTTAGATCACAGTGAGGAAGAATGAAATCATACAGCTCTGGGGTTTTTAATTTGATTCTTATTGCTGCTTGGGCTATTTAGCTTGCAGATCATAATAAACTCTGTTATAATGACAGCACCAAAAGATGGATCCAGCTTATAAAAATACTACTAAAGTAATAGCAGTAAGTTCTGCATTTTAGTTTCTGTGAAATGCAAAAGGAACAATTCTTACTTCAGTTACATGCTTATAAAAAAGGTAAATGTGATAGTCACACTGACAAATTAGGGCAAGTGAGATCAGCCCTGGACTTACATGTAGACTGTCATCACTCTGTAACAACACAGGACAGGAATCAAAGTTTTGCCTGAAGAGAAACTCTGAGGGAGTCCTCAGTAAGCTTTACCTGCTTCTAAATGAGATTTGATGCAGCTCACGAAGTAACTTAAAGTCAACCCCCAGCTGTGACTTCCCTCTGAACACTTTATTAAATATATAATTATAGCATGAAGATCATAAGAGGTAGCATAAGTTAAGAGAGTAATAATTTTCTAAAGGAACTTGCTGGCTAGAGTTACAGATTCCTTACATCAAAGCACAAGGACAGGAACACTGGCATCCCTTCATTCCTCAGCATCTCCTGTCTAACATGCATCACCCCAAAAAAAAAACCCCGTTCATGACTAGCAATGCCATTTTTCATTTACACTCATGCTTCCAGCAAAACCCTGCTTTTGTATCAAGGAATTGGAAGCTATGGCTACATTTCATATTGGAACTGTCCAAACTTCAATGTTTCTGCCCACGGTTGATGCATTTTACTGAAGCAAATAAACACAATGATGGATCAGAACACCACGAGGAGCAGCCTGCACATAACATGTTCTGTCTAAGACTGAATTAAATGTACAACAAAGCCTGGTCTGAGAGGTGTTAACTCCTCTTGGGAGTTTCTGAGAGCTCCTGGGAATTCTTTTAGGAGAAGCAGAATTTTCGCTTCACTTTGATGAATCTTTTATTTCCTCCCTGATTTTTAATGAAATGCAGGAACTTTAACTCCTAAAAGTTGATAACAGCTGGCATCCTTTTGCTTTCACGCTTCACATCTTTTCATTCTTAAGAGCCTTGCCAATCTTATTTTGACCCCTCAACTCTGTATTTCTTTCTGTCTGTTGATGCAGTGACTGGTTTACCACCACGGAGGAATAGTCATATAGGAGATCACTTGCTGTATAATAAACTTAAAACTTAACATTTCTTTCCAGTTCTGTATAGAATACAGTTATTCCCCAAACATTCGACTTCACATAGGCAGGCTGGAATAAACAAACCAGCCTCCTGCATTCTCCTCTGAAGATTTTCAAAGGCTCTACAGCACTCAAATCAGGAATCACATTGATTTTCAGTAAATCCTTTCTCCTAATTCCTCTAAAGTGTTTCAGAATACCTCCTGCAAAAAGCCTCAGAAAACATATGTAGTGCTGTCTCAGGGACATGAAACAAAAGGTGATGTTAAAAGATTTTAATATTTGCTATACCAGTAGCATGCTGACATAAATACCCAACATAAATTTCTCTGTAGAAAGATACAGGGCTTTACTAGAGCTTTACTAAAATGGCCTGCTCATTATCATAAAATCTATTGATCCATTTTCATTAGGTAGAGTTATCTTTGCCTTCACTGGAAAGATCTAGAAATCATAATCTTTTTGTCTTTAATTTCACAATTTCACAAGGCCTTCAGCTAGGATGACAATTTTGGTCTGCAAAACTGTAAATATTTGTCTATTCAAAGGCAGCATTTATCTTACAAAGGCACACATAGCAGTTTTTCTTCTGACAAGTTCCTTGTTTATTTATTACTCTAATAACAAATAGACTGTCATCCCTGCTGGGCCTCAAAGATGAACTAAATCTGCTGACACAACTGATTGGGAGCGGCTGCAAATTATTTTATTAAAAACTGTGCAATAGCAGATTCATGGTGGGGAGAGTGTTTAAATCATAATTCTGTTATTGGTCTGTATGTTCCATAGTAGCAACATCCAAAGAAGCCAGAAACATTTTTGTAACCTTCATGTTTATACTGCAGAGTTTGATTTTCATTTTGTCCAAACAGGAGAGAGGCAGTGAAGGGAAGACAGATTTCTTTTGTGTTGAGTGCTCTGTGTGCACACACACCAAGAGTAAAGCACAGCATCTTAATTAGATGGGTCCAGAGGCTCCAGCAGACAAGGGAGAGTGACAGTCACTGGACATGCTTGATAGCTCTCTCTAAAGCAGTGCAGAGTCTTTCTGGGAAAAGCAAGACAGATCCATACATCTCCAATTTCATAGAGCTGAGCCAACCAGAACGTGATAGGAAAGGATGAGAAGATGGTGAGTAAAGGATCCTCTGCACAGTAGGGAACAGTCCTAAGACACGTCATGCCTTACCAGGGCACCTACAGTGCTGGCCTTAAGGCCCTTGGGTAGGATGGACACTGGGGAGAAACCACGTGCCTGACAGTGGTACCTGGCTCCAGAACCATGGGCCTGAGACAGGGCAACCCAGCAGAGACCCACCCCATGGACCACGGGGTAGCAGGCCCTGGCAATCAGATAACAGCAGCAGTAAGAGGAAAATTGCCAAAGAATTACCACAAAATAGTTGTATTTAGCAGTAACATTCACAGACCCTTCCAATGCAGGACGCAGCTGTTTGCATATATGAACAGTCAGGCCTTAAGAAAGAGTTTGTGACACTCATTGTCTTCACTGCCTCCCAGGCTTATGCCTTCTGGGCTCTTACAAAGGTCTCTCCCAGAATGAGTTTTCAGGAGATTTAGGAGAGGCACAAGAGAAAGGGAAGAGATTAGAAACACATAAAATTAACTCAGCCTTTTTGTAAATCCCCTCCTTGCCCCGCAGCTGTCACTGGAGCTCACAAAGCTGTACACTAGAATGAAACCTCTCTTCCCACATCACTGCCTAGGAGCTGCACAGCATTCTACCTCCTGGTCCTTAAATGAGATACATCCCCAGCTGGCTGCACACCTCTTCTACCTGGCTTTGTTCACAGGCCCTCCACACCCACTGCCACACATTACTGCCTTCCCTAGCTTGTCAGCTTGGCTGCTGTTTCAGCCCAAAAAGCCAAGCTAGCAGAGATGTGCTAACCACTCCAGACAAGCTGGGCTGTGTGGCAAAGAAAAACTTTTGAGACTAGCCTACCTTCAATGAGAAGAGCATTTGTGAGGACAGTGGGATTCTTGTACACATGGATGGACAGTTTAGAATCTGGACTGGAGGAACAAAATGCCATTAAAAGGCTGTTGTGCTGCTTAGCTCTGGTTGGGGGTGAGGGGGACAGACTCTTGGAGCACCCCACTGAGCCAAGGGTGGCTGCCTCACACATCACCAAGATATTTCTGTGCAGAGCGAGAGTGAATAAAGAGAGGATTATTCATCCAAAGAGTCTTCTCTGACCACATGGATTTCCTGGGATAAACCATTCACAATCAAGGCAGTGCTTAACAGCACAAATAAACATTAACATCACTGAAAAAGTTATTCTAGTCCAGGTGTTTAGGTACTTGCAGAGAACTCACCTGGGAATCTCTGCATCCTTTGGTCTTAAATGTATAGAGATACCCAAACTGAATGGTGGGCTCTGCTCAGAGAGGATTAGGTGAGACCAGCCTTGTGGGCACCTTCTCCCTCCCTGTGTTTATTGGCTCCTAAGGTGGACAGGTTCTTACCCTGCACTCTGTACTGTAACAGCTGTTGTAGTCACTCGGTCATGTGGTTTGAGGCATTTCCAAGGAAACCTCTCAGCAATTATTTCTGGAGATGGCAAGTAGTCTTTCAGTATGTCTTAGTATCTCTTCCACACACTTTATATCATAACAATTTATTCTGCAATGTGATTACATGTTGGCATAGACTCTGATTAGGGCTTTAAACAGGAACTAACAGCAGTTTTGTTGAATATGTTTTTCATCTGATGATGCACAATACCATTGATTGGATGTAGATTATATTCAGCATTAACTCCAGCTATATAAAAATATCACAAAGAAAAGTCTATCTCATGGCACAGAATACTCTTTAATTGCATGGGTGCTCAGTATATGTTGTGACTTCTGCTTTTTTTAAAAAATCCTGTATACAAGAGAAGTCATGCCTGTAACAGAAATATTAATCCAAGAAATTACCAAGCATTGTTTACTTTTCCTCATAAATTCAGCCGTTTTTTGATTTTCACCCACGCAGTGTCATAAAGCTAAAGTGATAGGGAAAAAAATAAAAAGCTGGACATGTCGTTGTCCAAAGATAAAAGTTTAAAGTTCATCATGTCAGGATTCAGGAAATGTATTAACTGTTTCTTGCTGACAGCAGATGCACTGCAAAGCTCTGATAATATTTTTTTTCTTCATAATACCCCTTGAAACTCATGTCTTCACTACACCTTATACTTTTGCCATCCTACAGACTCAGAGCATGTCAACAGACCTGCACCCCTTGGAGATGAGAAATGTCACCAAGTGTCCAATTTATTTGCCCATGATCAGGGGGCCTGCAACAGAACAGAACTGGAAGAGGACAGGTCTCCAAGTTACTTTCTTATCCCTGGAAACATAACTGCTGTTGGCTTTCTAGGGCTGAGGAAGGAGGTTGGGAACAGACATTTTAGACTCTCTGACAGGATTTGATAGGATGTACATGAAATAAAAAGTGATGAAGCTAACCATATCTCTACAAATTCAAGAAAGACTAAGCTGTGCAGAGATTTCTGACTGAGTTCTTTACAAAATCAAAAAGGAAGAAAATTATGCAGAAGGTAAGTGTTAAAAAGCAGGGTCAGATTCAGTCCTTCCTCAACACCATCGAAGACAATGAGGTTTTGCAGCTGTGGAATGAAGTATAACCATTCTATGCTTTGGGGGAAATTTTGTAACAAATTCTCTTCTGTTTATTCCCTTATTGGGCAATTTATTCTTCATTCATTTGGGTGAAAAGGAAGGAGGCAAAAGTTAGAAGGAGAGGTAGGAAAGTACTGATCTGATAGGGACAGGACCAAGGGAGAAGATATAGGGAGCTCCTGGTCAGTTTTTTGAAACAAAGCAGAATTTCTGTTTCCATTGCAATTACCTACAGCCAGCAATGAAGCCTCCATTTTCCCTCAGGCCAGGTCTAGGGTAGAAACTTGTACCTGTGCTGTACCACTCATAATTCCATCTAAACCTATGGGTTTTTTAATTTATTTTTTACTTTTCTTATTAACTTAAACCTCAAATATAATCTTGGCTTATATTGGTACACTTGTAGTTTTGCTAATTACATTATGGGTGAGGTGTCTGCCAGGACTGCTTGGCCCCACAGTTTTATCAGCAAGCATTTTTACTTTAATTTAGGCCTTACAAGGCTGAGGAGCACATCTTTGGTGGATGGAAAAAGAGTGATTATCAACTGTCCTAGAGAATACTCTGATTCATGTTATTATCTGCAGGTAGAATCAAGAATTAAAACTGAAATAATTTTAAAGTTACCATCCCAACTAAGAAATTTTTGAAAAAAAATTTTAAAGTTTATGAGAAAAACGTATGAGAAAGTTTCTTTTCCTCCTAAGGTCCTGTAACATACTGCTGGTGTTATTTTTGCACTTATAATTGAAGCAATTCTCTTCTGAAAATTACATATAGCCAAAAGAGAGCAAAATCAAACAAATAGATGGGTGGAGAGAAGGAAGAAGACTCAGTGATGGTATTGGAAAAAAATTCATATGCTGAAGGGTACAAGCAAGCTGGAGTTTAAGAAAAGTCCATTATCCATGATTTCTGCAGAGAACATTATGGAATGAATATGCAGCAACAGAACAAGAGAAGAAGGGAGCCCAAACCTTCCCCAAACTGTGCCTAATGTATTAGAAAAACTAATGTCTGATGAACAGTTAGAAGAAGGGAAGGCAGCACCTTTTCACACAGAGAAAATTTAATGACAAAGCATTAGAGATAAAGGTTTCAATATTCATTGGTGGCATTGTGTCCACTCATAGCAACATGGTCAATGGACCAGAAGGGAATATTTCATTGAGTTTTAACACAGGCAAAGAAATGTCTTTAAAATTTTTATATGAATCTCATCCAAGGTAATAAAAAAAGCAAAAATGTGGTAGAAGAAGAGCAGACCTTGATGTACCCATCAAGAATAGCTCGAGTGAGTTATTATGAACAGGGTTCTGCAAGGATATTAACCACCATAAAGAGAGTAAGCATGGATAGGCAATTGCAGAAATGTACAGACTCTACCAGGATGATATTAGTAAGACAAGGATGAAAGAGACTGATATTATACACACCACAGAAAAAATAGAAGTACCATCAAAACAACATGAGCATGTACACTTACTCTGTTGTTACAAGGTGTTGTTTGGAGGCTGTAAGCTGCCAGTTCCCTGACAGCAGAATGCACTGCTAATCATAGAGCAGGCTGTGCTGGTGGGTTTTCAAATGACAAGTGAAAGTATTCATCTACAGAAGAAAGAAGGTCAAAAGTCAGTGAATTCTTTGCATACTTTAGTTCTTCAGATGTTTGTGTGTTTTATTGTTCATATTTGAACTGTAATGAACACCAAACTACACAGATGACCACTTTTAAGAATGATCTTCAATGCTGCCCTGACCCACAGTTTTTTATAAAATTACTTCTTTATATTGTCAATATTCAGAGCAGAACTGATCACCAAAGACCACACGATCTCACTACTTCATACAGTCACATCACCTGAAGGAAGCAATTTTTTTCTCCTAATAAAAACCTATCTAATAACTCTGACTACAATATATCACCTTATTATTTTTATATCATGCCTAATACAGTAGTGTCTTGGGGCCCTGTTCATGATGGCCCTAATCATCCACTGTGACAAGCAGACTTCTGTTAGGACTTGGATTTGTTGTTGTCCTTTGTTGGCTGCCTGAAGGTTCAATTACCCTCCTCTTTAAGTAGGGGGCTCTACAGGTGCTCTAAACTGTAGCAGAGAGTTGGACCCATCGTTCCTTGACACCTTCTCTTAATTCTTCAGCCACAGACCTTTCAAATTTAATCATGACAATTTTCTACTTGCTCTTTCCTGGTCCTCAGGAGAAGTTTCTTCTACGGACCACATGATAAAAACTGTATTAAATACTCTGGATAATTTATAGGCAAAATTTTAGTGTCTGAGGTTCATCCACATATACCACAAAGAAGCATCAATCCATAAACTATGAAGGGAGCCACATGGCTAAATACATACCCTATAGTGTATATAGTCAGGAAAATAATCTCTGTGACAGGAAACAAGAATTCAGACATAATGAACACTGTTTCACAAATGTACAGGTTACACTGAATTAGAGAGACATACCAGACTGAGAAGAATTTTAGAAAGCTGCAAGAGAAAACAGTCTGATGTGTGAATTAATTATCTGACCTCTGCTTGGAATATGTCATATCCCTGTCATTTCATTTCATTAAAAGACTGTATAATCATGAACATAATCATAAATGCAATGTTTAAGGAAAATCTGATTTGAACCTTTGTACTTGGGTCATGTGTAATGTAATTCAGTTTTACTCTCTTCTTAATGTGATTTATATACAGACCTGCTTCACAAAAATATAAAAAATGGAGAAAAAAAATCTCTGTTCCAGAGAAACAGTAACTTTTCAATCAAAATATTTTAAACAAAATGGGTAAAGTCACCAATCACATCACAATACTGCATTACCTAATTGGACACAGAAATGCTGACATTTTGTAGGACTGGATTGTGGCATGCATGACAAAATTACATCATTCTGATGGCAACACTGGAGGCATAAGCCTTTTTTTCAAAATTAATTAATTCTTTTTTGCTGAAATACATTTGAAAACATGTCCTTGGCCCACTATGATAGACTTACAAGAAAAGCCTTGGAAGTTGAAGTAACTCTGACTTTGTTGTTGACTTTTGCTCTACTTTGCTGATGGAATATCATTGCCCTGTGTGTACTCAGATGATCATTCATGCTCATTTGTGATCAGTTAAAGTATCTTCACCATTTCAATGCAATAAATATCAGCCTATGTTGTACAAATCAGCAGGGATTGCTAGGAATATATCAGTCTGAATGAACAAGACTAATATTAATAACAGGATTTAGCACTAATCATTCTCCTCTCCTCTTTTGCAGGACTGCTTCTTCCAATATAATTTTTTATTTAGAGACGTTGCTTATGTAAGTTTTATTTGTGCTTGTCTTTCAAAGGTTTACATTGCATTCTGAAAACAGTTATTCTCTTTACTCAGCATTTGATATTTATAGCCACACTTCACAAAGCTTTTGTTAAAGACCTCCTGCACCTATTACAAGTCTGTAGGAGACCGTTGTTTATGAACTTGAAATAACAGAGACACACCAGGGTGGTTTCCTTGTAGACAATATATGGCACCTACCTGGATATACTGCAGTACTATGGATCATTTGCCACATTTAATAAAGCTAGCCAGTATAAAGAAAGGGCAATTGGCAAAAAATATGTCTTTTAAGGTTTTGCTCCAAATTGGATTGAAATGAAGATTTGACACTTTGAAAAAATTGCATTTTGAAAGGACTGAAACATGACATTTCTCAGATTCACTGGGAATCAACCACAGGATCCAGCAACATGAAAGGGACAAGAATGGCCCTTGGTCCTGCTCACTGTCATTCTACCCAGTGTGTTCATAGCCCTCTGCTTTGCCTGGGCTTACTTCACTTGGCCACAAAGTGAAAATTGAGGTGAACTGACCACTACAAAAGAGATGCCCTGCAGACTGGGAGCATCTCAAAGGACTCCAGGCCTCAAGCTGGAGGTCAGACCTCATGAGGTTTCCTTTCTAAGCAGAGTTTTCACACCCCTTGTTTCAGACGATGTTGCAGGAGGGCACCTGGAAGCCCTGGAAGGCTTTGCTAGAGCTGCAAGCCCTGCAAACACCCCAACCTTACAGCAGCCCAATTGCGTGGGAACTGCTGAGATCAACCCCAGATGGATTGCTCAGCTCAACCTCACAAGATGTAGCCATGGTATTTCCAGAGCATGTGGCTCTAGGAAAGGTTAAAAATAAAAGCAGAGGTCTGTAGCCTTGGAAAACTTGTTCTGCACAAGAGTCCTTGAACCTTAAGAGGCAAGGGCTGAGCAGCAGCTGCCACAGCATTCACAGCTTCAGAGCAGCAAGCCTGGAGCTGCAGAACCTGGAAGCACCTCTGGATGTGGGCAGCCTGCTCTTCCTGTATCAAACACAAAGTACTTCCATCAGCCATGGACATTGGGACACCCCACCAGAGAGCTGCACTGAGACTGGCACGGAATTTTCAGCCCCACTTTTTTTGCAGCTCATGAAAGGCACCTCATTTTTCAGGCAACAAACATGAATCCCCAGTCTTCTGTTGAGTAAACGTTTTGAAAATAGGGAACTAAATGCCACTTTAAGACTTTAATGTTTCAAATATCATAATGAAAAATAGAAGCAATGTTACTTCCTGCAGAGGTGAGACAGAAATAAATCAGGGGAGTAATTTACTTCAAAGTTCTCTATGCCCTGTCTCCTAACTGGGACACCAATCTTACTGACTGAAACCAAGAATGTAGTCAAGGGAAAAATGTCCTCAAACTGCTTGAAATAGTCCAGATGAATGTAAAGTCTGATGGGTTTAGAATTGGCTCTGACAGTTTTGTATTACATGACAGTGTTACGTGTTAATTTTTATTTTTGTTTGCATTTCTTGTCACAATCAGGACCAAATTCCCCCTAAGCCAGAGCTGCCTTAGCAGCTTGACTCTGATCTGCTGGAAATTATGGCAATTGCTGCTGGACAGAGTGCTTCTCTCTTTCATGAAGAGGCACAGCACCTGCCACAGGGCCAGAGGCCATACTTCATGCCAGAACCTCCAGATAATCTGTGCCAGGTAAGAGAAAAATCACAATACAGCGCACGAATCTTTGGGATATATTTGGGTAAAGGGTTGCACTTGTTCTGTCACTTTCCATTCCTGAGTCCTGTAGTCATTCACACAATCTGCTATGTTTTGCCTTACCTAAAAAGCAACAGGTTATTTTAAGTTGTTATATTTATTTCAGATTAAGAAAGCAATAAATCAAGAGAGTGGCAAAGGTTTTATAAGTGAACACAAAGAGAATTGCCATGTAAGAGGCAAAGCCAGACAACTCTGAAATGCAATAAAAAGGACTTACAGAGGTTGCCCATTGCTTGTTAAGCACAGCAACTGGTAACAGTTTGCTTTTATCAAAATACATTATTTTTGAACAATAAAATCTGACAGAGTCATCCTAAAACATCCAGAAGTGTTCTGCCCAGATTCCCTGCTTATGTCCACTATGCACAGTTATTGTCTGGCTCTGCAACACAGAATGTTTAAAGATTAAAAAGTGCAGTGCACAGAAAAATGAGACTTAAGAATGACATCATCAAATACACCACAAAATGAGGAAGAATTACTAAAGGATTCCCTGGAGCAGCCACAAGTCCTGCTGAGAACGTTCCTGCTGGGGCTCCCTAATTAATGTACCCATTTTCCACCTGTCACGCAGCAGAATTAAACTCACTGCATCTCTGCTTTAATTCTCCACTCAATCAATAATTCAGATAACAGATTCAAAGTTCTGTAGATTCTATGTATTGATCTTCTCCCACCCTCAATTTGCCAGTTGTCTCCACTAACTTTGAGCAGTACGTCACTGAAAGTCCATTTCATTTAAAATGTAATCACTTCGCCGATGCTGAACTGCCTGCCAGTTTTATTAGTCTTCAGAAAACTTTCCCAAAATATGGAGTTGGGTGTAAACACATTGAGTATTGCTTAGAAACAGAAATCAATGTCAGTCTATGACTTCTCTTGCAATAAAAATTACTCTGTGCATATACATAGATTAAAATTCCATATTTTAACCGCTAACCCTTACAAGGTTCACCAGAATTAGGCTACAGCTTCAAATACTCTTTTTTTCTCTCTGCCAACTTCAAACAATTTTTTGCTGATTGGAAAAAAAAGTTTTACTTGTAATATTTGAATAGGAAAGGTTTGCAACCAAAAGGCAAATAATAAAGATAAACCCCACCCTTATTCTGCTGAGGCAACTTCTATCTTTTGCAACCCCGTAAAGATAGATCTCCAAACCTCATGAGGTTTCACAGTAATTAATGCAAACCATTTAGATCTGATTCTGAAAGCTGAATGGACTAAACAATGGAAGGTAAATTACTTTTTGCTGTTTTACATGTTTTCAATTCCTTGGCAAGGGTCAGAGCTGACACAGGGAAGATTAAATAGCATACAGCACAAAACGACCCTTATCACTTCCTTTCTGGAAAATTTGTTTTCTATGTATGTAAAAGGTATATAATGCTGTTGACTAAGAAGATACATGGGCATCATTACAATGTTTATACCAAGTGAATAGAAATAGATCAGAAGATGCTCAGTTATTGGCAGAGAGATAGCAGAAAAAAGTTATTAAAATACAGAGAAAGTACTGTTAGCAGAATACAGTGCAAGACAGGTCCCTGCATTGTCTTTCTGGAGATAAAATTCCCTGAAAAAAAAAAAGTCAGAAGAAAAAAGTAAGTTTCTGATAGTAGTAAAGTCAGACATGAGTTAGGTTACCAAACCCACTGCATCCACCTCCTAAAGCTCAGAGGCTGGCTCCAGCAGGGCCACAGTGATGCATTTTCCAGAAGAATCTGTGCCAGCACAGTGCCTTTCCTGCACGTCTGTGGTGGGGAAAAGGCTTACATGAAGTCTGGAAAATCTGCTGTTTGGTCAGCTCCTTTCCTTTCCCTAGTAAAGGCAAAGAGATTTTTGATGTGTGTAGTAGCCTTGAAGTATTACTAAATAATAATTTTTCCTCCATCTGCCAAGTTAGTACGCCACCAGCAACCCATCCCCTTGGAAGAAATAAGGGAATAACTTTAATGGCTTCTAGAAAAAAGAGAATGGAAGAGAACTAGAAAGGCTTGCCAGCCTGGCAAGGCTCTTCCAGCTGGCCTGACTGCCAGTTGTACACAAGAGCTCATGAATATTTAAAAATTTTTAAAAATTGCAATAGCCATAAAATCATACATCATATCAACCACTGTTTTGGTTTCTGGTAAGCTAAGAGTTTCCAAATTCAGGTCTTAAACCAGTGGTAGAAGTGATCTTACACCTCAGATCTCTAAGAGATGAGATCTCAGATAAAAAGTTAGCCTTGGAAATTAATAGTACACTTGCAGTAGAAGAAAGGATTAGATTTTTATTATAATTTCCATTTTTTAAAAAGGAGTTGGAATATTATTAATTAACTTCATTTCCTGGAAAATTCTCAAATTAAATAATCAAACGTTATAAGTGCCTGCAAGATAATAAGGAAATGGGTTACACCCAACAAAGATTTTGTCAGGAAATCATCTTGCCAAGAAACCATCATTTTTTTGTTAACGAGATAACAGGCTTTGTGGATAAGAGAGGAACAGTTAATATTGTACCTTGAATCTAATAACATTTACCATGTAATCTTACACAATAGCCTAACAAAGGCACGAACGAAACTGCTGCGGGTTAAGTACACAGCTCTGGATCATCATGCTCAAAGAGGAATTACCTCTGTCATTTTTCCATACTTAGGCAAGATCACTGCATGGTTTTTGCAAAGGATTTGTCCTAAATGTTGCTAGGCTCCACACCTTCTGTGATGGCCCCATCACGGGGCATGATGGAGCAACGAGGAGCCCCCAGGCAGGTGCAAAGGAGGAACTTTATTTACCAAAAATCCGGCTTTTTTATGCTGTTACTTGGCTGTTAGTTTACATAGTTTTAAGGCACAACAAACCAAATTTAACCACCCACCATCCACCACAGTGTGGCACAAGGCATTCACACAGCATGCCTCATTTCCTCTCTTGTAGCTGAGCCATTCTCTGCTCTGACTTAGGCTAAGTAACAGGCCAGAGCCGTGGTTTTACCAGGCCTTCCCTTTACAAAGCTCTGCCTATCGGTCACAACATGTAGCAGCCTCCTTCAGATGACAAGAAACTTGGAAAGACTGACAGTTTATCGAGAAAATGGAAACAGATTTCAGAGTGATTGTGGCAACATGGAGAGATGTTCAGAAAAATGGGGTGAAGAAATTTGAGATGTGGTACCTGCTAATAACCATTTATAAATGCATACAGTGTGAAAGCACTAACAACCTAAACCCTAACTGAAAAAAATAAATAGTTAGAATTCCAAATTATTTGGGCTGAAGATGAATTAGTAGTAACATGCTGCTTCACAAAAGGCAGTCATGGCACAGGAACATACAAAGTCAGGCCTGCAAAGGCCATCCCACAATGATTCTGCTCTCTTTGCTGTACTGTCACCATCTGCCTCAGAAAGATGCAAACAGGAATCTGTAGCAGAGCCCACTGTGTTGCAATGTCAGAGAGGAAACTCAAAAATGTGACCAGTTAGAAAAGATAGAAAGAATTCTGATTGTTTCTAAAGGAGAGATACCTGAGAAGGGATGCAAGCACTTAAAAGAAATTCCTGTGTAAATAAATAAATAAGTTAATAAATCATGCATAAAGGAAAGGACCAATTTATGCCCCATGTCCTTGAGTAGAGAACAAGATGTACAGAGCTAATGCAGCAAGGAGTCAAGTTAGACCAAGGAAAAACACACACTGGAGAAAAGGGCAGCAGAAAGGACAATGCAGCACTGGAATATGGGCCTTAGGGCAGGCTCTGAGTTTCCCCTTGAGAAGAGGCTTGACAGAAAGCTGCCAGCAGTGACAGGATGGGCTGAGTGGTGGACTGAGCCCATCTCATCCCAGTTGCTCCAAGCTGCACAGCTGCATCTCAGCCAGATGTTCTGCAGGCAAGAGAAACACACACACACATACAAGAGTTATCCTCTGCCCAGCAGTGGAAAGGTGACTGTGTGGATTTTTATGAAACACCTTAGTGGTTTTTCCCAGCCTTGCATGGACACTTGAAAACTTCTGCCTTCCTGAATTGTAAAATATGGTTTTTATTGGAATTTCCAAGTAAATGAGCAATTCCAGCTAAACTATGGATGAGATCATGACAAAAATGGACAGGATCAATGCTTGCAGATACAGGGCTATGCACAAACTGTGGGACATGGGAGCCCTTCTGAATTCCTCAGTCCAATTCAAAGTTTCATCCACCTCCTGACTCAATGCAAACCAGATGGCAAATGCTGTCCCTCACCTTCTGTCTGTTGCAGTCTCCACAGGAAAGGAATACAGGTGTATAAACCAGAGAGAAATTTGCTTGCCATCCTGGCACAAGGCTAAACCTGTAGATAGCCAATATATAAGAGATAGTGCTTGACTTTTCAAACTCAGATCAGTCACCACGACCAGATTAAGATGTTTTTTCAGAAGACTCTGGGACTTTTTTGATGAACCATTTTGTTCCCATAACCTTGATACATTGGTTCTCCACACCCAGGGTCTCAGTGTTTAGCCACAATAAATCTGAATCAGTTGTTCTGTTCTATTCATTTTTTGTGGGTCCAGTGCTAAATTAGTTGATCTTGAGGAGAACCTATTTCACTGAGCTAAAACAAAAAAACTCTATTCTGACAGTATTTTTTAGAAATTAGAACAGTAGGAAGTGGGGAAGAAGCCCAGCAGAAGTTATGTCTATTCTGCATCTGGACTGAAGAAAAGGGCATTTCACTTATAAAAATTGTCACTCATTTACTATTTGAAAAGAAAAATCTCATAATATGTTAACTATATCTGTAAAGCCTGCAAAGTCACAGTTACATTGATTTATACCAACAAATGCACTAAATCATTTATTTAAACACTGTGAAGACACTTCCTTTTAGAAAAATGTAAATGAAAGATTTGACAAATACATAAAATTCCTTGGTTCCTGTAAAAACAACAGACTCATCTTGTGGACCCACTGAAAATCATAGAATGGATTGAGTTGGAAGGGACCTTAAAGATCATCTCATTACAGCCCCCTGCCATGGGCAGGGACACCTTCCACTAGACCAGGCCACTCAGGGCCCCATTCAACCTGGCCTTGAACACTTCCACAGATGGGGCATCCAGAGCTTCTCTGGAAATCCTGTTCCAGTGCCTCACCACACTCACAGGGAAGAATTTCTCCCCAAAATCTCATCTAAACCTGCTCTCTGACAGTTTAAAGCCACTAAATAAGTGCTACAGTAGGATTCATGCAATCTACTCTTTGATACCCATCTAATAAGGCTTTTTTGGAGACCTGAATAGAAGAATCCTTGGGAGGTCTTAAATCAGTCCTTGACAGTACCACAGTGCACACTGCAGTAGCATAGGTATCCCTCAGATCCCACAGGCATAAACTCAATCTCTATTTGTGCAAAAGCAGCTCACTCTTAACAGCATCTCTGTTAAGATTACAAAGCCTGTTCTGTCCTGATTAGGACATTGTTGTGATGTAACCATTTATTATTGAATATAAGGATGAAAAAAATATCATGGTACAAGAGTTTTAGACTGTAGTCTATCCTGCAATAATGCAAGGCTTCTGATAAAACATTTTAGCTGCAGACTATATCAAAACAAACCTTGAAAACAATACCTTCAAGCAGCGGTAGCAATGAGTTCTTTCTATTTCAATAAAAGCTTTCCATCTCAAGATCTTAAAGAGCTTTTTAAATATTAATCAAGCCTCTAAGCAGCCCTGGAGATGCTAAAATACTGCAGCCAATGATCAATTAAACCATACACAGTTTATCCACTTTATAGATAAGGCATGGCACAAATTCAGAAATACCCAAAGTTGCTCTGTACAGAGCCAGATGAGGCTCTCCTGAGTGGATAGGAGCCACTTTGGCATCTGAAATATCCTCATTACTGTGTCCCATGATGACTGTACTACCCAGGCTTGTCCATTTATCCTGGGGATCCAAACCCCTATTAGAGGAGAAGTGACTGCTACTCCTATTTTATCATAGATGAGTGACTGAGGTACAGGGAGATAAATGATTTGCCCAAGGTCACACAAGAGACCTGCAGCAGAGAAATAGGGTATTGCTCAGTACTCCTGTTTCTTCTCAACAGCCCAAATAGTCCTTTCCTTATTTTCCTTTTTTTTTTTTTTTTTACATCCCCTTTTCAGCATAGTCCAGAGGGTACTGAATCAGTCTGAATGACGTGTTATCTGGCAGGGTGGGGATTTATTTTTTGTTACAGTTTTGACACGTGTAATGAGTAAAACGTTCTGTACTTGTAGCATTATTTATCCTCTAGCCTTAACTGCAGTGTTCAAAAACTCCCAGTGACTGCACCTTTCAGAGCACATGCAAGGGGAGCCTGTTATTTGTCAAAGCTCACAAAGGCATTGCTGAGAGTGCAAGCTTTGTTCCTCAGACAGAACGCTCTTCCCCCTATTATGCTGCAAATTTCTGGGCAATGTCAATACCCGTTTAAGAGGTCTCCCACTCTCTAGGCTCTTTCTGTCATGTGTTGACATCTTCGAGGAATCAGCAGATTTTATGCCTCTATTCAATTCACTTGACCTGCCTCTAAATATGTTCCTGGCATCAGAAAAGCCATTCCCCACACACACATATGATGAAGCCCAGATCAATAGCACAGGATAAAAACAAACAAGCTAACTAAGGCAAGTCTAAAGTCTTGAGAGCTATCCACAGATGGTGCTATCCGGACTGTTCAATATGATGTTCTGAATTGCACACAGCAGGATTTCATTTGCTACAAATAGCATTGCACCAGCAGCATCTTCAATAATTTTATCATGCAGTGTTCCCTAGATAGACCAATATTTCATTTAATAAACAGCAAATTAAAATAGCAAATGTAGTGAAAGACAAAACATGAATAGATTTGCTTCAGAGTTTTAAAGGGAAACATTGATAATTTTGGTTTTATTTTATTTTTTAGTATTTCTGTAGTTGCTCATAAGGTCACCTTCATGACAATTCCAACAGGGGTTTATCTTGTAGTGCTCACTCTGACATACAGCCTGATGATTTATTATTGCTTAGTTCTTGATACTGTTCACTGCACAATCCAATCTAAGAGAGACACATATTTCTCAATTCAGGGACTTCTTTTATTTTATGAAAAATCAGCTTGGTGCTTTGTGGTAAAAACTAGACTTGACATTTGATCTTAATTTTTTTAAGTATTTCCTTCTATTCTTTGTTTCTCTGCTGTATCTTTGATGTATTCCAAGATCATTTTTGTTTTCTATTCCTTTGCTTTTCTCCTCTCACCCTATTTTCTGTGGCTACACCCTAAAGAAAAATCTGCCACAGTGGCAGTTTCTTACAGACACTCTTATCTAGATTTCTGTTTCATACTAGTAGGTGACATGGTGATAGATTTCATAGGTTTTCTCTCCTCATTTTGGAGAAAGAATATAATTATGCAAAGGAGGGTTAGATGGACAGTAGAAATATATCACTATTACCCCAGCAGAACACATGCAGATTCACTGTGGTTATGTGCTTAGAGGGGGAAAAAAAGCTCTTCATATGCTAGACAAGATTTTTTCCTCTCCTTGTATTAATATCAATTCAAGGGTAAGACAACAATTCTCATCATGTCATTCAGTGTCTATGGTGTTGTGATATGGTGCTATTTAAGCTCTGCTTGGCTGCAAAGCGGTCTCCAGAGTTCCCGTAGACTGTCTAAGCCATTTGGAATCATTAACCCACATGGACCAGGCTGCCCAGCACTCAGACACATTCCTTCAAGGCTGCCAGTCATTAGCTGGTACGTTAAGTAGCTAATGGTGCTCTCACAATATCTGCTGCATCATGCAGGTGCAACAGAATAAACATTTTTTCCCACTGGTGCTTTGTCCTAAATCATTAAGGACCCCAATCCTGCAAAGATTTATGTCTGTGAATAAGTTTACTCACATGAGCAATCCTGTTCTAACCCTCTTAAACACAAGCTTGTAGGTTCAGGGTCTTGACGATCAAACTATCAGGTGTTTGGCTAAAAGCTTTATGGAAATGCAAAACAGCATCAGAAAACAGCAAAAAAAAACCCCACTTTCTGCTCTGTGTTTCTTTGTACCAAGAAATATTTGCAGAAGTATCCAGCTCAAGAACAAAGATTAATAGTCACACCTGCTATCCTATGACCTCATTACTTCCCTGCTAATTGATCAGTATATAAATATATATATATATACATGTATCTCAAAGCAATATAACTATTCCCCAACTAATTGGCTGCTGGTAAGGGAGATTAACTGAGGATATGTAAATTATTAAAGCCATAAACTGCTTGTGGAGCCTCGTGGCTCTCCTGGGTGGGGTTGGGGGATCAGCTGGCTGTCCCTGGTGGGGCTGAGCTGGAACAGGGTTAAGTGAGCCCCCCCCATCCCATGTGTGCAGCTATCAGACACCTTTGCTGACTCGCTGGCGCCAAGAAGTCAGGCACCACCCTCTGCCCTCAGAGAAGCACAGGAGGTTGCAAATGGTAAATTTAATACCGCAGCAGGAGGTGCCATTTACAGTCCCAAAGGATAAGTCTCCCCCTCTTCTCTTTCATGCTCATATAAACAAATGGAGGCTGATGCAATTTTGAATCCTGTTGGCTTGTTTTGTTTTTAAATATGTAATTTCCTCCTTATTTTAGCATCCAGGCAGGGTAAAATTAAAGGATTTTTGTACACATGACTGATGGTTAAACTGCAATGAGGATTTGTGTTTTATGAATCCATTAAAGCATAGGCAAATACAAGCAAAAAAAAAAAAAAAAAACTACCAATAAAAAATTTGGGATTTATTAGTAATATGCAATTTAAAGGAAAAGGAGATTAAGGTGCCTGCACAACCAAGCCTTACACAGAGTATTCTTCATCTTAGTTTAAAAAACAAACAAAATTTATTGCAGAAAAGGCTATCAAATATTTGTATAATGACTGTCTGCTTTGCTCCATCAATTGTGACATAGTCATTCTCAGAACAGTGTCTCTAAAAGGTTAAAATCATGAAACATTTTCATTTTTTAAAAGTTATATATTACCAGGCACTGTTTGAAAGAATAGGATAATACCTAGTGAAAACCACTGCCTTATCAATTCAATCCACTCCATCTGCATGTTGCTTGAACAATGCAAGAACACACCTTTTGTATTATAATTTTTTTATATAATAATTACAGGCTATATTGGAAAGATGTTTCAAATCAATATTTCTACAGAGGCTGTTTGAGATTAATGCATTAATTAATTAATTGGAAAAATGCAAGGTAGGAGAAATACACAGCTTCTAAAAACAGATACAGAGAACAAAAATTATTACGTCTGAGGAGAAGACTGATATATTTTCAGAGGGCCCATTCCATTCCCCAGTCCAGTCTCCTACATAATGTGAGCAGGAGGATTCCACTTAGGGGCTCCTGAGTCATACCTGGTCATGTGAGGTTGGACAATCTCAGCACTGTTAGAGGGACACCACTCCTTCTAATTAGAGAACCTATTTTATTTCCAGGTAAAGTCCTACACTCAACCAATTACTCTCACTGTTAAAATAAACGGGGCAGCAGAGGCAAAAGAGCTTTGGCAGCTGTGAGTGACAGGATAGATGACAGAAATGGGAAAGGAGAGAGATCACAGAATTCCTCAAATTGGAAGGGACCTATAAGGATCTTTGAGTTCAACTCCCAACAGGCCAAAGATGCATTTAGAATTAGTAGACCAGAGGAGTGGGCCAGCACATTAACAGGAAACATTGAATATTTCCCTTGTCAGCATAAATATCTGAGACATTTCAGCCATAAATTACAGGGGCCATGCCAGGCCACGGGCTCCTGGCTCCTGTTCCAGGTTGTATTGCAGCACAGCCAACAGCATTGGGTCAGATTTATCAGCTCAGCCTCCAGGATGCCCCAGAGCCCCCACCACTGCTCCTGAAGGAGGCAGAAAATGGGACTGGGCTCGGGGCTGCTGCGGCACCGCACGGAAACCAGACCCAGGGCTGGGCACTCCAAATGCAGGCAGGCAAACAGTAAATAATTAACTACTACATCCATTCAAATGAGGACGAAGGGAGAATCTGAGGACACAAGAAATGCTTTGCTCTCCTATGTCACACCCAAACTTCCCAGTGGAGGCGAGGGCAGCAGTAAAGGCACGCAGCCTCCCAGGCAGCCCTGTGCTGCTCAGCACACACACCTTGGGCTCAGGCTACAGACACAGGCTCTCAGGCAGCTCTACAGCCTTATTACCTCCACAGCCTCCATCCACACTTTAACCATGCCAAGCCCTCCCCCTACCCACTAAAGGGAAATTTAACTCTGGGGTTTTTTTCATTTTTTGTCCACAGTTAAAATGCAAGATTCGTCTCTTCTTCCTTATTAGTATAAGGAAAGAAGACCTGCATTTGACAGTCTGACACATCACAAAAACATGGAACATTCATTAAAGATTTATGGCAACATCAAACGTTCTGTTTTACTTTCAATTTTGTCACATAATCCCAATAAAACAGTGATTTAACTGTATATGTTAAAGTTATTTGTCAGTGCTGAGTCCTTCCTGTATCACTGGTGACACAAAAATACGTAAGCCAGTGAAGTCAGCCTCTGTGGGGTCTATCTCTTTTGGGAGCATTTTAAGGATGCTTCTTCTGCAGGAGTATGTTCAGACTGGGCTCTATATTATTAAAGCTTTCCAGGAAGAAAAAAAGAAAAAACCCTCTTAAGTAATGCATTAGTGTTATTCTTATCTAGAGAAGGCTTGTGGGACTAAGTGAAAAGATAAAGGAAATAACAGAGACATGTAGCAGTGCTAATGTTAATATTTGATTAGAAATATTCCAAACAAGATGTCAAGACAAATTCAGCTCTTGTTATCAACACACACCCAGCTCGTTGAGGTTGAAGCAGGGTGTTCAGAGGTACAGTTTAGAATCTAAGTTATTTGAAATGAGTTTGTTTTCATAAAAAGATGATGAAATCCAAAAAAAACCAATGAATGCAACACCCTAACCCTTCTAATGTAATTCTCAGAAGTAATTAGCAAGGCCTAGAACTACTGGAATCAAATTCATACCTGTTATTCTATTATTACATGTTGCTTAATTTAGAACAACATTGTGTGCAACATCAAACCACTTGACTTCATCTTCCCAAAGTCTTAAATTAAATAATGTAAGTGTCTAAAGTCCTCATATTAACACATTTTCAATTCTCTCTTTGACCCCAGCTGCCACAGGAATAATCTCCTGAATTCAAGTGGCATGACAGCACTATCCTCTGCTACACCGTGTCAGTTCACTCCCCTTTTCATACAGTTTCATGTATTCAATTGTTAATTGTAAATGTTTCTATACAGGACTTGCCTACTGCAGCAAGGAAGAAAACAATCTAAAAAAACAACCTGCCCCAGGTTGTAAGGCACTGTGATGGTGCCAATATTGTCATTGTCATGGAAGGAGAAGATGGAGAAAGAAAGGCACACAATTAAGTCTAAGCTGATGGCATGATACCCAGAAGCAATTGTCAGAGAGAGAAACAAGGAGATGGAATTGGATGCAGAACAGTCAGGAGCAGAGAAATAGAGCTGTGTCTCAGTTGGGTAGGGACAGCAGGTGAAATTATACAACTGGACAACATCATCCAGAGAGAAAGCAGGCAAAATTTTAAAATGGTAAAATAAATAAAACAGAAAAACAGGAAAAAGAGGGAACTGAGGAATAAAGAGTTGCTAAGCAGGGATGCAAAAAGCATAGAGTAAGTGCCAAGGGAAGCTGGGATGTTGAGAAGACTTAAGAACTAAGCAGAAAAATCTAGAAGGCTGGATATGGCAATCTGGCCAAGAAACCATCTCTTGACACTTGGCAAAAGCCCACCAGCACTCAGCACTCAACCCTGAGGCAGGATGTAACTGCAGAAGAGAAATTCACAGCAATTCCTGACTGTACCGTGGCCTTCTCCAAATGCACCTTGGTGGGACTTGGGTTATGGGTATCTGGGAGGATTCACCCATTCTCTCTCTCTGAACTCCCTGTCATTATGTGAATGAAATAATAATTGCTTCCTGTGTGATTGTTCTGCACAGAGTAGGAAGGGAGACAGTACTGGAGCTATATAAAGGTAGGAGATGTGTGAAAGCATTTCAAGAGAATGGTTAAGGACACATTTTTTCATGATGGGCTCAGAAGGCAGCAGAAGCCAGAAATTGGGAAGAGGGGGAAGGAAAGACACCCAAAGCAGTGGGCAGAAAGGCTAGAGAGAATTGTCATCCAACATGGACAAGGAGCACTGGAGCTTTAGGCCATGTTTCTGTGCATCTGTTAGAATTACCTATGGAGCCTCCTTTTACCATCCCCTCCCCCTTTTTATATCTATTTCCTGTGGTCTTTTAGATACCTTTCATAGAAATTACAATTCCTGTCATTTCAGGTATCTGTTTCTATTTCAAGATGTCTGCATGAACCTCAGTTCCTCCATCAAAGGTGTTTCACAGAAGGCTTAAGCAAAAAGAAAGGGATCATAAGTGGGAAGCAAATGCCACCATATCTAATAAAGCTTACTTAATTAGACAGTATACAATTATTTTATGATCCATGAGGTTGCCTGCAATAATTCAGTCAGTGAAAAAAAGCACATTAGATTTTTTTCTTTCCGTGAGAAACCACCTCTTCCATAATGTTTAAACAGCATTATGACCCAACCAGTAATAAATGAGTACAAGGCTTTCAAATGCAGCTGCACAGAAATCCATAAACTACAGAATGGTTTGTGATGTATTTACTTCAGCTTGCTTCAAAGCAGAACTAGCCCTTCTTAAAAAGGAAAAAAAAAAAAAACACAACAAAGAACTGACCTTGGTTTTGCTGAAGGAAATCATTGACAAGATCTCGTGGGGAAAAGATAGACGGGTAAAATACAAAATCTTTTTATATTAAGACATGTCAAGTAACATCAGGAATAGTTTTGGACTATGCAACTGTATTTTGTCTCAGGCATTTGCTAAACTTAACAAGCTGAAATAGACAACAGTAAAGTTGTTAAGATTTATTTCTTATTTTCTTCAAAACGTCTGTGTTTGTTTCTGAGAAAGAAGGTGATTTTCCCATCCTGAGAAACAGTGAAAAAGACAGTATTTTTCAGTGCAAGCTGGGAGATAGAAATTAATGAAAAATACTTGTAAATCATTCATCAGCCTTGGCAGTGCCAGGCATTTTGCATTTCAATACCTCCATGGTTCTAAGAACAGCATAAGGTAAGTTTATAGAAACCAGACTATTTCCTCATCAAATGTATCACGGATTTACCAGGAGAAGGATATTCACCCCTTCCATCTCCTGATTAGAGAAGAACCGACCATTGTAGCAGTTCTCCTCTGAAATGTTCCTGGCATGCTGACAGGCTTTTTTCCCAGCACTATTGCATCCTAATGAGCAAGACTCCAGCCTGCTGTAAGAGCTGTTTCTCTCACTTACCACAAGGTTTTGTGCACATGTATGTGACTCTTCTGAGAATAAACTGTGAACACTGTGTTTTCCATGTACAAGTATTTCTTTTTTGAGGCACTGCATCTCCTCATTGAAGACATTCAGCTCCTTCCTAAGGCAGCAGGATACTGCTTGTCACATTATGTTTCAATCTCAGCTGACAGCATATTTTTCAAGTGTCCCTGCATTTACCTCAAAGTTTCCTCTCTCTTGACTAAGCTGCTCCTAAACAAACAAGAAATTGTGAACTAGGGGATGATACTTCCTTTCTAAAGCCCTTAGCACATCTTTGCTTTCTCTGGTTTTTTTTTCTTTTCCTTCTTTCATAAAACCCCATGGTGCTTGCCAAAATCAACATTTAGAAAGCATAAATTAAATTAAAAAAAAAAGGTCTGTTTAGGTAGAATTACAGCAAAAATGTGAAGAAGCAGAAATACTTCTTGTTCAGCTACAGGCACTGTGGTAGGAGTCTGAGGGCTCACTTATCTGTGTTACAGCATATTCCATAAATGTGATTGTGCCCTAATGATACCACTGTCCTTTAGCAAAGCCCTGGGGCCATGCAGAGTGTTCAATGCCGTGGACAGCAGCTCATGTTTTGCACACTGCCTAAGGCCTAAATAGGCCTTTCATATACAGGCCAGATGTTCAGTCTTTCTTAGGCCAGCTTAAGGCTAGAACAAACCTTTTCAACCAGGGTTTATCAGAGTTTCTAAATTACATGCTGGGAAGAAATTTAATTGGTTTAATTAAGAAAGTTTATTTCATGGTAATTCAGTTTTGTTATGCTGCAAGACTTAATGTGTCCTCTGATAGGAGTGATTTGTTATAAATATTCATAGCAATCCTTTTCTCATCCAAGCCAAAAAAAAAATATATATATATTCAAATAGAAAGTTGCAAATTAAAAAAAAAGAGTACTTTCTATAGTCTGGAACATGACTGACCAAATCTCACAGTAGCATGCATGCCTATTTAAGTCAGGGTAATTGTCACCTCTCTGTATAGATCACACAGTACTCCCAGATTCTCTCTGTTTCCAAGAGAAATGTCAAAGGCAACAAGGTCACATCCTGACTGTTATTTTCCCCATTAAGTTTTAATCATTATTTTTCTTGTCCAATTGCTGTGTGTTGCTGAGATTTGGGGGCTTTGGATTTGGTGGGTTTTTTCCCCAAAAGTATCATAAGAAACAAAACATTTTCTATAATGTTAGCAATACAAATATCACAGATCTGAATTATTGTGTTTTGAAGTGAGTCCTGCGTGTCTGAGATGCCTCAGATGCAGATTGCAATGCAGATTGCAATGCAGATTGCAGCACCACACATCCAGGGGTAGAAAGGCAGTGTAAACTAGAGGCCCTGCTACCTGTGAAGGTCATGACTTAATCCTTCACACTGAACATGACTCAGCTAAAAATCGGAGATCACAGACATCAGCTCCTACCATAACGGGCCTGCAAGTCAGGCAAGACAACAGGAGGAAAACTGATGTTGGTTCAGCCGGGTTCTTCTGAGGCTCAGGCATCCTTCTCACTGTTCTCTCTTTGCCTGCCACCACCAATCATTTCCACGGTGAGAAGGCTGCAAGGAGCATTCGTGTGTTGGCTGCAGAGCTCTCTGGTTGCAGAGAAGATCCATTCAGATCAGTAGTGGGTTCATCCTTTCAGCAGCAAATTCAGTGCAGCCAAATGGTGCCCAGGGACAGCGCTGGTGTCCCCAACCCCCAGCCCACAACCACTGCTGCCAATCTGGTCCCATCACTGTGCCCCCAGACCTACCAAACTGGATGAGGCGTTGGTTTGGCCCTGTAAATCAAAATTAGAGGGAAGTCTGCAAGAATATAGACCAGTTATCACAGGAGAAATCCCTCAGCCGTTGTTATCGCCTCCGTAAGATTTTGTGTTACACTAATCCGTCAGTGCCACAGACAGGATTCTGGCTCTGGGTTTTAGCTGCTGCTCAAACACAAGCAGAAACAACATTTCCCAAATAAACAGCTAATCTAAAAGAACACAAGAAAAAAGAAGGGAGTAAGAGACATGCCAGAGTATTATACACTGAAGAGACAGGGCAACTATTTTTGGTTAGAGCAACCCAAGGTGCTCTGTTCTCAATATGTTGAACTCTATTTACTGGTGTTTTTTCATTTAAAAAAAAAAACTCAACCAAACAACTAAGTAGCAATCAAGGCTTTCCAAAAACTTTATTTGACAGTCACAGCATGACTCTGAAAGTCATTTATTTTGTGGGTCTTAGTTTGGCCCTGAGATAGAAGACATTTTTACACATATTATGCAGATTTGCATGATTTCCTCAAGACTTTTTAGAACTGCAGCTCTCAGATATGAAAAATGCACAGGTGCATTTTCAAATATTTCTTTTAAAAATACTTTTACATTTCTGAGAAGTTAAACAATGAAAAAATACCAGGATTATTTATGAGGATTCACAGTGGTACCGGAAGTCAGGAGTTACACTGAACAGACAAAAAAAGAACACTTTTTGTGCTCCAGGTCTGTTTTGCCTTGTATGATTTGCAGCAGACCAAGTACAACTCTTGATTCTGTATCTGAGCTGGGGGCTGATGTAGTATCAGACAACACAAAAAGACCCTTTAACACATTTTAATAGATTTTAATCTGATTTCTCATGTTAAAAAAAATATTAAAAATAAAATAATGATCTGTAAGAATTCAACATAATATATACAAAAGGGTTACTTTTAACATCTGTCAGTTAAACCCCTTTATAGGAAAGGTCCTGAGCTGCCCTCACTCATATGTACAGCCAAGAGAGACTCAGAATGAAGAGCAAGAACAATTGTATTTTAAAGGATGTGTGAGTTCCTTTCTTCTCTGATAATACTACACTGTGCAGAACAGTTTATCACCCAGTCCATTTAGAAGCTTCAGTGCTTTCAGATATTCATGCCAAAAAAAACCCCAAACAAACAAAAATAAAAAACACAACAACCAACCTACAAATAACCCCCTACTCTTCAGCAAAGAGATGAAGTTTTTCTCAGCTGGTTAAATTAGGGAAGTGATGAGCCTTCCCCAGGTTACTAAAATACATAAATCAGATATCTTGACAACACCTCTCTGCCAAATCATAGCAAGAAAAACAAATCCATTTACAAAAAATCCGATTGATACAAATGGTATTTTCTTTCAGTTCCCATGGCTATATGAGTATTTGAGGCAACAAGAAGGCAGAATTAATCTTCTTTAATACTGCAAGGAACACATTTCAAAATAAACAGTACTATCAATCTATTCCTTTTTTATCAAAACAAAATGGATAAAGAAACAGCATAGCTGAGTCTTATTGTGAGAGACTGGCAGAGCCAGGAATGTTCAGCTTTACACTACCACTGGGAAAGAAAAAATCTGCCTTTTTAGCTGGCCTACCTGCTCTTTGAGGTTAAATAAGTGCACTGAAGGTTAGAAAAGTGTAGTCTCCTTCCACAACCAAAATATGCCAGCCTGTCACAGCACTACAGACATGGATGGCTGGTGACAACTTGCTCTGTGTCTGATCTTCTGCAGCTCCTGATGACAGCTCTTCCTCTGAAGTTTACCAGATCAACATTGCCATAATGGCTCATGACAATGCAGTAATGCAGGAGTACCTGCACAGATGCACATTTATTCCTCCTCTTTACAGAAGCTCAATCCATTTCTCAGAATCCACAGTGTAGCTCCCTACAAGATGAGCTGTGGAGAACTCTCAACTATAGTGAATTGAGTAGTTTTGAGAACAAGCCATGGGGAGGAGACATTATGTGACAAAAGCATCTCAAATTCAGAGAAAGAAAAAAACCTAAAAATTAAAAAAAAAAAAAAAATCTCGACCAGGAGAATATCAGATTACATATGTGCACCAAAAAAATATGCTGCCCTTCTGAGTTTCAAGAATCAATGTCTGAATTTCAATGAAACTTTTTAATCCTTTGTTTAAATTTGTAAAACTCCTAAGAAAAGGAAATATATGGAGTAACTTGGTTGCTAGCAATGCTATATTCTTGGATGAGATGAGAAATCCACTGAAAGGGGTGTAATAAAAGAAGTATGGGGAGGGGAAAAGGAAGAAAATTGGAACACAAAGCTATGAGACCATTATATGAATTTAAAAGAATGGAATAATGGACAGAGGCAGAGATAGCAGGTGTGACAAGAGAAATAAAAGGTTTAAACTTCAGTATCACTTGCAGAGAGGAAAAGCCCATCAGGAGCAAAGTATTCCAGATGATGGAGGAGATCATTTCTGCTATGAATTTTTTAATACATCAGAGAGAAATGAGCTACGTGCCAAAACAGCCAGAAAGAAAAACTCACAGAAGTCTGACCAAAGACACCAGTACTTGGTAACAAGATGAACAGCTGGGCTGCAAAAATCTTAGCTTTTATTTTACACAATCTTATCTGTTTGTCAATAATATCTACCTGGACACCTACAGCAAAATTTACTTAATTCACCTCTCTGACCACAGGTAAAGTCGCTATATTAAAAACTTGCTGTTAATATTTTCTGTTCCCCTCAAATCCATACCTTTCTTATGAATCATTGCCAGTGTGCTACACTTTAGCTTTAATTCACATGCAGATTTATCTGGGAACAAAAAGATTACTTAAAAGAAGTAATTTTAATATTTTTCTACACTTTTACTATTGCTTTCAATGGAATTTGGTATAATATACAGTTTTGGCTATGCATTGTGTCACTCTGAGTACAGACACACTATTCAACCACAAATTATCTCTACTTATTCCTAATGTTCATTCACTGCATGAATTCTATGTAGGAACTACACCTTAAAGCAACATCAGTCCTCTGTGAAATTAGAAACTGAAGACTGTTTCATTAGCCACCTTTTTATTTGATGTCGACATTGCACAGGCTTTAGACTGAAGTTCATAACCTTTTCATAAGCAGTATTTTTTCAGTTCACTTGCTACCATGGAAAAGAACCAAACCAATTAAGAATGTTAAAATTGCCATTTCGTTTTCACTAAGGAAAGAGAGAGATTCTGCTAAACTGACAATAAAGAAAAAATATCTCATTACGGGAATTATCCAATTTGACTAGATAGGTCATTTCATTAACTAAAAAGTAACAACATCTCTAATCAGTCTTTCTCACCTATAAATTACCTTTTTTATCTCTTCAAATCTTTAATTCACTGTTGCTTTTCTTTCCATTTGCTAACAACCACTGCCTTTGAAACACTACCATCAACCACATCAAAGGCATTTTAAATAGAGGGGGAGTTCACTTTGGATTGTACAGCACATAGATCATTTTCCCCATTTTTTCCCCCACTGGTATATTGTACCACGAATTTGCTTAAACAAGCATAAGAATGTGTCATTCATGACATACACTAAGTGTCATGGGAAGTAGGCCAAGTAAAACCTGTCCAGTGGACTCCTCTCCAGGCACAAAGAGCAACAAGAAGAGGAATCTTTCGTGAGCAAGGTGAATTCAGTCTCAGAGGAGCTTGCTGCATGAAATGGTGCCATGAGGTGGAGGGTGAAGTCCACATCCACAAGGAAAGCATAATGACCACATTGGATGGATGCATATTTTGGTGAACTAGTATGCATCCATACCTATTACATATATACATACATACATACATACATACATAAAAGACCAAAAGGCCAGTTAAATCTGCTTCCAGAAAGTCTGAATTTATGGGACTGATAACTCAGGCAAACATTCATCTTAGCAATGGACCTCAGTATCAAATACAAGCCACTGCTGTCATGTCTTCAGACACACTTCTGTCTTGCTAATTTTCTAAAAGGAAATTAAGTTGGTTAAGGTAAAGCTGAGAGTGGGGACTTTTTAGTTGAGGGCCCTGTTTATGAAATTCCATTCGTTCACCAAAGCCCCTTTTTGACCATCTTCAAAGCTGAGACTTTTTTACTGAAAAGTTTCATATCTGACTATATTGCCTGCCTTCTCTTTTCTACTTCTCTTTTTGGCTATTTGTCCCTCAATCTCCTTGCTAAGAAAGGCTGCTCTCACTGAAGAATTGAATCTTCCTATTTTCTGAGGCTTTACCTTTAGATCTGTGCAGTGTCCCAGATACAGCCAGCACTCTAGACAATGGCAGAATAGATAACAAACTTCAAAGTTTCACCAAAAAAGTATTTCACAGAAGCCTCCAGCAGAACACAGACGTGGCAAGTTACCCCAGTTATCCTTTAACAACATTTGGAAAATGATACAGAAACGAGTAACAATTACAACATTGGTAAGTCTGGCCTCATACCATCACCAGAGACATTAAGCATTGCTCCCAAATTACTGTCAGGAGTTCTGTTTATGCTCACTGTAGAAATCAATAAATCCACTGGTGCTCTGCCCTTTGACTGAAGAACTTCCTCTGGTAAAACTTCCCCCCGTGGCCTCAGCATCCTCTCTGGTGGGATAGGCAGCACAATCAAGCCAGGAAGAAAAAGGCAAATTTCTCTATAGGGGTGAGAAAAGCATTCTTTTTTCACCCAGAAACTACCTAGGCAGAGGATACTACAATTTATAGCTTCATTGCAACAAATTGGTTCCTGCATATGAGTGAATATATTTTTCAATTTTTCAAAGTCCTGTGGAAAGAATGTGCCACTTGATTTATGCAGTACCTTAAAAAAAGCCCATGTACCAATGATCTACATTCAAATCAAATGAGATTTGGGCGTGCAAATTTCCCTGGATTAACAAACTTTTCCACATGATACTTATTCCATGCAATGAAATCACTACCTGTACCAGAATTCACAAAGTAAATCCTCATAAATAGCAACATAAGCAAGTACTCATAAATAGCAGCCTCACTGTGTAGGTCCTAGCAGGCTTTTGAAGTGAATATTCCAGTTCAATTCCCTGGTTTTTTCTCCTACTTCTTCTAGAAATGTCAGAATGTTGATGAGTCTAATCACTACTACAATAGATCATAGATGGGGCACAGTCCATCATGTGGGAATGGGTTTTAAAAAAAAAAATTATTTCACCTATCAGGGGTCATTTCCTAAGGCAAGAAAGCTGCTCAAGCACTCTCTGGCAGATCAAAAGTCTATTTACCCTTCAGCAAGGAATCATTTTTCTCTGTTCTCTAATCTCTTGAATATTATATGATATAACTGATACTACGCAACAGTTTTTGTAGCTCTTACCATTGACCAGGTTTCCTTGTAGATATAAGGAAACCCATGAAATCTGTATTTTTTCCTGCCTTAGTCTCATTATCCTTTGAACAGAATATCCTATGTAAATCATATGAAATCAAGTGTTTCTGCCCTGTTGTCTCCTACATACACACACTAAGACCCCTTCTGAGCAGCACTGGTGTGCTATCTTCAAGATACCACACCTTGTTAGCAATGAACCTTTTAATCTGCCACATTTCCCACTTGCTTTATTCTGCTAACAGAAGGGTTTTTTCCTCTAGCTCAAAGTACTTTCTACCAATATCCAAATAATAATTAAAAAAAAAAGCCTAACAATTAGTAATACCTACTGGTATTACTTTCAGATTTTTTTCCATGTAATTCAAATATGTCAAGACACTGAGTAACCATTCCTAAAGGCAGTTTATAACAGAAAGAAAAAAATGACTGCTACAGAACTAAAGAGCTCTGTCACATGCCAAAGGCATAATGAGGAATGAAGCACTGGGTTCCAGTGCCCAAGATCAGTCATTAAACCCCGGTGAGATTGGGAATGATCATTTGTCGGCCCAAACTCTTTAAAAACCTACATGTATCAATCAGTTTTTAGGAAGCCTTAGGAGATATGGGCTCTTTACTGGCCCTTGGGGCTAATTTTCTGTGACCTTCAACAAATAATCACTATATGCCATGGTTTCTCTGTCTGCATAACATGGATATCTACATCCACTCCTATACATTCACTTTTTCATCACAGGAAGCTGGTGAAACTGGTGGTCCTGTGGGATTTTTGTATAGAACATCATGTTAGTATTACATTTCTTTGGGCTACAGTATGAAACTGTTTAATTCACATGGGACTAGGAGGACGTGAGATACTCAGCTGAATAATCTTTCAAATATCATTCAGTATTACAAGCAGCAGCACCAAGCTGCTGGAAATTATTACATTTAAACAATGTCAATGAAAAATAAGGAGCCAGAGTTTGTCTTTTTGCTTGGATGCAGAACATGAATAAGTGCAGTGATACCTGACATTACAGGTCAAATTGAAAACAAATTTGCTGATGGAGTCATAATTTGCAGAAGATTTAGAACAAATTTTAAAACTTCAATTGTGTAAATATTTTAAATCACCCAGAGGAAGAAGGAAATTTCTAAGCCATTACTAAATATCAGCTAACATCCTTGAAATCGGGTAGAAATGTATCTTCTCTGCTTCTGTACTTCAACAGAGCTTTCCAAAGGTACCTGCTCCTTTGAATAAATCAATTTTATTTCATGGTAATGACAGCTATCAGAAAAATCATCATGTCATTCCCACCCTTACTTCCCAAAATAGTAGTGAAAGATTAAATCAAAGAGGGTGCTACCCAGGTAAAACCTCTTCACACAGGTGGTAGGTACAACATCAGCTTTTTCTGCTGTTACCAAACTTGCACTAAAGAACCTACAACACACCTACTAATTCACTCAAGTGGCTTATTGGTCCCCTGGCTTTGAGTGGAACAGTTTGTTCCAAGTGTGAAAGGATTTGGCCGTTCCCCTTGTTCTGCTCCCAGTTCTGTCACAGCCTGGTGACTTTGTCCTTAATGTTCAGCCATTTTTGCCCTCATTCACAGATCCCTGTTAGCAGTGTACAAGCCTCTACTGACCACACACAATTTTCAGACACAATATGAATTATCATTGCTATCTTGATATTTTCTCTACAAGTTTGTTAAAGCACGAAAAGAAGTGCACTGTATTACTTAAAAAACAATTTCAGTGCTCCTTCCATCAAATAACCAGATAAAAATACAACATGGGTAAGCCTAAGTTTGGGGGTTTTGGTCCTGCTCTGGAGGCAATTAAAATATAGATTTTTAGACTACAATGGGGGTCTTTCATAGACTCATGTAAGATTTTGGTGGGTTTTAGTGATTTTTTTTTTTTTAAATAATATCTTCTCTGTGATATCAGAAAGCTCAATGTCACACTGTAATTTGGTTTCTGTTTTCTTTCTTTATTTTGGAATATCTTATATAGACTACTCAGAGATAACTTCTTTAATTTCCTGCTATTGTCAAATTCTGTTGGGTATATTCATAAAGAGCAGTGTCACTTTTGGAGAAAATTTAAGAAGCACACACACACACAAAGACTTCTCACACTGTGTTTTTGTCATGCCAAGATCTTGGTATCTTTACTTAGAACCCTGGACTGCCCCCATGCTATCAATCTTAAAACTAGAAACAGTTTTCTATAAACAGGCTTGAAATGTTATGCCTTTGTTTTATAGACACCTACTCCCTTGGTTTAGTAATGTTACAGTCAGAAAGACATTTTTATGTCAAGTATTTCAGTCTATATTGCTATATTTTTTGACTCATCATACTGTTTATGGAAATTTAGTTTGCTCTGTGATTTAACACCCAGAACAAGGACATTTATATTTCTCATTTGTTGAAAAGCACTATGATTTTGCATTTTACAGGAGAATCTCTCTCTCAAGCTCTCTTGTGCTTTCTGAGTTTTTTTAACCACTGTGGAAAGAATGAAAACTAATATCAGACATCCATCCTAAGGAAAAATCCAGCATAAGTTGCTTTTCAGTAGAATTATGGACAGATTGCCCACCAGTCAACCCATAAAAGTACATTATTCAGGGTGTATTTCTATTCATTTCCAAAAAGCAGCTTGCAAATATGTCCAAGTGCAATAAATTTCTTGTGTTCCAATGAATTTATGGAAGTGGGTAATCAGTACTCAGTTTTCAACGAGTCCTTTTTAATTTGATGCCTTCCCCAATTTCATTCCAGCCTGTGCCAAAGAGGGAGCTACCCTAAACAGCCTCATTTTGTCATGCTGCAGCTGCCAGTGACTCAGTGGTTTAAAAACTTGATGATGGGGAGGGAGAGGGGGGATAGTACACACAGAATGTGGGGGTTTTAGTCTGTACTTTAAAATGCCTCAGGGAAAATGGTTAAATTACAATTTTATTTTTTTTTAATATTGGAAGATATGCCTATTCTAGTCAAAGTTGCTCTTTCTCCCATCCCTTCTTTACTCTCAACACCCTGAAATCACAAAATAAGGCTTTTCCTTTCTCACAGAGGCAGAGTTGGGCTCACTGGAAGCAGCTGGAGATGGACAGAACCTGCCAACCTGAAATCCTCTCCCTTGAGGATTCGTGTCTCAACCAACTTGGAGCAGACACATCCTGCACTCCACAGGTGGAGAACTCCTTGGCACAGCCACAGCTCTGCCATGCACAATAACCAGTGAGAATACAGAAAACACCTCTGTTTCATTGGCTCTCCCTATGCATTCAAAAAAGGGATGTATAGACAGGCAACCACAAAAGTCTCAGGACTGGGGAGGGTGGAGAATAAAAGAGTTGCAGCTTCTTCCAGAAATTACAAACTCTGATGCAGAAATGCTCAGCACACAGTGTTCTTTCCTCCACCCACACCCCAAGTTCAGCAGGAGTCCACTTCATTAACCTGTACTGCTGACTTGGGGTTTCATCCTCAGCTTCAGCTTTCAAATTCATTCTGAACAATGGGAATCTTGCCACAGACTCCGGTGTGTGTTGGCTCAGGCCCATCATGCTCAGGGAATGACTTTCTGAGGGACATGGCTGGGCCTGTAAAAGGAAATGTGCATCAAATGTAGATTGCTATGAAGTAATGGGACTAGGAGCAATTGACCAAAGCGAGAAATCCATATTAAATGGAAAAATTATGCAGCATACAGCCAAAGGAAAGGACTTAAGGACAATTTCTGAAAGCCATAATCCTAGCTTGGGGATGCAATTAAAGGAGAAAAAAAAAGAGAAAATATAAGTGTGTTGGGAGACAGGAGACAGAAATGCATTCAGACAGTAGAATACAAATCATGTAAGGATGCTGTTGCTTTACAAGGTAGCAGCTGGACCCTCAGGTGGACAGTCCCCGTTTGTCCCTGGCTCAGAGAGGAGCCTCTTGCAGCAGCAGCACCCAGGCAAGACAGCACAAAGGGAGGGACACTGTAAGGACCTGCCATGTTCCCAGATATCCCCAGCACAAGCACAGCACACTCACACAGCAGAGGAACTTTACTTTTTCATCCCAATTCTTCCAGCATCTAAAGCAATTGGGATTCCATCCAGAACAGAGAAAATAGGGCTAGGACCTCTCAGACTCTTTCTATACCTGACTGAGAGAAAAATAAAAGAAACAACTCTGTTGAGCTAAGTGGCTTTTCCATTCTAACAATCTTCGTGCCCTTGAAATTTAGTTTGAAATGGAGCAGCCAGCTATTTCCACATCAAAAATCAATACAATCAACAGGTTAAAACATTCTCAGTTACAATGAAACAGTATCTGAGGAAACAATACACGATACTTTAAGAAACGTCTAAAAGCTTAAAGACCATAAGAAAATAGAAAATCTCTTTGTTTGCCCAAGGCAATGACATGGAACTATAGACGAGCCCCATGGAGAAATTTGAGGAGGTGAGGTGTCTATTCCTGGCAATGCCAGCTATCTGCTTTGTGACCTTGGCCAAGTCCCCTGCCAGAATGAAGTAAAAATGCTTCCTTACCTCAAGAGCCTCAAGGTCTGTATGAAGAAACTGTATTTCTCTTAATAATCCTCTAAACATCAGATGTATATACACATTATAATAACACAACACCATTTAACACAGGGCTGTAGCAGAAGAAAAGATCTTACACAGATTCTGTGTCTGACTTGCACTAACTCATCCAAATGACATTCCAGAAAATACTGTGGACCTATGGTAAAAGTCTAATTTTTATTCACAGGAAACAAAAAGGAAGCAGCTTAACATGCATGCAATCAGATGAATCAGAAAGTACCTTTTCACAATCAAATTAAGAATGAAATAAAATTCACGAATCTCATGGTAAAATATTGATAACAGCCTGATTTAAATGTCTTTCTTAATGACCATACTCCCAAAGCATCCAGCTTCCTTAGAGGTCCAGGCTCACACACTGCACCTCTTCAGCTGAGCATCGGTTCCTGACCACAGGATGTAGGGACACATTGGTTCCCTCGTCTTGCTTTGAGATAAGAAGCGAAAGAAAATCATATTTTAGGACTGTCTCTAAACACTTTTTCATCTGACCCCCTTTTTATGAAATGTCTGGCACGAAGATATGAGAGTGAGACTTTTCAAAGAGCCTGATAAGGTAGAGATCATAAACTTTAGGAATCCCACATACATTTCTAAGAGGGCGAGTGTGTGCCTATGTGTAAATAAAATGGCCTAGTTTACAATGTCTTTAATAACCACTGTTTGCCGGGCTGAAGCACACGGCTGTGAGCTCCCCCTGCTGACTCTCGAGCTCAAACGAATCGTCTCCAGATGCTTTTGCAAACACTTTTGATATTGGCTCAAGGTCAAAGGAGTGGACCACTCTAAGGACATTAACTTTAGCCCCAATAGCATCACAGACCAAAAACTAGCAATGAGGACACGATGTGTTTTATTTTGATCCCACCGGGATACCTTTACAGTGGCTACAAATTCGGATTTCAGTGACACTGTCCAATTTGCAGACTAATAGAATAAAACCATTTGATGAATGTTTGTGCTTCTAAAAAATGTACACCAACAGATTTACAATCGAATTGGTAGGAGAATATGTGCTTTCTCCTTAGACATGAACACTTGAAACAGAATATGCCCAGCTACAAGCAGACACCAACCACCTCTTTGACCTGCTGTAACATCTCTATTACTCTACCACCTAAGCTAAAAAAAAAGAGGGAAAAATATTGTTTACAGCCCTCACATTTTAAAAGCTATAGCAGGCTTCCTAATTTCATAAATGTGAAAGCCATGTGGCCAAATAAACCAAGATTACACACTTAAAATAGACCCTATTTAATATTTTTTTATTATTATCAAGACCATTTTTTCTGCTTTTCTTCATGTCACTCTCACCAATAACTTGGAGGACACTTTCTTTCCTCATCTGTTGGCTATATTTTATACAGTTCCAGATTTTTTGGGCAAAGATTTTTATATCACACAGAAGTTTGGATGTGAACAAGTCAGATCATTTATTGCTGCATTTCCAGATCCATTTCAAAAGGAGTTGCTGACATCTACTGGTTCAAATTATAAAATACTCAAAATGCAATTTTTCCTTTCAAATAAAACCTAATGGCTCTGACTTCTTTCTCAGATGATAGCAGAAAAGGCAATACTGTTGAAATTATCAGAAATAAACCCATTCTCTCCCATTTAGCAGTTCATCTCCTCTCTGTGCTTTCTGGCAGACATAAATGTCTTCAATTATATCTGCTAGGTGCCAACAATTTTTTGAACTTGAAAACCACAGGGAGCATCTGGCTATTGTATGAGGTTGCTCCACCCAGTACAACACAAAACCCTCACATTTTGTGCCGAAAAAAAGTTCTGCAAATCTGATGCAGCACAGGATTAACATCCTCATCCTCCCCCTTCTCAGAAGGGACCCAGCTCCCACCCAGGGCTGTATTTCTGAGCCTTGAGGCTGCTGCTCCAGTGCCACACTGGGCACTCCAGCTCTCCCTGCAGTGTCTGTGATGCCAAGGATTTGGGGAAGGTGTGGAGGAGTGGGGCTGAAGTGCTTGGGTATTTCAGACTGGGGGTGTCTGAACAGACCTATTCCCCTTACCCCTTGCCTGTGGTCATGCACTCAAACCCCATCCTTTCACAATTCAACACCGAGCCGAGTCAGCTGTTGCAGGTGGCCATGTCTGAGCACACTCCATATCCCTCCCATCCTTCCTCTGTATTCATGACTTTTCCTTACTCTGTCTGGAGCAGAGACCAGCAGGCACAGGAGTGCTCTGAGCACACTTCTGGGGTGGCACACATTTACAAGACAGATAATTCCACATTGCATTCCAGAGATGAAATTCAGGAGCTCTGAGGCTTTGGCTTGAGCAGGGACAGCAGGTAGCTTGGTAGTGGGAGGATGGCATTACTGCACAGGCAGAGCTGCAGATGCCAGCCTGGGAAACTGGAGATGCTCATAAGGCCAGAAAACAACTCTGACTACTTTGAAAATGTTTCTTAGATGGAAAACTGTGGCAATTAGAGAAGCAGAGAGGTACCCGAGGGCATTTGGAGACACAGGTCAAGAGCAGTCCATTTAGCAGGCAGTAAAAATAGGACAACTTTCTACGTCAAATACTAAGGTTTTATCTCAAAACAAGCTCTCTTTTTAAATTCCTGATGGCAGAAACCCCAATTTTTATTTCTTCTGCAGACATCCAGAATTGTACTGCTGTCAACTGCATCACTACTTGCAAATCAGTGCCCTTCACTCTCATTGCCAGTACCTGGCCAAAGCATCACACAAGCAGGAGGGCAATGAAAATATCACTCTGCTCCAAGAAACACATTGAAAGCTCACAGGCTTCAGTGATAACTTCAAAATGCTAACCTCAAAATGCTGTAGGGGACCTGGCTAATAACAAGTATCAGGCAGCAAAGCTGGACTTTTCTTTCCATGGGTTCTTTTTCCTCTTCACAAATTAAAACACACACCTACTCTGCATAATGCAATTATTGTTTCACATTTACAAGATCCTTACTTTTGTGTAGTCTTTCAATAATGCAATTTGAGACAAACAATTTTCACTCACTGCTGTAGTTTTCAATACTTTGAACAAACTGTTGTGATAGTGCATTAAGTTAGGAAAACAGGAAAGCACCTGACAGCAGCAGGAATGCAGCAGGGTGTGGGATGACTGGAAAAACACAAACAGAATAACCAAAATCCCACACAGAGCAAGATGTGAAAACAGATGCTGGAGAGGAGGAAGAAGGCTCTGGCATGTCAGATGCTGATCACAGCTAGCAGAGAGGCAGGGCACTGTCTTCCCAAGTCAGTTCCTCAGTACCTGTACCAACAGCAGGAGTGTGAAGGGCTGTGGCTTGCAGGTTTAACTCGCTTTTCCAGAGGAAAACCTTCAAGAGAGGCCCTGTAGGATAGAGGCAGTCACTATGCAAAGTTACTACAAATGAGAGAAAGCAGTGCAAGAATCCATCCATTTCCTCTTACATCCGCAGGCAGATGAAGAATTGGTGGGACTGGACCTCTAGAGAACTAGACTCTTTTCAAGATGGGAATGTAAAAGTGTCTGAATATTTTGTTGCAGAATTGAATTAGGAAGTTGGCCAGGTAAAGAGAAATGAAAATTGATGGAAAATGAGAGTGTAATTTTAGGTCAAGGAGAACTGAAGTTAAAAACAGTAAGAGATAGGCAGATAGACAATGAATGCACTTTAATGACCACACAGAGACCCATTTCAAACCGTGCTTTATAACCTTCCTGCTACTCATCAGGTCTCAGCCAGCCCATAGAGGATGTGCTTGACATGCTGTAGTGAATAGAAAAGTTCAAATATTAATTCATCCACACCAAGGTGTGCCCTGCCCTCAGGGCATGCAGTTTAAATTGGACAGATCTAGAACATGAGAGGAGATACTGAAAAACAACAGAGAAAAGACAGATGTTGAGTGGTATTATCAAGGCAAGCCATATGCCTTTTGTAGGGCTTTATTTTTAATTTCTGTGGTAAAGCAAAATAAAGAATGGGATAACATTGAACAAACAGAAGGGCAAAGACATGCCTGAGATGCCTGACCACATTACAACTCCAGGTGCTTTTGATCAGAAAAGCAAGTTAGCCACAGAAGAGGGAAAGCTATGGGAGTAGCCATTTTAGGTGGTAAAATTACATTTCATTTCATGATAGCATTTCAGTAGCATTGTGGCTTTTTGTTTACCTATGGATCCAGCTAATGCATACAGAGACATACAGCCACGTTAATTGAGATGTTCAGCCATTTGTGACTAGTCTGAGCAGAAGAAAAAAGCCCAAGATGAAGTAGACACAGACTTCTACAAAGTCAAGATCAATTAGGAATTTATGAGTAAAAACAGTACACAGATAAAAGACCAGCTGTAAAAAGTAAAATCCAGACTTGCACCATCCAAGACTTTGTGTCAAGACCATTCAAAATTCCAGGGTATTTGCTGTGTGTTTCTGTGATGTCAGTAAGAGAATTTGGCCTAAGATCAGCCTGTAATTAGATAGATTGTCCTCTGTTCAGGGGCCCATTAAGCACAGATGCTTTTGCCAAAGACAAAAGCAGAACTGCTAGAAATTTTGGAAAGGGATGAAGAAGGAGGCCTTAAGAAATAAATAATATTTTGGAACATTGTATTTGGATTTAGTTAAAACAGAAACATATCTCCTTAGTCTCAATGTACAAAACCTTGAGAGACTGTGGTGCATGCATAGCCAGGCTCTACAGATAATGTCAGGCTGTTATTAATTGGTCATTTCAGATTTTATTCAGTTGGTTTTGCAGACAAATGTTCTTATGCCATTTGGCTGCATCCACGGCAAGGATAGAAGATTGTCATCACTTCGTCATGCTAACAAGGCAGTAATAAAAAAGAACTGGCAGTCTGAAATGAAACTGTAGAAAATGTTAATGGTGGAGCCACAGCACTGATGCCAAATATTTCCAGTAAAGGGATATAATTATTTTCAGGTACTTACACTGTGACAGGAAAGAAATGGCTGAGAGCTTTTCTTACTGGCTCTTTACCCCTAAAGCTGCAGGGGCAAGATGTACCAAACACACAGAGAAATTATCCAGTCTGGGAGCTTCTGCTTCTGGCATCCATAGCTGGAGTGACTTTAGAGACCAGGAGATTATAAAGCTGCTGAGCTTTTCAATTTGAATCACCTCATACTCAACACATCCTTTAAGGCCAAGCATATGGCTAGGAAAGGCTGAGCAACTCAAAGTTTTCTCTCTTAATCCTTTGGCTGACTGGTGACAAGTGTCTCAGGATTAATGTAACAGGACATTGAGGGAGAATCCAGTGAATACAAATTACCTTAGAAAGGCTGCATAATGTTTCTCCCCACTTTCAAACTAAGAGCTCAGCACTAGGGTTTTGGAATTTTCTTGACACTTCCCTGATTCACCAAGATGTTCAACTTCTACAAGTATTAACAAACTAGGTGTTTCTTGGTGACATCTCTAAAGGAGGCACATTAACTCAGGGCCAAGTAGACATTCACTACTCATCCCAAGAGGATCTATGTTCTCACAGCAGGAAGGACAGCAAGTTCTTGGAATTTTGCATTCACATAGGAAAAAAAAAAAAAAAAAAAAAAAAAAGAGTGAAAGTACTGAACAGCAAAAAAAATACAGAGAGAAAGAAAATCTCCTATAAGAAAATAACCCTTAATTAGATACTACAGATTCTTTTTTTTCCAGCATGTAGCATGCAGATGAGGAGGAACCTTTCCAGTACTAAAGACCTTTCCTACTAGTTTTCAACAAGGTCTGTGTTCATTTACCTCAGCAAGGAAGTTACTACACTTTGGGAAGAGCAAACAGCCAAGTGAATGCAAATCACTGTAGCAAACCTCACTCAGATGGCCTCAGGCTTAAAAATGGAGTTACTCAGATCTCACCCCAGTGCAGCTCACATTCCCTGGAAATTCTCTGCTAGTGACAAGGCTGAGTCTATCTTAATTTTAGCTTTGTCAGACTTTCTGAAATACTGGACAAACCATTTGCTACACCTCCACTTCTCACCTGTAAAATGGACCCTTGCCCTTGGCACATCCCACCTCAAGGCCTGATTCACACATTCACACACACTGAGAAATACTGTTACCCCATTCTTTCAGAACACTGTCCTGTCTTAAAATGTTCAATTTCCCATTTCTTTTCAGGCCATCTGCAAAAGTATGCATTGATATAAAATTTACTTCTAAATAGTGTGAGAATGGTTGTGTTCAGAAACTCATCTGCAGTCCTTTACTTGCTCGCCTTCCTCTACAACTTCCTGGAATAAGTATAGATTATGCCTCAGGAAAACAAAGCTATTTGAAAAGAGAACAGCTGCCATGGTGCTGAGTCAATACAGGCAGACAAAATAAAATAAAATTTAAAAACTACACTGCATCTGTGGCAATGTGTTTTTCCCCCTCCATCACAATATCCCCGATGCACAATGCCTTGGCAAGAGTTTAGCAAACAACAGTCCAAGCACGAGCTTCAAAGGAATGCACCCAACCCCTGAGATCATTAAAACAATACACTGATTCCTGCAATGGGGCATGCACCCAGCTGGTATTGCAGCATCTGCTTTAGAACTATTTCTTCTGCCTCAGCCAGGTTCCTCTAAGTCATCTTCCTCTAAGGGGTGAGCTGTGAGAAGGTGCAGTGGTTATTTATGGCTGTTAGCAGCAGTAATAAGGGTAAAATGCCCCAGAAGCTCTGCCATCTTTTGCCAGGCGTTGGCAGAGAGGTGCTGTTCATCTTTCCTGGTGACAGGATAAGGTTTTAAAGCGAACATTCATCTGTGCTTTCACAGAAGATTCTCTCCTCTGCAGTTATTTTCACAACATGGTGCAGGGTTTTCTACACTTGGCATTTATGCCAGTAAATTGTAACCAGGAGAATGCAAATCAGCACTGAACTGTTGGTGTTCACAGGGACCACCATGACCTAGGGGAGACACTAAAATGCTTGCTCAGTGTTAGGATGTTATCTGTGACATCCCCCATTTACTCTGTTAGCTGCATTAGAACATACAGTGACATAAAGGATATAAAGTTACAGTAAATACAGCCTTGGAAACATCCAGAAATACTGAATAAAACAACAACAACAACAACCAATAAATAAATAAATAAATAAATAAATAAATAAAAAAACACAACAACAACAACAAAAAAAAATGTTGGCATCCTGACCAGAGAATTCAGAGCTTGGATAATCCCTTCAAACTTTTATTTCAACCAAGGCTGAAGAGTGTTCTGTTTATTTAAAAGACACCTGCAAAAAAAAAAAAAAAAAAAAAAAAAAAAAAAAGAGAAAAAAGGAAAAAAAAAGAAAACCCACCCACCCCTACTTTTAAAAGTGGGAAAACCATGCCATGTGTTCAAAAGCAAAGTTTAAAAATGGCAGCTTTGTGAATGTTCTGAACCGTAAACTGGTTTTGTGAATATTATGAAAAGCAAAATGTACATTAGCAAATTGCAGCATTCATACTCTGTGAAAGAGAATTTGTACAGCTGTAGACTGGTACATTTGATCTGCAAAACTTCAGTAGAAGAGTTTTTCACAGGAACAAGCCAAATTCTTTTAAAATCTTTCTTTGCTTTGGGATAGAGCCTTTTAGAAACTAATAAGCTCCTTTTTATTGTCCTCCCCATATTCTGAAAAACATTCTCATGTATGTAAAGGACTTTTCACTGGGGCATAAAGCAGAACTCCAGACATGGCTGAACTAACAGCACTTCCTCTTGTACAGAACTTCTTATAACTTTGTACACAGTCTTTTATTGCCTACACCACTGAAAAGAAGGCAGGGTGCTGTTTCTGTGTTTTCCCAGGAATTTGTTTCGAAGGCTGAGTCCTTTTTTTAAGGTTTCCACTGTATTCCTCTGCTCTGCACCTCCTGGCAGAGGGAAGGGTGGATGGGACCCTCCTCTTTGGAATTTTGTGTCTGACTGCATGAGCGAGTTTTACACAAAAATCAAATTGAGGGGAAAAAAATAGGGAAATATATTTTATGGATACAGATTAGGAATCTTGACACTACCAATCACCACTTTATGGGACAGGATATAATTAAGATGTCAAAAATAATAAATTAGCACCTAAATAGAGCATATTTAATAATAAAGCTTTCCTGTTCATAAAGAACTTTTTTCTATTGCACAAAACGCTTCTCTAATATAAAAGAAAAAACTACATTAGACTTGAATTATCATTTATATCAGCTTCTTTGCACTTTTCTAGCAGCATAAATGAATCTATATTGGGTACAAGTAACCTACATTTAATCTTATCTGTTGATATTGCAGAATTGGTAAAAAGAGGCATTGTGGTAAGGATTATACCTGGTATGTTCACAATAGTTTTATCTAGGGAAGAACTTTATTAGCAGCATGAAACTGAATATTATGTATTATAATGAGAGGAAATCACAGCAAGATGTTCAAATGTGCCTTTGTATGCATGTAGATCGGGCACCTCTGAATTTTTATCATGGTATATTTGTCAACTGCTACCTCCTAGGAGGCATTCAGTGGGGAGCAGTGTGGGATCTGCATTCCCAGCTCTAACCATAAAAACTTCATACCAGTGGAGTAAATGCTGAGTTTTCCTGAGCTTCTCTGACTGAAAACACTAAGGTACTTAGGTAACTGCACCTTTTAAGTCCTTTTTGCACACTTCTGTAACTAAAAATGTGAATTACAGTCCCAAAGTTTTGCTTTCTTTTAGCAAATCACCAGTTATCCACATGGCTATTTCTACTAATAGGATTATATTAAAATATTTGCTTGAATTTTTTTCTCATTGACCATCTATAACTGAAATGTTTCCTTGACTCTTACTGCTTTATCTAGTAGAGAAATATTTTCCTTTCATGCTAGGTATCTCTACAGCAGGCTTGTTATAAATTAGCAACATTTCTATGCTCTCCTTACACTGGAAGTATGCAAGCACAAGTAACTTTATTCCTACAAGTAGTGCCAAAAAATCAAACAAGGCTATTCATCAAATATCTGTACTGTGCATCTAATGCTTGAAGGACTCAAAAGCTGATCTAAAGCCCTGACTGCAACTAGCCAGCATTTCTTTTGGTTTGAAATACAATAAAGCAAGCAAATAACAGATGACAAATGGTTCAGCTATTTTATATATGGGTTTTCAAAAATAAAAAAAAATGGACTTTTTTGTCACATAGGCATTATTAATATTTTTATAATTGTATGAAAACTCTGGCTAGGAGCATATTTCCAAAACCTGAAGAAATAAAAAGACCTTACTGATAGTACCTGAAACTCTTAATTAAACTTGACCTTGAAAGCTGTAAGAAAAACTCATTGCCAAGAAACCACATCCTCATCGCAGGAGTAGATTTGGTGTTTTACATTCCTACTCAGATGACCAAATCAGTGTTCTTTATGCACTCTTCACAGCAATTACAAACTATTCCACATAAGCCAAAAAGCCTGGACCCCTTTATTTTAAGAGCAGGATGGAAAAAAATAGGCCATTTTCTTTGCATTAGTTAAATGCCATCTTATAGCTATCACAACTTGAAAGAAAAGAGTGTGACCTGAAAAGGTTGGCTAGAAGTAAAAGTACATTATTTAGCTACACTGTCACTATCTAAACCATTCTAACAAAAATCTGAAACATTTAGACTCATCAATGCAGACAGAATGGAGCTCTTCCTACCAGCTCCGGGCTTATTCAAAGGTTAGGCTCAATTTACTGTCAGTTCAAACTCATTTAAAACTCCATCCATGGATTGAGTTTTCTGTCTGTGCTGCTGGGGCAGCTACAGAAGGAGAAGATGAGATTAGAGCAGTGTTTCAGCTATCATGATTCAATTTTGAATGAATGCCTATATTGTTACATATACAAACTGGATCTACTCCTACAATGAAAATTTTTTCTTCTTCTTTTTTGTTTTCTGGGTTTTTTTGCAGGGAGGTGCCCAAGGCCAGAGTAGGTTTCAGCTAGGAATCTGTCTCACAGTGAAGCTGAACTTCAACCACAGAAGTCTTGGGTTACACCAAAAACCTCACTTTGGTGTTATACATCCTCACAGACTAAGAAAAATGTTCTTCTGCCTTTTCATTTTCCTTTCTTTTCTTGTTGTTTTGCATTCTCAAGAGCACAAATCCTTTCTGGCAGATGCCTAGGCAAGGCAGAGGCAAAGCTTTAAGTCATTCTCTCACTTAAACCAAAGCAGTGGAGCAAGAGGCATCATTAGCATAAGTGGAAGAGTCAACAACTTAAAGTAGTTTAAAAACCTTATAAGTTCACCAAAAAATATTTCACAGGGAAATGAAAAAGGCACATAAAATACAGAAAGCCATAACAATGTCTGCCAAAATCTAGATGCAAATACATTTAGGATTGGTTCCACTTTATGTTTGTTTTAGTTCTGCTATAATGCTCAGCTTTGCCTGGAGCTGACTCTTAGTGCTTCTGAAAGGAAACAAAGTTGAATATCTCAATTGAGGAGTGCAGTCTGCCCAGAGACTTGATCTCCATGGCTTTTACTGACCAAGGAAGATTATCTGATATTCATAAAATGCTTGACACCTCTAAGAACTTCTCCACTGGCCCAAATGCCTTGCCTAGGCCGAATTAGCTGTCGCAGATAATTCTGCAGGAAATGTTTAGCAAGCTTATTAGGCCTTTGCATATCAACACAGAGAGGAAAATAAACCTTTTGCCATGGCTATTGAATCCTGCATGTAAAATACTTTTCAGTAAAATGATGCCAGCAGAGTGCTTTATTGCTCTTTGATTCTGTCATCAGCCTCAGTTTAATTCAAAGTTTATTGAAGTAAATGGGAGTCAGAAATTTAATAAACTTATAAAATACAATTATTTTATACACACCCATGAAAGGGTGCTTCAGGACATGGTAGAGACTCACAGAATCATAGAATGTTAAGGGGTTGGATGGACCTTAAAGATAATTTAGCTCCAACCCACTTGCCATGGGCTGAGATACCTCCCACTATCCCAGGTTCTTCAAGGCTCCATCCAGCTTAGACTTGAATGAAGACTGCCAGGGATGGGACAACAACAAAGTCCCTGGGCAACCCATGCCAGGGCGTCAGGTCAAAATTCATAATAAAATTAAAAGGTATCAGGGTCAATTTAAGTATAAGGAATATTGGAGTGTACATATATCAAGAATGGTATGTTTGGAATGTGTTTTGGTAAGTTCCCTGGTAGCCCACCCAGAGTCACGGGCTACCCCACCCGGTGAGAACATTTGCATCTAAAATACAGGAAGAATCTCGCACCTCCTCAAGGGAGGTTTGAGTACCCATCTTGGGAAGCCAGATATCCATCTGGCACATCAATCTAATCAAATCCACTCCTGGAGAATCCTGTTTCCATCTGAAAAGAGCAACAGATATGATCATATAAGTTTCTGTTCCTCCCTGGACTGTGATGAAGAACGGACTTCTTGCCCAAGACCCTTTGTTACAACTACACAAAGGGAGTTCCTGGGACATCAACACCTGAACGGACCTCTATTCTCTGGACAAGTTGAATATGAAAGAGACAAAGGATTCTCTCACCTGCGGCAAGAAAAACAGTATAAAAACTGGACTCAGAAACCTCGGGGGTGTGCACTGCCACCCTGAACTGCTGGTGTTCAGAGCTGTGTATGTGACACCCAGGGTCAAGAACCTAGGCTTGGCCCTGCCGTTTGAAAGAGGCTATCTGAAATTGTCAATTTGACCATGAAATAAATTCTGTTCATTTTTATATTAATAATTTGGCTCATGCAAATTATTAATTCGATTTAATTGGCATTTTATACATAACAGTCTAAAATAAAGCCTAACCAGGCAAAGCACTCTCCTGCAATTTAGTTACAGTGTTCTCAGCTGGGCTCAGCTGTGTGTGTCAGGTCCCATCAGAAATGCTCTTGGTCTCTGTCGCTCCCTTTCAAGTTCCCAGGAACCAGGGCCCTCCCCAGTGCCCAGCTCTGAGCTGTGGGCCCCCAAACTCGGCGTGCATTAAACCAGTCAAGGTTATATCTTAAACAGCTCTGTTGTCAGGCCAGGTGATCTATAGAAAGGTTTCCATGAGCTCTTTCACAGGCTGTCTCTTCCAAACACAAATTTTTGCTTATTTTTATTTTTGTCAAAAAAAAAAATTGTGGGACTATTCAAACTTAGGTGATAATATCTGAAGGTGCAGATGGATGCATCTATTTCTCTGCCATCACCACACCAAGGTTTCTTCTCCTGCTGAGGATCCCATTAACATGTAAATCTTCCCCATTCTTGCCTGACACCTGAATTTTTCAAAATAATTTAGCATCCCTTTTTCTCACCTGCAGGGCAACTCTCTTCCTTTTAAATGTTAATTAGACATTTGGTGGCTTAGCCTAAAGTGTTAAATTCAGAACCATTTATCAGTTTCCCTCACCTCCCTTCACCCCCATTCACCTCTCAATCATCACTGTAGAGAAGATGGAACTGTCTTTGATTCTCCTCCATCCAGACTTCTCATCAATGACCACGGATGTTAAGGGGTGTAAAATGCTCCATGGGCATGTGACAGGAAGATTTTGTTGGTGGTCTTTGGAGATGGCCTGCACAATTTTGTTTCTGGGTTTACCATTCACAGCCACCATGAGAAAACCTGAATTCTGCTCTACTCTTGTAAAATGGCAGCAGTCAGGAAGCTCCACATCCAAGCAAGTACCACCTGCTGCAGACCAGGTTATCAGATGTTCCTTGCAGGCCCTTGGAGATACCTTGGTTCTACTGCTTAGCAAATCACATCAACGTTGACAGGATCAGGATTTCATCCTGCATGGCTTCTGCATTGCCTATAATGCCCCACTGCTTTGGAGTCTGGAAAGTTTTATTTAATATGTTAATGTATACTTAACTGTGTTTACACTTTGAACCAAGAGATGCCAGGAGCTCTCGTGATATCATAGAACCTGACAGCCTGAATTTGAGTAGTGACAAGCCTATGGATGGCTCTGCTGAAAAGCCTTGAGTAAGGAAGGTTTCCTTCAGCTTCAGAAGTTTTACTGCACCAAAAAAAGATTTGGACAGCACAACACTGGCTAACCAAAGTCAGTGTCATCCAGCTGCTCCTGCCTGGCACGGGCTCCACTGCAGAAAACAGTATAAATTGAACAGAAAAACTAATGTTTGTTCTGTCAGCTGCACCTGCCTATCAAATCATACTGCCCATTAGAGGTTATTTTCCAAAATCTCTTAACCTAATAAACTGAACAGACACAATGATATTTATGCTGCTATGAAATACTGCAGCCTGTCAATGCTGGAATACTTAACTATCAAATCTACCAGTTAGTTCTCCTCTCCAGAGGATTTTAACTCACAGCAGAAGTGAATTGGAAAGGCAGATGTTTTTATGGCAGTTTTGAGAGAGAAGCAGAACCCACATCAGAGAAGAGGGTTTGACAAAATCCTCTCCTCTCTCCCAGTTACGTAAGAATAAGTGTCTCCATTAAGTGTTTACAAACACCACGATCCAACAGGCACAGAGCAATAGGTTTAAATAAACAAAACCAAAGGTGTGTACCATTTAGTACCAGTATACACACATATAGAGCAGGTTTGTTTTAGTCTATTACACAAAATAACTGCCTCAGATGCTGTTATGGGCACTCATCTCTGACATGGGACATTTAATTCCCCATCAGAATCAATTAACTCATGGTTGAGACTACAACTGCAGGGAATACTAATTAATAACTGTTAATTAGTCAATTAAAGGTTGGGACAGCCTGTCAGCCTCTGTCTCAGGTGAGTGTTATACAATACAAGGCTCTCTGGAACAACCAGTTTGAAACTAAGCACATTTTCCTTTTGAGGAAAGCAATTAATCTGCTGCTTGTAATTCTGCTCAGTTTCTTCATTAAAAGCAGCATTTGTCCCCCTCTGCTGCAGAGTGTGCCCAGCAGATAACCTTGCTGGCTGTGCTCACCTGCATCACAACACCTTGTGATGCACATGGTCCCTTGTGTCTGCATTAGACCCTGCAGCAAGGGGAACATTTGCTCCTGCAGCTCCCACCCCTCACGGCCGGGCTGCACCCCTGGCCTGACTCTGGAAGCCTGGCCTGCTTGCTGGGAGGTGGATATTTTGGCAGGAGACACTGGTTTCTGTGTTTCCTAACCTGGAAAGCGAATCTGCTTCCCACCACCTTCAAGAAGCAGCTGACAGCTTAGGAATTCCAGCTGCAGAGCAGGAGGTCCAAAATCTCCAAGTGCCAGGCAAGGCCACCAGCACCTGGAGCTGCTTCTAAAAGTAGAAGCCACCTTGCAGAAAGCTGGGAGGATGGTTTCTGTGCAGCCCTGCTTGCTGAGCTGCTGCACACCTGCAGAGCAACTGGAATGGCTTCCTCCACAAGGATGTTAAAATAGCCTGTCAGCATCTCAAAATAAACCAAAGTGGTGATATAAGAATTAGCCCAAAGATAGCCAAGGTTTACAACTTGAGTGGGAGGGGAATGGAACAAAAATAACCCACAGCCCAAGAATATGTTCTTCACAATTTTTCTTATATGAGATTTCACTAAAACAGCCTTGAAACTAGTCTCTGTGAAATCAAGCTAGAGAACAAAGGAATTAAAACCTAAATCTTGCAGAATTCTGCTCCTGCAGAAAACATGTTAAGAAGTTAAAGAATAGAAACTTCTGAGTTATACTAGTTCTTTAAGAGGATATAATCCTAATAAATTCACTGGAGAAAACCATGTCAAGTGCAGGCAAAGAGGCTGAAACCCCTGACCCTGGATCAACCCATGTAAACACACCTTGAACCACTGAAGAGCTACAAAAGTACAGCACAGAGAGAAAAGATACCAAAGCCACTCCAACCATTGCAGCACTCATGAGGTTGTTCTCCTTTTTGAAGGCATCTGTGCTGCTTCTGGTAAGGAATACTAGTAAGGGAAAGGCAACCTGTAACTCTGTGTGTAAAGGAGACAAACCAACTCATAGATGCTTTTTTGCTGTGCATTATTTGTCTACTCAATGTTAACAGCACAAAAAGAGGCCAAGTTGCATATGTTGCACCATTCTCTAGGGCCTTCCCATACACCTCCTCCATGATCCTGATCAACTCTGATGTCTCAGTGAAGAGTACATATTCCTGGTCCACACCTTCTGTCAAAATCATGTCAGGGTTTCTTCACGTTATCTCCAGCTTCACACTCTCATTGCTTTAAAATGCTCATTCTCCGTTTAGCCTAACCAAAAATCAGACCTCCCCAAAGTTAATAACTGAGAATTTCAGATGTACACAAGTGTGGGACCCACCAGATTGGGAGCTCTGCAATTATCTGTCACAGAGAAATGTGTCACTGTCATTTGGATACAAAACAGCTAGGACTTCTCAAAAATTCTGGAAGTAATAAAACAAAAGCCTTTATTTAAAGCACAGAGGCAGAAGAACAAAGGGAAGAGGAAATTAAAGTAAATCTTGCACCACTGAGCTGGCACAGACCACTAGATCAATGCCAGCACACAGCTCGGCTGTACGGGAGCTCTGCATGCTGATCACCAGCAGTCTGCATGCAAATGCATCACTGAAGGAAGAACAAAGAACAAAGAGAGAAAGCAAATACAAAAGCATATGCACCATCATTCCGTTTGGGTTTATTCATGAAAGGAATCTCATTCTTTGCTTCCTCCTCTGAAAGGTTGCTTCTAACGTGATGGCTCTTCCTGCACTTGCAATACAGCAAATTTCAATAATCCCAATTGCACATTCCCACGCGTGCGGCAGAGATGCTGCCTCCACCTTTACTGACAAACAACAAAAATGAATTTTATTAGTTCAAAGACTTTTCCCTAAACATGCATTCAAAAGGAAACCATTTCTAATAGTAAGCTTTTCTCTTGTCAGCATCACAGTATACACAGGTGGGCTGGGGTGGAGGGGAAGTGCTACACGTCTTTGTGAAATTTCTGAAGGATTTCTGCCTCCATTATCATTAATAGCTGGGCTTTCTGGTATTCCCTAATGTCTGCAAGTCTTTCTCAATCATTCCATCAAAGGCCACAGAGCTTGATTTCTCAGCAAGTTGTCAGCTTTTAATAGTCTCTCCATAATAGCAGTATTTCTTAGATTAATAAGATTAGGGGGCACATTTTTAAAGGTTTTCCAGCACCAAAAAGAACAGGTAAGAAACGCAGTGACATTTTCAAGGTATTTCAGGAAATTCAGCTACCATTATGAAAAATGCAACAATGCCTGACTGTAAAGATATATAAATGTTACTCCTGTACTCACAGTCAAGAATGAACAGGACCCAAGTCAAAAAACACAGGAGTACAGTTCATTCCCTCCAACGACCTTCAGGCCAGGTCATCCCTTCCCATGAGCCTGAAAGCAATGTAGATTGCTAGGTAAAGCCCTGCCCAGGTTTGCACAGCATCTGTGCTCTGCTCCAGCTCAGGCACCAACTGGGAAAACAATTTTGGGTCCCTAAGCCACAGCCTCCCAACTTCAAGGATTTTTTCCTTCTGTGTCTTCTCACAGAAATATCTGCAACAAAGCCCTTCCTTGCTCCATGGACACAGCCCATGGCACCAGCACAGACCTCTCACAGAGGCAGCTCCCTCAGAGCCTTTGGACACGGGCAATAACACCAGGACCTGCAGTGCCCACTCTGGAAATCATGTGGGGAATCCCTTTCCATAGGGCTGGAGAGGAAACCAGCTGAAAGCAAATGTTTACTGAGGAGTCTTAAACAAAGTCAGTGATTAAAGCCAACCCAAACAATCAGACACATTTTGTTCTTTCTAATCATCAAACTGCTGTCCACATTATCCCCGACGTGAAAAGATTGAATGTTGAGTTTATTAATTTACTTCTTTAATAACTGCCTGTGTGATGCCTCATTTGTTATGTGTTTCTCCCTCACACTGTTCCAAGAGCAAATACAAGTTTTAATATTGTTTATGTTACTATCATCTGAAAATTAATAGCTTTTCATATATCTTTTGACTTCCTAGTGGCTACAAGGAAAAAAATTCTTAAATATATTCAAGGCTAAGTGTCATTTAAACTGCCTCTGATATACATGTATTATAGTAAATTACCATAAACATGCTATGCAGTGATGGAGACAAATGCCCAAAGAGAAAACCCATGTAAACAAGATAACTAAAACTGTCTTATACATATTTAAGGGATCCATAAATGAGAGCAAGTCATAAACTTGACAAAGGTAATAGAAGATATATGTTAAACTTCATTGCTATAAAATTCAGGTTAAAAAGGTGATATAAATATTTTAGTCTTTTATCTAACTCTCCATCATTAAAGATTTAGTCCCACTTCAGCTGTCTTGGGGGGGTTGGAAGGGGTTGTTTCTTTCTTTTTCACCTTTTTTTTTTTAAACTTTTGCACCTTTTGTTAGTTGATTTGAGTACTGCTTGATTTTATCATAGCTTTGGGTTATTTGGTATTTTCCCCGAATTTCCAGGTACTCAACACAATATTTGCACGGGAATCTCACCATATGCAATTTCTAGTTCCCAGGGCTGCAAGGGAGAGCTAAAAAATGTGGAAGAGAGATAGAAAGTACACCTTAAAGGTCCAGGAAAATGTCAAAAAACTCTTTTTCAGAAAAGCAAAAATAAATACAACCCCAAAATAAACCACTTTTCTTTGTTATAGTTAACCTCAAGAACTGCAACACAGCTTCTAACCTTTTATAAGTTAGGCACACCTGCCAACACTGGATGCAAACATAGAGCCTTATCATGGGCTTGAGTGCTCTACATCCTTATTCAGGAACAGAGCTGCCACTGTTTTCCACCAACATCTGCCCCAGCACAATTCATTGACCAATATTCATCCCTATACAAAAACAATATATCCCCCTGAGGTGCATCACTTCCATGTGTGACATGGAAATAGCTGCTAATGCTCCTTACAGGCACAGTGGTATTAAATGTTGTGTAGATGTTGCTCTTGAGCTTAGTTTACTGTAGCCAACTTTAATTTTGTTTTTTTTAAGTGAAAGTGAGGTTTATTTCTCAAATCCAACCCTAACCCATAACTCTAACTCAACCCTAAACCTAACACTAACCTTAAACCCAGCTCTAGCCCTAACCCAAACCAAATACTATGGGGTTTTGAGCTCAGAAAGATGGAGGAGCAGCAATTTTGGGGCCTTTCCAAAGGCATGCCTCTCTTGGCATGCTTCTTCCAAACCCAGTGTTCCTGGAGCTATAGGCTCTTTGACTCTCTCATGAGAGACCCCGTTGGTATTTTGGGTCCTGCTCTTTTGCTCTGTCTCTCAGAGATTTCCCCATGAAGTCCTGTCAATTTTTAAGTGTTTCCCCCTCTCACCCCCAACAGCTACTCCTGGTAATTGTCTGACTCTGAAAGCCAGGCAAGGTCTGTTCTGGCTCATGCATTAGTAGCAGTACTGTGAAATCAGAGGTTAGCTAACCAGTCATCAGGACAGTCTGGACTGTCCCTACAGTCCTGGCAGAAGTAATAACACTGATCTAGTCAGGAGAGTAACAAAATGGAGTTCTGAGTATACCCAGGTAGCAGAATTCTACAGGTTGAAAAAAACCCTTCCATTCATGAGCAATTGTTTTTGAGTCTGGAATCACAGGAAAGGACGGTAACATTCAAAAATTGTCTGAAATATTTTGCCAATGGAGTTAAGTTTCTAGTGTTTATTTTAGATCCTATGCCTCAGGGAAGGAGAAAAGTTTTTTTCACATTTTTTCCTTTTTTTGAGCTTTTCTTAATTAATTTAAGCAAAGGTGGGCCAGAACAAAGGTCCTTGATATGAATATTCCCACACATTGTGTTCTTCAAAAATCAAAATCTGACCTTGTGCCTGTGATCCACCTCTCCCCTCAGTACTGTTGTGTAGCTTCCTACATTCCCTCACTGAAACTGCTTGCCATTCTCTGTGCCTGCTTGCCAGCTGTTTATTTTCTCTTCATCAACTGTTTTGGGAAGAGGCCATTTCATTTTCCATCAAGTCTCTTCTCTCTTTCATTGATTCTCATCTGTATTTTTCCCTTCTGCCCTCACCCAGCTCTACACACATTTTCTTCTTCATTAAGTTAACTCACAATTCATCAAGATTGTGCACTCCAGAGCCAAGCAGATATGCAGCATTTGAGAAGAAAAGGCAGGGATTGCTCCAGCTCACTAATAAAGGGTATCAATCTTGCTCCCATTTTAATGAAACAAGTTGTAAGCTTCTCTTAGTCACACTAATGAAAGTGTTTTGCCAAGTTTATCCCTAGCATGAATCCCAGCACAAAAAGTAGAGGAAGGGGGTACAGCATTGAGAATAATGAACCTATATTTTTAGCTAATTAATATTATGTATTAGAAAAAATAAGAACATTTTGAGACTAGGAATAGGGTAATAATATCTGTAGTGAAATAGAGGGCCAGGACCCTCACTCTAAATAGCACATATATTTGCCATATATTGTATGTATTCACAAGGTCAGTGTAGACCACATCAGACCACATCTGTGAAAGTCTTGGGGAGGGGTGAGAGATTCTGTTCCATTATTGAAAGGGGTTTATAGAGACAAAGCCAGGAGACATAGTTAACTCTAGCAGTCTTCTTCAGAATTCCTCTTGCATTCCCCCAGAGTAACCACTGCTGACACCACAAAGCACTGTCCTGACTGGATGGGGCTCTGATCTCCCAGGGCTGCTCAGGATGTGCAGCTGCCTCTAAGAACCCTTCCCCATCCCTGCACACATGGGGGGGAAGAGCCTCCTGCCTCAGGAGACCAGGGCTTGCTTTCCAAGAATGGAAAAGGAGCTGTCTGCACACAGCTGAGGACTGCACTTCTGAAGTCACTTCACTTTCCTGCTAAAATCACTTCAGGGACTTAAAATCCGTTCCACATCCCCAAATCAAATTCTACTTTCCCAGTTTAATCCTTATCTCCTTCTCCCACCAGCACTAGTGAGCTTGGATAGAGTCTAAAGCCAGCTGTGCCTCCATGAGTTGCTCTGCAGTCTCTGTGTATTTTTTACCTTACATTACTCCAGAGAGGACCTGCAGAAGAGTTTTTCCCCATTTTCCAGCTGAAAGGGTTGCTCAGTGTGGGCCTGCCAGAGCCAGCATGCATCCTTTGCTTCTCCATTGCCAAATTCTGCTCCAGGCCACACTGGGGCCCTGGCAAATGGCTCAAGAGTAAAGGGAACAGGAAGGACTGAAATAACTCTCCACACACCTCACTGTTCTTTTGAATCTATCCAGCTCACTATTCCCAAGTTACAGATGCATTATTGTGAGAAAGATGCAACCACCTCAGTCTGGTGCCTCCCCTCATCTCATGCTCATCTTCCACACCATTACAATATTAAACACCAGTATGAATACTGCTTTTAATGCTTTATTCTCCCTTATTCCCATGAGAGATCTCATTTGCCTTCATCCTGAAATAATATGACATATTATCACCAGTTATCACAAATCGTAATTTCTCTGTCTCTCCTGGGAAGTGTATTTTATACCTGCCTTCTCACCAGGACAAATCCTTAAAAATGACTGAAAACAGAGAAAACCTGGTCCACCTGAGCCTTTGTACTACAATGTGACTAAAAAAAAAAGAAGAAGGAGGCAGGGGGGAAAAAGCCAGGTCATCATCAGAATACAGGACCTTAACATCAAGAAGTTCACAACTATCAAAAAGAGCAACTCATCCTGGCAGGGCACTTCTTACTTTGAGAAGTACAAAACATGAGCTGTGATGATGATATAAATTGTTGTGGCTGGATTGGGTTTTTTAAATGATAGATGAACTCCTTGGTTGTTTTCTCTCTTGTGATAGTTCTGAAAGGAGAGACTGTACAATGGCAGGGCATAATTGAATTGTAAAGACAGAGGCACAGATGGATAACAACTCTCTGTCATTTGTTCCCAAAACTTCCTAAATGAAACTCAAAATGTGAAAATACGCAAAGCATCATTAATTTCAGGGGATCAGAGTAAGATTTTGAGCAGGAACTATAAAATAGTTTCTGTGTGTACTCTTCTGGTGTCTTTCCTATTTCATCTAATTAACAATAAAACAGATGTCCCACGACAAAATCAGCTTTTTCATCCAATAACATCCTGACAATCTAAAAATGCCAAACCCTTCACATATGTAAGTTAAATGTCACTAGAGACAGTTGATGCAATTTAGAGATAAAAGCAAAGTGAATATTAACGTGGGCTAAATATATACAGGGGTGCAAAAAAACCCCTATTGTCTGCCCTTCAAGGTTAGAGATCTCTAGTGCAGTGATTTTTTGACTAATCCTGTTCACAGTTCTTAAAATGTAATCTTCCAATGCTTCAGAAAGTTAAATTGGAAAGCTACAAATGTTAAGGTGAATATATACATAATATATATATAAATTGACGGACTCAAAGTTCTTTCAAAGGCTCGTATTCCAAAGTAGAAGTGGTCTGTATTTCCTGTTGTCCAGTTGTAAGAGCCAGGAATTAAGGAAGATTAAACTTCAACTCAGAAAAATAAACCAGCAATATAAAAGCAAAAATTATCTGACTTCCTTTACCTGGTTACATAAACATGGGAAAACTCAGCATTGGTTTATGCTTACAGGAAGTAGCTCAAATATTCCAGCACCACAAACATTCACTCACTGGCAGTCTTTACCTGCTGCTGATTTATCACCTGCCCTCCTCTAGATGATGCAGGTTGGCATCAAAGACAGGCTGTTCTCAGGACAGGGAATTCTCCATTTGTTTATGTTTTTCTCAGGAATTACACATGGAGGAAAGTAGTCAAGGCTGCTACAGGTGAAGAAGTCTAATATAGAAATAGTCAAAACCTTCAGTCTAAGATTGTCACCTCATACACGCCCTCAAAGAAAATTTAGTTACTTTGGTATTCAGAAGATACCCCTTAGAACAATACAATTATTCTGAAGATACTACATCTCTTTATGAAATGTGATACACAGCACTAAGAGAGACTCCAGAGAAGTTAATCATAGTTGCAATCATGTGTCTTTTCCAATTCAGGCAGTTGTGTGATTGACAGAAACTCCCAAAGCAGAATCCAATTAAGTATAATTTTGATTCTCCTAAGACAAGTCTGCCTTTGTTGTAACAGCAAAATCAGTTCTGAAACACAGATAAAACAGATATTAAATAACCTAATCTGAATATTCTTGGAGAGAATAAATGCCACCAATAATAATGCTGCCACTGTTCCCTTCTGCAGAATTCAGAGTCAGCTCTCTCCAAAATTAAAATATAAACTTCTCAAATTATAAGGTACTAGGGGCAGATTTTTGAGGTTTTTAGGTACCTGAAAGTGTAAAGACTCAGGGATTTTCAGAAACACCAACACCTACTCCCACTGAACCAAGAGAAGTGACAAACTAAGGTTCAGATTATCAGAACTATGAACATATATTGTTGTTGTGTCACCCTTAGCAGATTATATCGTCTGTGATTCATCTTCTATATAAAGTGCTTTGATAATGCTGGGTACAGGGATGATGATACAGCAACACACTGGTCTGTGGGAATAATCACCCTGATTTGACATTCCAAAACCTTGAGAACTTCTGCATCCCCATAATAGTACTTATTTTAATCCACTGTCCAAAATACTGCCTAAAATTTGACCAATTTACCCACTATAATCGTTCTTGCTCCACCAAAACCCACTTGAGCTGTATTCAGTTCTTCCACACAACCCATAATCTGCCAGTGCTTTTCTCCTCCTTCTCTCACACATTGAGGGATAGGATAAAAGAGCCCTTGAGTTTGTTGCTTGCAAAGTGACCTCTGCTAGACTGGGGTCAGAAATTATTGCCATCTTCTCTTTCAGTGCCCACACCACTCCAGACACGGGATGGTTTCCCATTACCTGCCTGTTTCATTTACCTGCTGCCTCTTGTTTAGTGGTTGGTGTCATTGGCAGCCACTGTAATCACGGTGGCAACATTTTACTCGTGCAGACAGATTTGCTCATTTCCAGCTGTTTCATTCTGCTCTTTCCTCAGAGTCAACAGAAAGGATACAAACCCTTGAGGTGTCGTTACAGACACTGCAGGGACGGACAGGCCACCACCACAGGAGAAAAAAACACAATCACTTGTGTTGAAGGGCCAAATTTCAGAAATTTGGGTTGGGTTCTGAACAACAAAGGCTAAAGCCTGGGGGACCAGGGGCGGTCCCGGTGGGACAACCCGGAGGGAACGGGGGCGGTCCCGGTGGGACAGCCCGGGGCGATGGGAGCGGTCCCGGTGGCACAGCCCGGGGCGATGGGAGCGGTCCCGGTGACACAGCCCGGGGCGATGGGAGCGATCCCGGTGACACAGCCCGGGGCGATGGGAGCGGTCCCGGTGGCACAGCCCGGGGCGATGGGAGCGGTCCAGGTGGCACAGCCCGGGGGGGGCGATGAGAGCGGTCCCGGTGGGACAGCCCGGGGCGATGGGAGCGGTCCCGGTAGGACAGCCCAGGGGGAACGGGAGCGGTCCCGGTGGGACAGCCCGGAGCGATGGGAGCGGTTCCCGTGGGACAGTCCAGGGCGATGGGAGCGGTCCCGGTGGCACAGCCCGGGGCGATGGGAGCGGCCCCGGTGGGACTGCCCGGGGCGATGGGAGCGGTCCCGGTGGCACAGCCCGGGGGGAACGGGAGCGGCCCCGGTGGCACAGCCCGGGGCGATGGGAACGGTCCCGGTGGGACAGCCCGGGGCGATGGGAGCGGTCCCGGTGGGACAGCCCGGGGCGATGGGAGCGGCCCCGGTGGCACAGCCTGGGGGGAACGGGAGCGGTCCCGGTAGGACAGCCCGGGGGGAACGGGAGCGGTCCCGGTGGGACAGCCCGGGGGGAACGGGAGCAGTCCCGGTGGGACAGCCCGGGGCGGTGGGAGCGGTCCCGGTGGGACAGCCCGGGGGGAACGGGAGCGGTCCCGGTGGCACAGCCCGGGGGGAATGGGAGCGGTCCCGGTGGCACAGCCCGGGGCGATGGGAGCGGTCCCGGTGGCACAGCCCGGGGGGAACGGGAGCGGTCCCGGTGGCACAGCCCAGGGCCATGGGAGCGGTCCCGGTGGCACAGCCCGGGGGGAATGGGAGCGGTCCCGGTGGCACAGCCAGGGGCGGTGGGAGCGGTCCCGGTGGCACAGCCCGGGGCGGTGGGAGCGGTCCCGGGGGGACAGCCCGGGGCGATGGGAGCGGTCCCGGTGGCACAGCCCGGGGGGAATGGGAGCGGTCCCGGTGGGACAGCCCGGGGGAACGGGAGCGGTCCCGGTGGCACAGCCCGGGGCGATGGGAGCGATCCCGGTGACACAGCCCGGGGCGATGGGAGCGATCCCGGTGGCACAGCCCGGGGGGAATGGGAGCGGTCCCGGTGGCACAGCCCGGGGCGATGGGAGCGGTCCCGGTGGCACAGCCCGGGGGGAATGGGAGCGGTCCCGGTGGCACAGCCCGGGGCGGTGGGAGCGGTCCCGGTGGCACAGCCCGGGGGGAATGGGAGCGGTCCCGGTGGCACAGCCCGGGGGGAATGGGAGCGGTCCCGGTGGCACAGCCCGGGGCGATGGGAGCGGTCCCGGTGGCACAGCCCGGGGCGGTGGGAGCGGCCCCGGTGGCACAGCCCGGCCCCGCGCTCAGCGCAGTCTCTGCCGCCCTCTCGTGGCCGAACGCGGCGAGACCCGGACACCCCCCGGCATTGCAGGGGCGTCTCAGCCTCCTTTGGGAAGTCACGTCCTTAAACATCAACTTTGGAAATGGCTGAGTGAAACCTTCTGTTAGCTCCTGCAATGATTCGAATTAACTGTCGGCTTTTGCAGTATGTACAACGCAGCAGGATTCAAGTATCACATCGCGCTGTCTTATGGGGCTGCAAACATCAAATCCTAAATCCACTCGTGCTGTAGTCACAGCAGCAGAATTCAGATCTGCTGGGTGGTTTACAAAGTCCCAAAGAACAGGCTCGTTCTTCTCCACTCTTTGGCCTGCATTCCTTGATTAGAGGATCAGAGGGAGAAAAGGCAGAGAGATTCCATGAAAAACCTGTGCAATATCACTACAGTATTTATTTTGAGCCTGTACACACAGACCCATCTTGATTATGGTGTGCCTTAGGCCTGTGTCACCTTCACTGGGTGACACAATGTTTTATTCCTTACACTAAACAACTATGAAGTGGAACATATTGTACAGGACATGACCAAAGCTTTCTTCAGGACCAAACAAAAAATAAAATCACCACAACCAAAACCACCCAGCCTAGAGTGATGCACATGATACATTCACTTTTCTATTCCCCTACCCATCTATATTCCTCATGGCCATGATAAATTAAAAGCATTTCACACAATTCAGTGAAGTATAACCAGGGTGCTAAGCAAACATATTGGCACAGACACAGCATGAGCAGCTCAGCACACTCATGAATGGGCAAAAAGCCTCAACTAGTTATGACAGACAAGTTTGGCACAGGAAGAAGTTTCTATTTTTAGCCCAGCTTCCAAAGGAAATGAGGTTTATGCAACCCTAGTATGTGCAAATGTTGTGTCAGTCATCTGCACCACAATCCTACTATCACTACTCTGCCTAAACAGCCAACTTAGCCTAAGTCTCATAAATTACGGAAATGCATTGGAACTTGGTTCATTTAGCAAATCTAATAGGTGAGAGATTCCCTGGAAGTGCTCTGACTGCAAAGCTTCTAACCACCATTAAGACCTACACAGAATGCTACAGGATTTATTGCTGACCCCTCCTTTTGCCTGTCTTAGAGTGACCAAGTGCAGTCAATAGTTTCCAGCAAGGATCTGCAGCCCACTGCATGCTTCAGTCCACAAGTCATATCATTGTAAAAGAAATAAATAAAAATATTTTAAAATAATAAAAAAAAAAATAAAAAAAAAATCAGTAAGAATCAAATTTACCAGTTTGTGAATGGGTCAGCAAGAGACAAGATATGACAATGGGGTCTGAAGAAGGGGGTGGAAAGGGCCTGGCACAGACTCACGGGAAGGATCCCTTCCCCAAAGTAGTGGGGGTTTAGCAGCACAGAAAGTGGGAGACAGAAGAGAGCCACTTGCTGTTGAGTATAAAGCTGAGACTGCATCTGAGGTCATCAGATGATTGCAAGTCAGTTTAACATTTGTGGCATATTTGTTTTTACCTAAATTAAATAAGGACTTCAGAAAATGGCAGAAATAGGCCTTTTTATTTATTTAAATTGCCTTTCGTACTGTGTTAATAAAAGTATTGCATGACATTCTCAGCTGCTGTTTCCTTAGTAGCTAAAATTTCCTCCCTCTGTGAATTTCTGGTGCTGACATTTTACTTTTTTCTAATCTTTGGGCTCAAGGCAAATTTTTTTCACCCTAATTTCTTTACAAATGTTTAGGGCTTGCTCCTGCATTCCTCAAAGCCAGTGAAAATCCTGAATGTGCAAGGAATGCAGAAGCAAACCACAGAGTAATTTATGTTTTCTATTTCACTCACTTTGAAAGTCCCTGAAGAGACATATCACTGTTTATTACTACAATAAAACTTCCCTAATTCACTCAAGTGAGTTAATGACTGAGAAACCACTTGGATATTACCAAAATGGCAAAACATAAAAGATTACTGTATTATTTTCTAAAAAGCAAACCTAATATAAGCTTTTTTTCTTGTTAAGTACACCTGTATTTCATTACTTGTTGCAGTGCTTTACTGCTGAATAGCAAAGCTTCTGTGGCTTGCTTGAAACCTCAATAATGTGCAGGACTGCAAGAGCTTTATAACTCTTTAACCTGAAAAACACAGGTTTCCACCACCTTGGGGTGCATGGAAATTACCACAACTGAAATTAATGAAATCATGCTGAGCAATCTTCTCTTTTTGCTTGCATTTCAAACAGGTCCATCCACAGCAGCTGTTCAGCAGGGCCCTGACTTCAAGCATGAGATTTATCCCTGCCATGTCCCTTTTATTCACCTGTTACCTGTGGCCATAGGGTCTAATTAAGAGCTGACTTAGGGGCAGTTTGTTGCTCTTTTCCAGCCTCAGACCCACTCAGCACAACGGACCTTTCTTGTCACAGGTTCCCTGGCTGCTACTCTAACACAAATAAAGAGTCCCTAAAATTCGGTGCAGTCACTCCTCATTTACAGCAGCTTGGAGGAGAATCATGGGTGGGATGCCAGCACTCTGCTGGCTCCAGACAAGTCACGGTAGGAAACAGGAAAACCTGAAACACCAGACTAGCTTTGACCACACAGTGGCAGCAGAACCAAGACACTGCTCAGGCAAGTCCCATCTCAAACCTGTCACAGCAGCAAACTTCCACTGGCTCTTGGCTGGGGAAAGAGGAAAACTCTGCTGCAAAAATGCATTAGATAAGATGCATAACTGGTACCTGTAGGGAGTTTCCCAAAGTTTAAGTGCTCAATTTGCCTGTTCCAGCTTGAGGCAAGCGACCTGGGGATACCTCATTTTGCTGGAATGACCCACTGTGTGTTTCAGGCCTGGCTGAAAGCTGCACCCAAGGATGAGCTCTGCCACTGATTGACCTCGAAGAGCTCCAGGAAAGGGGGGGAAGAAACTGAGGTTCCTACCTCACAAACTGCTTTAAGCACAAGAAGCAGCAAATCCTGTCAGCATTGTGCTGGAAGCCTTTGAGAAACATTCTGGAACAAATGGTTCCAATCCATTATTTGCAAAAGGTAGTTTAATGGGAATTTTGCTCAGTCAACAGAAGTAAAATAATTAATAAATTAACAATAACAACAGGCATGAGAAGAGTGCTTGATCTGCTTCCCACTTCCATGAGTAATTCAGGAGCAACTGTCTCCATGTCTGAATATTTTTGTTGATGCCACTCTCAGCCAGTGGGATGAACAAACCAGCTTATAATGCCAAAGGAGCAAAGTCAACCCTGTCTCATTCCTGGCTGTCAGCAGGAGAAAGAAAGCCCAGGTCCTTCTCCCTGCCATCAGATAGCCAGTTCTCCACCATGCAATATGTCATGGGAGTCTGTGGTCTGTCTGTGCAAAGCTCTCAGACCGAGCAGCACACCTCAACCACTGCACAAGAGCAAAGGCTGATGTAGCTCCTCTCCAGGCTGTACCACACAGCATCCCCTTGTCAAAACACCCAGTGCAAGACGACTCTGACAGTATTCAAATGGAGCAAACAAGAGCCAGCACAGGAAAACAAACACCAGATGGAATGGAGGAGCAGGGTGAGGAAGAAGAAAAAACTCTGTGGTCTGCAGACTCCACAAAGCCTCTTTGAGTGGCAGGGCTGAATGGCAGGGGTGGGAGGGAAGAGCAAGATAAGAGATGGGGAATGTTCCCTCTTGTTCCAGACCCCTGCAGGGACCCTGCTCCAAAGCCAGCACTGCCCACCTCTGCACACCCCTGCTGAGCTGTTCTAACCCCCACTGGGATGGACTTTGGGGCCACCAGGAGCCTGGGCTAGGAAACTGCCCCAGAGCAGGCACCAGCTGCACATGAGCCAGCAGAGAACAGCACAGCAGCATCCACAGCAGCTAGGAAGGAGAACTGTGGGTTTGGAGCTTCACTGCATGTGGGCACAAAACACGTTACTTAACATTAATTAGCTGTCCTTCTCTAAAGGAGATGCATTGCTGCAGCCAGGTGAGAGGCAGGAAAGGGTGAAGCACTGTCTGAGGGCAAAGTGAATCATCCACAGCATTAAACAAACTTGTCAGGGGCTGAATGCTGCAAACTTAGAGGAGGAGAGCAGCATGTATGCACCACACACATTTTTCAGTTGGCTGTGACCATTTAACTGAACAGAGAGTCATCTGCCTTAATCATTACTATTAAATTTATTATTCATTAACCACATGAATTATTTAAATTTAAGACTTTGGATCCTGGAAGCCATTGAGAGACACTGGCTGCCTTCGGTTTCTGATAGTTGGCAAGAGCCTGTCTGCTGGTACTGCCACCCTGGACTCCTAAACAAGTCAGAGCTGGTCTTGGACTGCTTCAAACATGATATTTTAATAGCTATGTCATTCCCTTCAAGTCATCAAACCTTTAGAGTTGATGACTTTATTTTTTCTCTTCCTCAGCTAGGTGGCTAAAAGTTTGCTTTAAAGTACAGCCTAAGGTTCATGTGGAATTCCAGGACTTCAGGAGCCAGATCTGACAAAAATCCTTCCAGCACTAAAGATACTCAGTAAGTCACCAGCCTTGGCCAGCACTCCCAGTTCATGTTTTCTAGGTGCAGTAGTTGTTCTCCTTTCTCTCTTTCAAACTCCAGCTACCTACTGTCCATGAGCAAAGCCTGGGCTGAGAAGGACACAGAACACCTGTGCCCCAGGTAAGTCCCCCTGAGCCCACAGGAAATTTAACCCCAACCTGCCTGAGTCGCAATGAGGTGCCCAAACCACACCATTTTCTCCTGCACTTGCTTGCAGGGGGACTCCCCTTAACCTCTGCACTTCCACTGCTGACATTTGAACAAGAGCTCAGCAGGCACCTTTGAAGTTTTAGACATGATTGTTAAAACAAAGAGGATTAGGAGACACTACTACTATACCAAACCTCCTGCATTCTCCTAATCATCTCTTTAAGTCCCTCTCAGGAGAGAAGCTGCTTCCTGAGCCCTTTCAAGCATCCTGCAACAGTGCTTGGTAACTGGATCTCAGGAAACAACCCACTGAAGAATCAGTGCCTAGGAGGATTGCTTTCAAAAGGGATTTTAATGGCAAGGAGGTAGGAGACACTTTGAAAAGTATAACACGTGCAGCCACAGGAATATGCTGCCTAACTTAGAGAGAAGGGCTGGAGGTTTAAGAGCCAGAGCAAAGGATAGAGTTGATGAAGAGATTCTGTTAAAGACAGAAGTGCCAATTAAAGTACAAAATAGGTGGAGGAGAAAATGGTATTGCTGTAGGAGGACAAAAAATAAATCCCTTTTTGGTGAGATTATGAGATACTCATTAAAAGCCTTCTGTCCAGAATATGGCATACAGTTTATGGCTAGAATATCTTCATGACAATGATATTTAAATAAAACATGAAACACTGGATTACAACAATAACATTTAATTATACACACACACACATATATATATATATTTAAAAAAGGTGTGAACTATAATGATCAGATCCAAAGTCCTCCAAAATTCTGGGATTTTGGTTCCCTTGGACCTAACTCCTATAGAACTATGAACTATAAAGAAATTTTAAGGGGGGCTTATAAGAAAGATGGAGACAGTCTTCTTAATATGACCTATAGTAACAGTTTCAAACTAAAAGAAGGTAGATTCAGACTAGATACGAGGAATCTATTTTTTTTTACACGATGAGGGTGATGAAACACCAGAAGAGGTCGCCCAAAGAGATTGTAGATGCCCTTCTACATGGATAGAGCTTTCAGCAACCTGATCTCATTGAAAATGTCCCTGTTCATTGTAGGGAGAAGGTTGGGCTAGATGGCTTTTAAAGGTCCCTTCCAACTTCAACCATCTTATGATTTGAGGATTTTTTTCTTTAATTTTGGCCTTCTTTTTTAAATTGTATTTTCTGAGAACGCAATTTTCTAATGTTGTGATTCTTTCATAAGGAGAGAAAAATGCAATTCATTTGTAAAAAAAAAAAATACATAAAATTACTTTTTAAAACCATAGAAGTGTAATGGAAAGCTGGAGACAAATATGTGATCTGAGGTGACTTTTATTTAATTCAGAATAGATAACTTATGTGGACCAGATACTCGCAATACCTTGATTTTATACAATTCATGACTACATGGCTTTTTCAGGTTATTGGTAGATAACCCTGAGACTTGTATTACATGATCTGTCAAAACTATTCCTTTTCCTCAGTGAGGAATGGTTTCCCCTAAATAAGTCAGCTCTCATTTTGACAGAGTTCCAGATAATAAGATTAAATACAACATGCTAATTGTGCATCCCTTTTGCAAGCCCTTATAAACTGGGATGCAATTCTGGGAGGATAAGGAATCCTTGGCTTACACTTGTTTAAACCTGCTTGGTCGTCAAGAAAACTGGAAGAAGGACGGAAGGAAATTGAGAATAGTGACTTTTGCTGTCTGGTTCTCAGTTCTTCATCAAGGTCAGTAAAGCAACATGAAATATCCCAGAAAAGCTTATTAAATGAAAATAAAAGACCCCACACCCTTTTTCTCAGCTATATTTCTCTTAATTATAATTACTTCCCTCTTGACCAGCAATTCTACTGTGCTGAAATGCCTACAGCCCTTCCATGTTCAAGCAGCATCTTTACTATGCCAATACTCACCTACCCTACAACATCAACATGAAACAAGGTGAGTCGTAACTCATTATTACTGAATTGTTGGTGAATGCCAAGAGCTGTCCAAGGCAGACAGGAAAAACAAAAAGCAGTTTTGCACTGTATAGACTGCAAAACGTTCAAAGATATGGGAAACACGTTGGTGTAAAAGTCACTGAGACCATTCATGTGCACAAAAAACACAAGAATCCACAAGGTCAGGTCAGGTATTTCAAGTTTAAAGGTGGATCTCAGACACAGAGCCACGTGGGCTACTACCTGATTTCATATCTTATCTTTGCAGTGTGGCTTTCACAGAGCTCATACCCATGATGGTTTTGGTTTTAATGTCCCATTCTAATCTGCATATGTATCATTATCTTTCTAATCTACACAAAACAAACTTCATCAAAAAACATCCATTTCTCATTGATCTCCTGAGAATAAGTTTGCCATAATCAGCAGCCCTGCTAAATTATCCTCAACCTTAAATCAGCACATAGTCAGCATGCGTGACACGATGCAGAGGGAACTGCTGTGTTAGAAAATTTAATTGGTAAAGAAACTACAAATGGTAAATGAATTCACAAGGGTAGGAGACCTATAGAGATATGTGCATACACTGCCATATTTATGTGTGTGTACATGCACTCACAGAGATTACTGTCACTGAACTCAGCCAGGACTTCACACACAGATCTGTGAATTGACCATTTGGTTAATAGTTCATCTTTTAGACATAAAGCAAAAGCCTATAATGATTAAACAACTGCCATGTGGCTTAGTCAAAAAGAGGGGGGAGTTGCCATCCTTTAAAATAATCTCTACCACACAAGCAAGTCATTGCCTCTCAATATAGGGAAGAAACATTGTTTTGAATTTTTTTCCTTTGTTATATTGGACAGAACCCAGTGAAAGAGAATTTCAGCCTTCCTCCTCCCCAGTGTTTAGAAATATAGCATAAATCCCTACAAAATAGCCACCAGGCTATAAACACCAGTAGTCTCCCAAGGAAAACTTGTCAAAGCACCTCCAACATTTCAACTGGGCCATCAAAAGCCAAGGTCGAGTGTTACATGGATGGCAAAGAGAAACTTGTAATGTTTGAAAAACTAGGGATAGGCCTAAATTTACGACCTTGTTCCCATTTGAAAAAAAAAAAAAAAAAAAAAAAAAATTAAATTCGTGTGAATTTAATTGTACAGGATGTGATGGAAGTTTCGGAAATTGGAAATTGCTGGCACTCCCATACTGGCCTTTTTCTTTTCCATATTTCATCATGAGAGGTTGGTTGGTTGGTTCAATTTTATCTTCAGTCAGGTTTCTCTCTCAGAAATACCTGCTCACAGAATACAGAGCTATCACAGAGACTTTCCTGACTCCCACCACATACAGGATTGTTTGGATGACACAACAATTGCTGCACATTCTCTTGTCACAGACCAAACTCCACATTCAATTTTTGAGGGGTATTCCAAAGGAAAAATCCAACTTAAACATCAATGACATGCAATGGCCTCATATCCTTCCTCTCTTCCTCGTCTTTTGCAATCCCTTTGCAGCGCTGCCAGCACCAGGGGGAGGTTTTAACAGTGATTCTCATGCTTCCACTTTCTTACAGCACTCTGTCATTTCCTCCAGGCTACAAAGCCAAGGCAGGTAGGTTTGCTAGACTGCCAAGAGGATTTTCCCCTGTCCAACAGCATGAATGTCTTTATTGTTCATTAAATGTTGTTCTGCAAATACTGGCCAATGGTATTTCTGTAGTGTTAATGATAGAAGCCTATAGGATTTTGCAGATTATATAAAAAAACATTTCTTATTTTTGTACTCCACCTCTCCATCCTGTTAAGTCTATTGATTTAATAGAACAAGCCATCTAAAATTATTCATTCTTTTTAATCACAGCAAGAAATGCCAGTAGGAATAGTTGTTCTCACTGCAAGTTGCCTAGGCAGAGAAGAGCTCATAATTCATTGTCTGCTTAAGAAATTCTCTAAGGAGAAGATTTTTACTTCTTCATCTTGTTTGCTCTGTTGCTTGATTGGCATGTATCTCTGTATATAACTATATCTATGGCACAATGTTATAATAGCAAGGAAAACAAAATTACTACCTCTGCCTGACATTTCATCAGCACTGCTTGGGAAATATCATCCCTGAAAAACACAGAACAGGGGGTTACAATTAACACTAAGAAGTGTTAATTAGACAGAGCTGGAATGACTTATTATAAAGCAGAGGGTATTTTACTTTTCCATGCCTCACGACAGTGTAGCTTCCTGAGTGAAGTCAGGGGCTCTGCTGGGGTAGCAGAAAGTGAGGAAATGTAGAGCCCCTTGTTGCTGTATTTTATCACTGCACAAGTACTTATTAACCAACATCTTCTTTGGCACGTGTTAGTACATATTCAGGACACAGGGTCTCTTTTGCCATTGTTAGAGCTCTGCTTTAAACTCTGAGGAATTTGACACATTTTAATGAATGAAGACAGAGTCCGGGAGAGCTTTCCTGCTACAGAGATTGCACACTTAATTAGGACCCTTATTAAAAATAAATACTCAAGTAGCACAAAAGTCTGCAATTCAAGTCTTGTGTGTCTCTCACTGAAACTGGAGACTGTCAATATTAACAGTCGCTTTTTAAAAAATAATAAATTGTTTTGAGTAGCTCAAGGTCAAACAGTGTTGGTAAATCAGCAGCAGAATTTAGTACACAAGCCAAATCTATAGAGCTCCATGTGCAGTTTTCACTACAAAACCTGACAGCTTCCTTCATTTGCAAGGTCCCAGTGCTGCTCTGAAATAGCAATATCTCATTCTTATTCCATGAGAACAATCCAGTGAAAGTTAAACAAACTAATCTGCAAAAATAAAGGATAATTGTACCTTTCAAAAGACTGGAGGCAAGAAGTTAGTATGCTTGACTTTGAGTGTACCACACTCAGCTGGAACATCACTTACACGTGCTTCAAAATCATTTCATCTCCAGATTAACCTCAGAACTGACCTGGAGCTCACACCCACTGAGCACCAGCAGCAGGTTCCTACCTCAGGAAGCACTTTGGTTCTGTGCATCCTGCATCCAGACAGTATTCTCTGCTTGGGACTATGAAGAAACAAAGGCAACTTTTGCACAAGTGACTCCAGAATATGAGAGTAACATCTGAGAGCCCCACTTACACTACAAATTAAAGTGAGATGGAAAGAGACTCTCAGTTCATTGACATATGTGGCAAAATAAAACTAAAATAGCACCAACTAGAGTGATATGCACCAATATTTTCACTGTTATTGTTGCTCATAAAGCCTTCAAAAACCTTAAGAAAAACAGCTACAACCTATTTTTCCAAAACTGGTGGGCAATGCTCAGATCTCAAATAGCAAAACTGTCAAAAGTAGTCATTTGTATGAAAATTTAAAAGGGAGGGGAAAAAAAAGCATCACAGTAGCCTGAGGGTCAAGAGTTTTCAAATATTTAACGTATGATCTGAGAATCTGTCGAAATGAAGTTCTTAAGGATAAAAATTTCATACAAATTTCCTTTCTGTTATAGCAAAGTTAATCCTTGAACTGGAGGAGCATGTCTTTCAATTAAGGCTGAAAAAAAAATAGATTCGTGATACCATAAACATATGCAAAACAATAGAGACAGTCAACAAAGATGGCTCTGGGCAAAGCAATTACTGAAAATCACCAACATGATCCCTTTTGCTGTTGCATTTTGGATACCAGATGGCTGGAGGGAGTTCCAGCAGGCAATTTCTTAATGAGAGAGCCACTACCCAATATCATCAATGTCCATCAGATGCAGCATCCACCCTGCTGAGGCTTCCAGGAAAACCAGACATTTTACCAATGACTTTGCCAGGTCAGTCTTTGCTTTTCACAGTTTACAGAACATCATTTGCTGCTGTTCAGTTCAGTCCATCTTATCAGGACTTACTTCCCTTAAACATTGCAGTGATGAGGAGTAATATAAAAAGGTTGTGAGGCTCCTTGAACAGCCTTAGCTCCACTTTTGACCCTGTTTAAGAGCACACCTATCACTCATCAGCACAGACTTCCATCTTAGCAGAGCCATTTCCCTCTCAAGAGCTGAGCACATCATTTTGCCAGCCCTGATTCTAGTTAGAAACAAATCCTCCAGACAAGCATATTGGTATCCTCATCCCACACAGGCTGGAAGTCCTTTCCACATCCAAGACCTACATGTCCTTGCTTGCCAAGAAACCACAATTCTTCTTTCAGTGACTGAGGTACTGAAAACTTGCTGAGCCCTCTCCCAAGAAGGACATTAGGAAGCCCAAGGGGAAGGTGAACAGGGCAAGGTGCACTTCAGCCTGGCATCAGAACCCAGAGACCTTCCCATGTAACCCTTAGGAAGTACCTCAGTGATGGTGACACCTGTGGCAGTGCCTTTACCAGCTTCTCCAAGTGCCTGGCATGAGTGTGGGGTACCCTCTGAGCATTTTGAAACCATTACACTCCCAGTAAATTAGAGCTGGATTAACCCATTCATCTGGTGTACTTTGGGCAACAGATTATGTTTGTAAACCATGGGATGGACTAATTTTCCCCCAAATCCAGGAAGTTTTATGCTACCACTAATTCTTATGTTCCCAGACATTTTCCAATGGATCTAAAAATAGGAATTCAATTAGTGTTTTGAAATCCTTTTCCCCCATTGAACTATAAAATAAATATTGTAGAAAGGAGACCCTGGAAACACCTTTCTGGCCCCTTCTGCTGCACATGAAGCTTTCATGGAGAAGGACACAGATTTTTGTGAAAGGCTGAAGCCATGTTTTCCCTGCCAAATCTACTGGAGCAATTTTCCTACTCTTGGCCCTACTGCACCAAGATTACTTTCTCTGTGTCAAAGTAAAGCTTCAATAATGTGGATAAAAATAATGATTAGAGAAATCAAACACAATCCATCCCTCTAAGCTGGAAAAAAAGCCAGGCCTCTCATAGCACACATTCTAGCACACTGGGCTGAGCATTGCAATTTTAGTGTTGTGTGCCTGATCATTTGACATTTACTCCTATTGAACAGGCCCTTAATTAGATTCTCCTGCCAGAATAAGATATCTGACTCTCCCCTTACAAAGCAGAGGCTGTCCAAGTTATAATCTCCCCTACTTGCCCCATTCATTTAGCTGTAAATATCTATGGCTAACCTTGCAAGCAGGAGATTTAGAAAACTGAGGAAATCCATAGGTTCTACCCAAGGTAAACCACGGGCTTCCCCAAGCCATGAGAGGAAATCAATATGCCATATCCCACTTACAAGAAAGCGAGGTGATGTTGTGATACCTTTGTTCCCCATAAAGCTGTTTCATCGGTGAGTTCCTCCTGCACAAATCCCAGATCATTCTCGTTGTCTTCTTGTGCTGCTCTTGCTCCTCTTGCTTGGAGGCTTGTGGTCTCTATCTGGATCCAGCTGCCCTTAGCAAGGGTCATACCCCCCTCCCTCCCCTGCCTCCAGGTCCTGCTGACCTTTAAGCCCCTTTCAGGATCTGCTGAATGGTTTATGGGGGCCCTGCCTTGCTGGCCCTGCTCTGGTCTTGTTGAATTTCTGTGAACCTCTCCTATATTCTGGTCCAGAGCTAGCAACTCATCTCACTTCCAAACATCTGATTTTAGCAACAACCTCAGCATTTTCAGGCCAGCCAGTCTTGTTAAATCTCTCTGAAAACATAAACCCCAAGCAGATCTTTTTAAAAGCCTTTGTAATTCATGCTTTCCATCTGCCTGTCAGACCACACAAAAAGATCCACTCTCTGTTTCTGGTTTCCTTTCCACTTCCCTCTTCCCCCTAGGAGCCTGTCCTGATGTCATAAACCCACAAAAATTTGCACAGATCCTGCCCATCTATTATATTTTCCCAGTGAAACAAGCAAGCACTTTCTGAGGATATGTTTGGCAGATCTGTAACCATTGATGGGTAATAAGACTTTGGGTAACCTGCTTTCAAGGAATTTCTGTATCTTTTTCCTGACATTCATCTATACTTTTACTGACTCATTTTTTTATCCATTCATGTATTGATGGGAAAAAAATTAAATTTTTAGAAGCAACCTTAGCATAATTCTTACAAGCTTTACAGCACATTAATAAGATGCAAAACAAGAAAGGAGGGAGTGTAAAAAAATCCCCTCTCTGAATCCATACTAGCTGCAAGTATACTTATATTGAAAACATGCCAAAGGATCCTCCCTTACCCCTCATAGATCTGCATTACAGATTTCATTTAGGCAGAGTTTCTGTGTGAATTCAGGAACCAGACTGTATCCCACACATCACCATCTCTCACAGAAAATTAATCCACAAACCACTACATGACAAGATTTTACTCTTCCAGGCCATCAAAACAGGGCTTCCCCCTTGTAGTTTGCAGTTTGCAAGGATTTAAGATAAAACCTAAGATAAGACTTTATCTCCCACATACAGGTAAATCCAGCACTGCACAAAACAGCATTCCAAACAGAATTATCCCCTGGGCAGGTGTCTCATCATGCCCTTGTCCACATCTGCCAGATTCACACCTGGAGTGAAGTGGAACATGTGCTTATGCCAGCATTTGGGTTGAACAGGCCTCAGACCAGACTTTACTGTGGTTAGAAATGTTCACCAAACAGCCAGTTGTAGTGAAGACTACCATTAATAGTCTGGTCTTCCAGCATTTTCCTCTCTTTTGAAGTACTTGCTTCCACATGAGCAATCAGTGAGTCACTGTAAAAACACCCATGACCATTCTACACCAACAGCCACTTGCTCAGGCCTTGGCCTGTATTTGGGTGTTCGTGTGATCGAGCCTCCTGATGTCTGTACAGCACCTGATAACAGTAATCCAAAATTAGGGGCTTCCCATCATTTCCTTGGAAATGTAAATCCCACCACATAGGACCACCTTACTCAGCCTCTGCAGAGCCTAACCAAGCCTTAAAGGCTCGCTCAGGAAAGGCACAGATAGATAGATAGATAGATAGATAGATAGATAGAGATATAGAGATATAGAGATATAGAGATATAGAGATATAGAGATATACATATTATATATATTATTGTATTATGTATTACACAGCAAGTGACATGTTTTCATCTTACTTTTGTAACACAGACACCAAGATCTTATCTTAGTGACTCCTAAATTTCCACAGTTCTTCATGGTGCATTCCAGTTCTCCATTAGCTCTTGTGAGCCTAAGACCCTGTCAGCCCCTTGCCCTGTTCTGTTCTGGAATGCACCCTTCCCTCCTCTCCACCCTTCTTTTACCTTTAGGCATTATCCAGCACCAGAATTTCTTGCCAATATATCTCCAGCGATTTCAGCTCACACCACTGTCAGCCAGCGTGAGCCAGCTCATCCCGGTACCCTTTAACCTCTTCCTACCCCGGAGCAGGTCCCTCGCATTAACACCACTCCCCCGCATCAGTACCGCACCCTCCTTTGCCGCCGCACTCACTAATTCCCACCAAATCCAGCAACCGGCCACACAATTTCGCAGTGAATTCAAGGCCAAGGTGGGTTGCCCGGCTCCCGGGGCGCCGCTGGCCGAGCCCCGGCCTCTCCCGGGGAAAGGCAGCAGCAGCTCTCGCTGGACATCACCCACCGCCCCAGCAGCGCCAGTGGCTCCCTGGGTCAGGAGCATCTCTTCCTTTGGCTATTAGATTCCCTAAAAACATAGAAATGAGGGATAGCGGCTGAAAAGGAGTAATTTTCAGGTTAAAGCATGTGGTAAATTGATTCTTTTTCTCTCTTTTTTTTTTTTTTGTTTTTTTTTTTTGTTTTTTTTTTTGTTTTGTTTCTGACGGGGTGTTCTTTTTTCTAATAAGCTCGTTTTGGAGACGAAACACAAACCAGCCTCATGCAGTTTCAGGGGGTTTACGTGCCTTTTATTTTCCGAACTTACGGCTAACAGCGGGTTTGAGGAGGGTTTTTTTGTTTGTTTTTACCCTAATAAAAAGGCAGAGAAAAATAAAGGGGAAACTGGAAAGGAACAGTAACAGAGGAAGTATATTCTTTTGCAACAGTATTTCTGTCGAAACTCGAGAGGTGGAAAACGGAATGAATTTTCACGTGCCTCAGTTGGTGCTAAAGGCAGCAGAAAAGGGTAAAACACTCCGTTCCTCTCCCATTGTAACCGTGCGTCCCTCGCTCTCTTCCATCTGTTGAGTTCCAGACGTGCCGCTGCTGCCCCGGGCGAGCTGCAGCCCCCGGGGCTCCCTGGAAGCCTCCGCCGGCTCGTCCTACGGAGCTGCTCCTCCTCGTTTCTTCCACCTGCTTAATCACATTTAAATATATTAAATACTTTCCTATTGTTGTTCTGGAATAGAAGTAATTGCCGCAGTTGCCATGGGGATGTTATGACAACACGGGGGGGATGCCCACGCCGTGAGAGGAGGCAGAGGTGTCCCCTCGCCTGGGGACGTGGGAAGTTGGTGTGCCTGACACCGGCGCTGCGCTCCCGCCGATGAGATCAGCCCGGGAGCGATGCGATGGATACCCGGGCTCGTCCCCGCCCAGGGGAGCACGGAGGAGGGATGTCCGGGAGCGGGGGCGAGGGGTGGGACGGTAAGAGCTGCGTTCCCTCAAGCGGTGCCACCGGCAGCAGCTGTGTTTGCTCAGAGCCGGCACAGAGGCCGCCCCTCCCGGTGAGCGGCACTCGGGGCCGCCCGGGCCCATCCCATCCCACACCACCACATCCGATCCCATCCCATCCCTCCTCTCCGGGCAGCGCCGGGCTGCAGGGTGGTTTCCAGATTGGGGAACCGGGCGGCGAGTCCTGGGACAGCCGCGGTAGCGGGGCCGCAGCATTCCGGGGGCCGAGGGCAGGACAGCGAGGGGTCGGGTCCCGCTCCTGGCTCTCCAGTAAAACAACCCATCGCTGTCCCCGCTGGAGCGGCCCCGGCTGACCAGGGCTCCTCGTGGAAGCAGGACCACCACCCTTCCCTGCCGTGGGTGTTCCCCGTGGCCCCAGCAGCTGCCAGGGAACACTACGGGCCGGAGCCGGGAGAACCGACACGACCCTGCTCCGAGCCTCCTCCATCCCCAGGGCCGCGGCACCCAGAAGGGTTTAAGGAGGGAGGGGGAAGAGGCGGCCCTGGAAAGCGTGCGAGAGTAGCAGGGATTCCCTCCTCAGGCTGAAAAATAAACTGGCCAGCCTGGAAAAGGCCCCCCCCGCTCCCCTGCCCGGCCTCGCTCAGCCCGCTGCGCTCAGCCAGAGCCGCGGCCCCGCCGCCGGCCCGCCCGGCCGGGCTGCCGAGGCTGCCTCGCAGCGAGCAGGGCGCGGGGAGGTTCATTTTAGGTGAAGGAATGTCATTTCGCTACTAAATGGTTAGTCTAATTTGATCTTTATTATGCTGTGGATTAGGGCTGATTCATATTAAACACGAGTGCAGTTAATATAACTCCGGAACGTGTCCCGCTGTATGTACAGCAGCCGCTGTTACAGCTCCGCCGCTTCCTGCGACCCGTGGATTAAGATTTAATTAACAGGGAAGTTTGCGAGCGCTCGCCCGCAGCCTCTCTGCTTCACAAATAATTTATACTCGGTTCAGCCGATTTTTATTCACGCGACAGCGTTTTATTTTACTCTATAAGGGACTTGAATATTTTATGTTCTGCCAGAGGCTTCTGTATACGAACCTCTACGAGGCAGCTTCAAACCCAAGGGATTTTTTTCTTTATTTTTTTAAATCTAGGGGAATTACTTCATAGGACAATTTATTAGATTCTCTTATACTCCGCCTCCTCCTACTCCCCTATTAACAGCCTAAACTACCCATATGAAAGTTAATCGTTGTGATCCCCATTGTCGGTTGTATAAATCCAAGCTCAAGCCAACCTCCAAGACACGGCAACAATTCTGATAAATTGTCCTGCTCGCCTAACTACACAAGAATGGCTTTTATAATTAAAAGAGGAGCTGAGTTAAATCAACAGCTCCTAAGCCCTTCTCAACAGGGCTAGAATGGGAGAAATGTGGCGACCTGATTTCTTTAAGTAGCAGCTCTTTGTAGCCCGTTCATAATCCTAGATATGGAAACCCATCCTGCACAAAGTCAGCTGCCAACCAAAAAAGGGGGGGAAAAAGAGAAAAAAAAAAGTTTATTCAGATGCTCAAAGTCCATCTTTTTTTTTTTTTTTCCAGTCTAACATAACCCTAGCACTTTATAACCAAACAGACAACTCCTTTTCCAATTAAAGTGGAATTAGGAAACTCAATCAAATTAGCTCACTATTAAAGCCCTTCTTTATTAAACCATTTTATTGTAGTAATATTAAGTTTCACCCGCTCTTGGAACACGAGACTTTTTAAAGTTTCCCTTGTGATATTGATTTGGCTGCTCCCAGGATGGATCGGGGTCAAAAGTACTTGCCTAGGTGAAATCTGTAATATTTACTTACTTTTTTCATTAGGTTTTTGTTCTTGTTTTTTAAGAAAATCTTAAACTGTATCCAAGTTGATCAATTGCACGCGGGATGGAAGAATTGCATTTTGGTGCAATTTGATTTTACCCAGGACCTTCCTTCCATATCTATAGCTGCGGCCGGACTCCTGTGCTCCCAGCCCCACCAGTATATTAACTGGTTGGTAGGAGCCGCGCTGGCAGCTCCCAGCCAATGTTTACACAGTTATATTTGAAGTGAGAAAGTAAACAGTCCAGCTGTGCCACGGAGCGGTTCGGTGGGATTAGGTTTCCATACCAACCAACTTTAGGAGCTTTTACAGTCTTAATTCAACCATGCACTGAACTTGTTCTTTGTGAGTAATAGTTTCCCTGGGCCAAACACTCCCAGGACTGGCAAGAAAGTCACGCTCCGGCCTTCGGCAGGATCGCACGGGGGCACGGCCGCTGCCCCCCGCTCATCCCAATGCAGAAATAAACAGAGGCAGGACAGCCCTACTTTCAAAAGTCTTACTTTTTGATCTTGGAGAACATTTGGACACCGCTGCCAAAAACAAGAAATAAGTAAAAAAAAGCCAGCAGCCTTTACTCTCGGATGAGGGTGAAGGACGCACAGCTCCAAAAACAGAGAAACCTTCCCTGCACGTACTCCCTGCACTGATCTTAACCCATCCATCACTGCCGCAAACACATCCTTACATTCTGAAAAACGTCATTAGTATAGATCACTTTGCTTATTTTGACACAGAAACAACTAAAACACACAATCAAATTTCAGATACTAGGAGGAAGTACCTTCCCGTTGATACACAACCCGTGGTCAGCAAGGTGGGATTTGCTTTAACCAGGCTTCTCTTTTCAAAAATGCCAAAATTCCTAAATATGACAAAAAACAGCAAGGTATCAAAGGGAGAAATCTTGCTTAATTTATACCTCTATAGGTTTGGGGTCTTTTTCCCCAGGAGTAAATAAGAAAAAGACCAGAACCAGAAATAAAGGTATTTGACAGTTTCAGCTGATAATGAACTTGCTCTTGCTTGTATGGTTCATTTTTATTTATAAATTTATCTGAAGAATATCTAGTTTGACCATGATAAAAATGTAGTAAACATGTCTGTACTATTTGCATAAACTCCTTTAAATATTGACTGTACTTGTCAAATGAATTTCCCAAAACACATTTCCATCATCTCATAAAATACCACCTGCCATTCATAAGACCGATTTTTTTAATAGAAAATAACATTTATTTCTATGAAATGGAAACACAGAATTACCTGTTAGAAACAGCAAGAAGTTTGCTACATCGGAACAAGAAAGCAATTTTCTTGCAGATCACAAATGAAGGAGGCTTATTAAACCGTCATACACCATTGGCGCCGAGGTCCTACGGACAGTTACAAATATATCTACTTTCCAATGTTATATACAGACCATAACGTTTCTGGGGGCGGGAAGGAAAAGGTTTTCAATTTGACAAGGTTTCATCTATATGCCTGGTAAGTATTACAATGCGCTGTCTAACCTTTAGCTTAACGTTAATACCAAGTTCACCTACGAGTTACATTAATAACTTAGATTTCCATTTTATAACATTATACACTTGCTAGTATACATATATATATATGTATGTGTGTGGGAAAGAGCGTGTGTGTGTGTGTGCACACCCCACAACGCACTGAGGATATCCATGCTTATGGCCATAAGCAACAAAGAGTGACTTATGTCTGGACAATGAAAGTGCACCTTTATCACCTTAATACACCTACGTGTGTCCGCGCCGGGCTCTGCACGCAACCTCCGCCTGCACGGGGGCGAGAAGGCTCCCCGTGTCCGTCCACCCGTGCCTACCTAGCTACCTCTACACTGACGAGCTTTAGGAAGCCGCTATTGCTTCTCGGGGGTGTTGTTGACCATGGGCCCGTAGAGCCCGCTGGAGTACACCTGCTCCTTGTGCACGGCGGAGCGGTCCCGCATCAGGTCGCTGAAGGCATAGTCCACGGGCGGCCGGAACCCCAGCGTGGGCATCAGCCCGGCCGTGGAGTAGGGGGTCATGAAGGCCAGTCCCCGGCTGTGCGCCGAGTAGGCGAGGCGCAGGGGGTTCAGTCCCAGGTGGGTGCCCAGGGGGTAGGCGCCGGCCTCGGCCCCGAAGTGCGTGGCGTTGGGCTGCAGCGGGGAGAAGGCGGAGCGGCTGCCCAGAGTGCCGATGGCCGGGGCCATGGCGCCGGCGATCAAGGGCCGGTGGTGGGCGGCGGCGGCAGCGGGGGTGGGCGGCAGGCCCTGCAAGGCGCCGTCCCGGGCCCAGCCCTCCTCGGGGCCCTTTTCCGGGCCGCGGTTGTTGAGGATCTGCTCGATGGCCTGTACCACGTCCCCGCCGCAGCCCTGCAGCACCAGCTCCAGCACGCTGCGCTTGTGCGCCGGGAAGACGCGCGTCAGGATGTCGATGGGAGTCCGCTGCCGGCCGCCGGCCGAGGGCGACGGGTCCTGCTCGTCCTTGTCCGCCTCCGAGCCCGAGTCCGAGCCCAGCGGGCTGATGGAGCCCGGGCTCTCCTCCCCCTCCTTCGGGCCCTTGGAGACGGGTGAGCTCAGGAAGGACTCGCCGTCTCCGTTCTCCGAGCCCGAGCCGTGGCGAGCATCTGGGGAGGAGGTGCCGGGCACGGACTCGCCGTCCGGGGAGAGGGGCTTCCCGCCCGCCTGCTGCGGGGTGACGGCGCGGCTCGGCAGCAGCGTCTTGGGGAACAGCTCGAACTTCTGCATCTTGGACTCTGCGGGTTGGGGGGCAGAAGGAAGAGAGACCGTCAGTGCGGCTGCCCCCGGCGGGCCCCGCGGAGCCGTCGGCGTCGGGGCCACCCGCCCGCAGTTCCGCGCCCCGCTCATCTCCCACCGCCTCTCCAGGCCCCTTCCCCCATGTCCACATCTCCGAGGGGGCGCAGCGCGGCCTTACCTGAGGCGCCGGCGCCTCCCTCGCCGCCGCCCCCGGCGCAGACGGAGCCGAACACCTCGTACGCGGGCCGGGGCGGGATGATGCCGTTGGCAGCCGCCAGCGCCAGCCCCTCGGCCGTGCCGTAGAGCAGCTGCAGCTCACGGGCCTCGTTCTCCTCCTGCGCCTGCTGCCGGCGCAGCGCCACCTGCGCGGCCATGACGCGCTGGCGCTCGGCGATGAGGGTGCACTTGGCGCACATGCAGTCTTTCCAGCGGCAGTACCGCTTGTGGCCCTTCAGCGCCGACACCACCCCGTGGTTGCGGCAACGAGCGCACTTGGGTGTCCGCGGGTACTTCTCTGCCGCCCGCAGCAGCAGCGGCGGCGCCCGCAGCAAGCTCCCGGCCACGCTCACCGGCAGCGTGGCCGCGGCCGCAGCCGCCGCGGCCGCCACCGAGCTGGGGGGCACCGGGGGGGGCGCGGCGGGCACGCTGGGCAGCTCTGACCGCAGCTCCATCCCGGCGAGCCCGCCCCGAGAGAGCGGCCCCCCCTCCCCGGCCTCCCCCAAAGCGACGCGGGGCGGGGGAGCCCCCGCGCCGCACCCGCACCCGGGCGCGGAGAAATTCCCGGTGCCTTCAAGCGCGGTCACGAGTGGGGGGCACACGGAGCCCCGGGTGAGGACACGCGAACCCCAGCGCCTGTCCTCTCGCCTCGAGCGCTGCCCCCGTCCCCCCGCACCGGCACACGGCCCCGGAGCGGGGCTCAAGTGAGGACGGGCCCGACGGGAGTCGTTCCGCGCCCTCCTCCCCTCCGCGCCCGAAAAGCAAAGCTAACACAAGAAAATCCAAGAAAACTTAGATCACTCTCGCTTCCTTGCTCTCCTTGCGCATCTGGAGGGGCAGCACCAAGTCCTTCGCGCCAGGCTCAAAAAAAGAGCTCTCCCGGCCGCGCTTGCGGGGTCGCCGCTCCCCACGGCGCCCCGGTGCAACCCGAGCTGCTCCCTAAACTCCGCTCCCCCGTCCCCCTGCAACTGCAGCCACAGACTAGCAGCGTCCCTTCAAAGAACAATCCGGCACCTTCAACGACAGGATCCCTCGCCACGAGCCGCAGAGGCTAAAATCCAGCGGAGAATAGCAAAAAAAAAAAAAAAAAAAAAATCGCCCCTTCTCCCGAGCAGCACCTCCGCAGCCGGGCGGAGGAGCCGGGCTCACCCGGCACGGCGAGCCCGGAGCAGGCGGCCGGCGTGG
>JACBWW010000016.1:19937274-20009774 GCA_020086605.1 Lanius collurio
TGTTTCCGTGGGCTCCTGCAGCACGGCCCCACTCGCTGTGATAGGCAGAGTTGGGGCGCAGGATCCCAGAGCTGGGCACGTAAACGCCCAGTGCGTGTTTCTGCTGTTCGTCCAAAGTCAGCAGAGGACACCCCTTCGTCCAAAACACTTAGCCATGTGCTGGTTTTAAATGTTACACTCAACTTCAATCCGACATCGTAATAGCAGAGTTTTATTAAATAAAAATTTAAAAATTGAGAGGTTATGTAATGTAACTCCAGGATTCAGCAAGTTCTGAGGACATTTGTCCAAATCTCCCCCAATTTCAGGGGCGTTTGACGGGTACCCACGCCCCGCTCCTGTCCGGCCGCCCCCAGGGCAGGCAGCAGCCCCGGCAAGCGCCTGGAGGCGGCGGGGACTGGAGGCGAAGCCGCCGCTCCCGGGAAGCGCCGCTCTTCGCCGGGGTCGCTCCTCACCCGGAGCCGAGGCCTCTTGTCGGACCCGGCACCCTGCTCCGGGATCAGGCAGACTCTGCCTTCCCGCTTTCCCGGAGGGAAGTGGCTGGAGGGGCTGCTTCCAACCGGGACCCATCTATTCCTGTGTTGCTGTCCTTCTACGAGGTGCATTCAGAAAAGGAGAGCTCGGCATCACACTTCTCACCGGTTTGATATTTTAACAACAGTAATTTCTCCCCTGTCCGCGCTTTCCTTTGAAAACTTTCACTGTGAACCCAGAAGGTGCGCACATTTCACAGATTTATTCGAACAAACCACCCCTGAGCTGTGAGTTCGCCCGGACCAGCGGAGGCGCCGCCAGGACTTGCTACGGGCTCGGGGCTCTCTCCAGCTCTGTCCCGGCCTGCCAGAGCCCTGTGTGTGTGTGAGCATGGACGGGAGGTAGCGGGGAAGTGGATGCTGCTCTCCCCCCACCCCTCCCTTCTTCCTCCCCTCTCTCCTGCTGCAATTCATTTCTGTTTGACGAGGCACAATAAAATCTTCATGTACATCCCTGCTCCCGTGTCTTTCTGGGGGAGGGATGTTTGTTTTAGGCACGCACAGAGCAGCCGCGCTCCTGCTGCCCGGGTGGGACAAGGAAAGAGAAATTCATTTCTCCAAACCCGGTGAAACGCGACTTTAAAGCCCCCGAGACCGGTCTCGCTCCTAGCTTGGCTCTGGGAGCATCCCCCAGCGTCAAACCGCGGGAGGAACTCAGGCTTGGACCCAGCTCCTCTCTTCCTCCCCGCCGGCGCTGGCCGGGCCCCGCAGGAGCAGCCCGGGTTGGCACCGGGCGCCTGGGCCGGCTCCAGGGAGCGGGGCGGGTGCCCTGCCCGGGCCGGGCGCGGAGAGCCGCCGACCCCCGGAGCCACCGGACCCAAGGGGTCCTAGAGGGAACCCCACCACGGTCAGGGCAGTCCGCGCCCTCCAGACGCGTGACAGTCGACTCTACTTCGTTACAGGGATGACCAGAGACGCCGCGTTTCGTTGCACGGTGCCTCGGTTGCTGCTCAGTTATCCCCGCTGTGCGTTCGACTCTGGCAGCATCCAGAAATTCACCACTCGGCGCCCACGGCCCAGCGCTCACATCTGGATCAGCTCGATAAAACACGATAGGGGTTTCGTGTATTTATTCCGAAGAAGCCCCGATTTCCCCGGTGTTTCTTTCTCTCCTCACTCCCCTTGATTCATCTAAAGGCTTCCCCTGTACGGCTGCTCCGGTGCCCAAGTTTGAGAGGGCTGCAGCAACGGTGCTGCTGCAGCTTCCCCCAATTGCAGCAGTAAAATCTTAATTAAAAAGCGCCCGGCTATTGGCTGCCATGCGGGGGAAGGGACACGCACGCCCGCAGGCAGCGCAGCCCTCGGAAACATCCCAGAGAAATATAGTTCTTGATTAGTGTATTTTCATCTCGTTCTTAGCGGAAGACAGTTTGTAAGTACCTGCTAATGTTAGTGCTCTTTAAGGTTTCAATTGTTCTAGGGGGTTTGCCATTGACTTTTTCATTATTTACCTACTGAATCAAAGTAAGCAAATGCCATCTGTTTCCCTGCTGCTATCATCTTCACTTTTAATTATCCGCCCAGCCGCCTAATAGAGATGATATTAAACTAAATCTTTTTGACATTAAAAGTAATTATCCCCAAACCAATATTACAAGAATGAAAATTATCACCACCACTACCCCCCCTCCTTCAAGAAAAAGGCACATTCCTCCTAGTCCAGGCAACCTCTTCAGATCCGGAGCGAGGAAAGGGAGACGGAACTCCCGTTAGCCCGGACTTCTCCAGTATTTGAAACATTATTAACTCGATTTCCCGGCTCCCAGTGGGGGAGGAGAAAGCGTCAAGGAAGAAAGATTTGTGGAAGAAAATAAGGGAAATTCGGGGCTCCGCGCACTCCTGCGCGGGCCCCTCTCCGTCCGCAGCCCGGCGGCGGCACGGGGGGATCCCACACCGGAGCGGGGCCGGGGCTGGCTGACCCCTCGGGGTTCCTCCGGGGCCGGCTCAGGTACCAGCCGCCGGCTTTTGGAGAACAGCGCATCCTAAATTCACAGACACGGGGGCCTCGGAGGGCTTCGCACCATCCAGCGGCCCCGCCGTGCGCATCGCGCCGGCCTTGCGGGGTCGGTCATTAGAGGGACATTGGAGGAATCGGGGCCGTGATGAAGGGGCACGGCGGGTCCTCTGACAGATGGCCGCCGGCTGAATTACCTCCACAGAGTCATTTCGTTTACTCTTCTCCGCCATTTCTCCTCCGACTCGCTTTAATACGAGCCAGAGCCGCGTCCCCCATTTCCTTTAATATGTGCTAAACTGAGCTAATTTTAATTGCATGTTTCAACTTTGCTAATTAAATAGAGTGGTCTAATTAAAAGTGACTAGGGAACAGTTTTAATTCAACCCTCTACTTTTTTAACAATCCATTATGCAACAAATCCAGGGTAAGCCCTCCCTTTAAAAAAGCTACAGATGATTGAGTTTTTACACCTTTTTACACGCTCACAATGGGGAGACTTGACCCAACATATGTAGCAGTGGGGCCGGGCCCCCCCGGCTCCCCGGCGGGGCATCGCGACCGAGCCGCCTCGCTGCTGCTGCCCCGCCTGAGCGCGGCTGGACCCGGGGGCTTCCCGGGGCCTCCCCGCTGGAAGTGCGGAGACTATTAGCCCAGCAGAGGTTAGAGTAGCACATCCCCAAGACAGCAGCCTAGGATTTGGGAAAATCGGGCACTTTACACGCTTCATCTCTTCACCAAGTGCTCATTAGGTTGTTAACCTCTGGTTCACATGAAAGGGGCATGTGATGAATCCCCTCCCGAACAAATGGGTGCATCCCCCTTCAGGCACTGAACAAAGCCCTTAAAATAACTGCACAAGAAAGCCTTTAGTTGTTACTCTAAAATTTCTTTTCTCTGAGAGCTTGTGCCCATCCACACACAGGCACACCGACACACAGAAAGAGGAAAAAAAGCTCACACACGCAAAAATCCATCCATCACCACCCCCCGCCTCCCCCGCCGTGTGCTGGAGCTAAAAATTAAAAATCCGTGTTCCGTCCCCAGGGTCTTCGGCGCTGGCTGATGTCCCCCGGGTTTGGCTGAGGCTCGGGCTGGGGCTTCCCAAGGGAGGGGAAGGAAATCTTAATCGCTTTAGCGGGGCGGGCGGGGGAGCAGCCTCTGCCTGTGGAGGGGGAAAGCCACGCGTCCCGGCCGGGGGCAGCGCTCTGCGGGGGCACGGGGGTGTAGGGGTGCCCATGCCGGCCCTCGCTCTGCTCTCCCCTCTTCCATCCGCCAGAGAGACGAGCTGAGCGGATCCGCAGCGGAGGAGGGCGCGGGCAGGAGTTTCCCTTTCTTGCCAGGGGAGTGTGGCGAAGGCTGGGACATCTCGGGGGGAGCCCAGTGCCCCCAGTGCCCCCTTCCCTCCCCGGCCCCGCTCTGCGCTGGGAGCGAGAGCAGAGGATCGGGTCCCCTCCTAAACCAGACGGGCTCAACCTCCCGAGCCAGAGGTGTCTGCTCGGGGCTCGCTGCCCACGGAGGGCCGGCCAGGGAGCCGAGCCTGGTTCCGCGTTCCCACCGCTCGCCTGTGGATTTAGGGCTCTTTAAGACCTTTGCTTTTCTCTCCCTCCCTCCTTCTCCCTCTCTATTTTTATTTCCCAGCCCCTCGGGCATGGATTAAAGTGACAGACAATTTTCCCCTCGCACCTTATTGATGGTTAAATGCACTCTGAGTTAATGCGCGGGAAGCGGGCAGGGAGGGGGGGCTGTCCCGGCAGCGCTGCGAACCTCGGCGGGTCGACGGAGCGGCCGCGGGCCGGGGGCGGCTCGGCACGAGCGGCGCCGCTGCCTCCCCCCATCCCCGCGGCCGTGGCTGCGCGGCAGCGGAGGCTCCGCGGGGATCCCCCGCGTCCGCGGCGCTGCCCGTGGCCCAGGGACACGCTCGTGTGCCGCAGCCTCCCGGCAGCCGCGGGGACACGCGCTGGCACCGCCGGGCGCACGCAGGTACCGCGGGGGCAGCAGCTCCGAGCCAGAATGACTTGGGGAAAGCCCCGCTCTGCTAATTTACCGTAGGGCGCTCCGAGAGGTTCATTAAAAGGGCTCTTGTCAGCTCCCTAACGATCCGAGAGCTTTTTAATTATATTTTATATTCCCCTACCCGTCTCCTAACTTCAAACACATGGTAAAAAGGATTTGCTGTTTTGTTTCAGGTAAAACCTAATAATTAAAATTCAGACCCCGTCCCATGCATCTGCTTCGCCTTTGCCAAATGAATTGAAGGGAGAGAGAAAAGCGATTTCATTGAGATCACAGATGGGGTGCAGGTTTTTGGAAGAAATTTGAGAAACACCATTGTCCAGAATCAAAACTCTATGTCTTGCCCCACAAAGGGGGCTGCTTTAAGCCCCTCAACTTCTATGGGGCTTGTTTTTTAAACTTTAAGTGTTCCGCACAATAAGCTGCCACCAAAATGTCACAACCACTCTAATTCCAAGTGTGTCTCACTGCAAAGGGTGCAGAAAAATGAAGGGAGCAAAGGGAAGGAGTGTAATTAAAAACCCTGGAGCTCCCTCCTGCCTGCTGGGGCCCGGCGACCGGTCCGGGGCGGGGGCGGCGGGGAAGTGCCCCCGCCCGTGGCAGCGGGACGGACACCCCAAGGTGCGGGGCTGCCCTCCCCGCGCCGCTCCCGCATCTGCCCGGCCACATCCCGACTCTGCACATCGGAGCGCTTCCATATTTTGAAGGCTACATTGTTTCATTAGCCGAAAGCAGAAGATTAATGATTTTATTTTTATTCATTATCATGACAGCCCCGAACGGATTTGCCAGAGGATTCCCCCCTTCAGTGTTTATTGCCCCAGGAGCTCAGGAGCGGAACCATCCTGACGGAATGCGATAGATAAACACAGTCTATATCGTTAGAGACATATCGAGGGGGTTTGCGGAGGGGCGGGAAGGTCGATGCAACAGCATCATCCAAAACCACACGCACTTCGGGGAAAAAATTATTCTTGTGTTCTTTTTCCAGTTCACACGCAGTATTTAAGGGGCCCTTGTACAAACACAGACTTCTTTCAAGTTAATGACGGACCATCCGCAATCTCCCACGGCACCGTCCAGCCCCGGTGCCATCAGCCCCGCGGGACCGGGCAGCGTTGGGGCGATGCCCGAGCCTGTGGCTCCATTTGTTTGTTTGGCTGTTTATTTGAGGGTTGTTGTTTTGTTCTTCCTGGGAATGCCCGGTTTTCCCTTGCGCGCCCCTTGCCCAGCGCCGGGCTGAGCGGCCCCCTCTCCGCCCACGGGGAAAGGCGCGGCACCGAGGCTTTCCCCCACTTTTGACTTCCCTTTAACTATTTTTTTAGTAATTGTTAAGTAATTTTTGGTGGCGGTGCGGGCAGAGCGGGGCCGGGGTGCGGAGCCAGGGCGGCCGCGGAGGGAAGGGAAGGGAGACCCGCGGGGGCGGCTCCGCGCCCGGCGGCAGCCGCAGCGCTCCAGTCACCCCGGGAATTCTGCCCCGACGGCTCCATCCGGCCCGGGAGAGGCCGAACGGCGGCTGCGGTGCCGGCCGGTCCCGCGGGATGCCCGGGAAGGGTCTTGGCCCCCATCCCGCCCCTCCAAGCTAACACCTTCCCGGGGAGCCGCGGCCGCGAGGTGCGAAGGCGAGGTGGGAGCCGCATCAAGGCGGGGATCTCTTCTTCGGTGTTTTTGTTTGTTTATTTGGTTTGGTTTCCCCACGTTAGACGATACTTCAACAGCCACACAACGTCTTACTCACCTTCGTCTAAACCTTGGAAAAGTATATTTCAGCAAAAGAGTGCTCTCTTTAATTTGCAGGTTATACTTCACTTCTAAAAAAATACCTCCCGCCTTTCTTTATTAGATCTACACAATTATAAATTATTTTGTTGTTCTGCATCAGCGAGCTTGTAGTTATTAAAAAACAATTCCTTCTCCATTGCCATCAGAGTTTGGAAATGCTTTCCCTTATACAATCAAAGTCCTCATTAATCAGGACGCATAAACAGGCAAATAGGCCTACACAAAATGAAAAATATTTCTAAGTACACATCAGAATAATTTTTAAACTCCTAAAATGGCCGCAACAGAACGGGGGTTTTCAAATGACAACAAATGAGGTCTACCTGTAAATTTAGAAAAGGCAAGATCATGAGTAGGATGTCATAATTACAAGGTATAAAATACTTATGAGTGATACTAACTCTTGCTAATGGAGACTGTGACAGTAGATTAAATAAAGCATAGAGGCAAATAAAACGATAGAAAGTACATTTTTTAAGTGAATGAAAACATATTCACTACTTTACAAAATGATAATAATTTTTAAAAATCACCAGGGTGATTTTTGAAGAAAACTGCATAAAGAGGAAGATAACAAAGAGAAATTAAAGTCACAGGTGAAAGCCTAAGATTGTAACCAAAACTTTTTGAAGACACTGTTTTAGATCCTCAAAGTACACGTGTATCTGACTTAAAAAGATACAGCACGCCCACAAGAAGTAGTTGGGCCATGAGAAACAGCATGTTAAAGGATGTAATTGGAAGACAGACTTAAAGTAGGAAACTAGAAAATTGGAAAAACCCATGGAAATTTAACTTTTGGAAGACATGAATCCCAAATTAAAGAACTGACAGACTCCAAGGAACAATTACCAAAGGTGTAAAGGATAATTAAAAGTATCAGAAACCGAAAACTTGCCAGAAGATTATTGGACTAATACATTTTTACAGTGTAAAAGACTCCTTTGATTAAAAATAGGGCATTTGCAGAAAAACCAAGCTAGTCATCTATAGCAGTGTTCACTGCAGTGGAAACATCTTTTCATGATTTTTTTTTTTTAAAAAAAAAGGTAATATTATCAGATTGATAGCTAGAAGCAGAAAGCAACAGTTTTCACAGTGAGATTTCAGCAATGTCCCCAAGGATCTTTGGGGGAACCTGTGTTATTCAAGGTACTCAGACACCACTACCTGGAGAAAGGGATCAGTGGTGAGCTGATGATAAATTAATAAATAACACAAACTCATTCAAGTTGAGTGGATCAAAAGGGAACAGGGATGAACTGTGGAATCCTGTGGAATATTGTCACAACATAGAGCTGGGTAAACAGTAAAGGAAACTCAGTGGTGCTAAGTACAAAATAACAATCCTGTTAACCAGTAGTTTTGTAATCACAATAACTAATGAAGCCTCCTTCTATAACCAGCAGTTGAGTGACATTTTAATTGAATTATATTAAGGCTGCAGTGTGACTTCAGTCTTTATTACACATAAAAGAATCCACAGAGAAAAGACCTGACTAAGGAGTGAATTCTCTGTTATCTAGTGAGACATTAAAACCCTTTGAAACTTTCAGGGTGATCGGGTCTGGAGTGACTCCCAAGAGCTGGATCTAAAGTGAGCCTTGCCTTCACTGCACACACTCAAGGGACCTTCCATCTGCCTTCCTATTTCCTGAATTCTGGGCTGCCAACTTTGACAAGACTTAAGGAATTTTCAGACAGCAAAAACCTTTATAGCATTTAATTTCCTTGATTTTTAAAAATTTTTTTTAATGGATGTAAAATGCAAAGGTAGTAATAAGGTATTAAAAAAAATGTATTTCAAGGAGCATCATCTATTTCATCCCACATAAATTACCAGTGCTGTCGGGGGAGCAGCCTGGCCTTCCTCTCATCTTCATTGACTCACCTATGGGAGCTGCAGCAGCCTCAAAACTGCTCCAGGAAAAAAAATGGTCAGTTTTTAACTGGTTTGCCTGGTCCCAGTGCAGGTGGAGGCAGAGATGGCTCTGTGGGCAGAAGCACAGACCTGTATCAGACTAAACTGAGTATAAAACTGCCTAGATCCTGACACATTTAGTGCTAAATTTGCTAGTCCCCACCTGTCATCTGTGGGGAAATAGTTTCTGGTAGAAAACAATGCCTCATGCTGTGTACAGCGTAATTTCTGCTTCTTTTCATGACCTGTCCAGAAAGAAAAATGTAACTAAGGCTACTGTAGTTGCCTTCTCTTTTATACAAACAGATTAATAAAACTAAACTTGGGTGCAGAATCAGCATCCAGTCTCCACTCCCAGCTCTTTTGTTCATAAAGACCAATGGCTGCAATGAACATCCACTGTCAAGGGCTGGATGGCTCATCCCAGGCAAGCACCCCGCTGCCAGCCTAAGGACTGATTGGCACTCTCCCTCCCAAGGACCTTAAAGGAATCCTGTATTCTGGCAGTCAAACAGCTTTGAGAGTGAGCAGCACATGCTTCTAAAGTAGCTGTGCTGGGGTGGTGTTGAAGCAGACTGTAGAATGTCCAAGCCAGGGACTTGTTTCTCCTCAGGACCTCACAACACTGGAAACACCGAAGTGTGAATTACCATCACTGGAAACTCCTCCTCGGGAGGAGGTCACCAGCACTGTTGCCAAATAAAAATGTATCCTCTGCTTTGTCAAACGGTGGAAGGTCTTGGTGCTCACCTCGGTGCACAGCCTGAGTGCTGAGAGCCCTCAGGAGCAGGACAGCAGGAGGGGAAGTCTCTGCCCCAGGGAGGAAAGGCACACGTAAGGACATCTCCATCTTTAGCATTTCTGACTAACTGCTCCAAGCAGGTTCTGGTTCTGCCTGGTAGTGACTTTCACATGTAGAGACACCCACTTAGATCTTTTGTGCTTGCTGTGGAACCTGTTTAAGGCTCTGAAATCTTCTCTTGCACTGTTAAGGGAGCCTGGACACGAGACCTGGATAATGAAGTGCTTCAGTCTTGAGAGTCTGGGATATTGTGGTTTGATTTTTTCCCCACACATGGAAGAGTGAAATCATATAACTTTTTAGTAGAAATATTGCTGCAATTGAAAATTTATTTTAAGTTTCTAATGTCACCGAGTAGTTACAGTTTATGAAAGCCAAAGTCCTCTTCTGCTACATTAAAAAGAATAGACAAACCCCCCAACACAGCTCCATTAGAAACAACCTCAGCACTCCCATGGAGCTGAAGGGTGCATATGCAGAGAGTACAGAGCAAACACTCATGTTCTGCATGGTCTCTAATAATGATTTCAAACACCACTGTCTACAGGCAGAAAGTTTCTCCCAAAGCCAGAGCGTGCCCCACCTTCACCCCATGAGTAACAGAAGTCGACGCATAGCATGGGATTCCTTTCAGCAACAGTAATTCCTTAAGACTTAAAACTAATGCACTAATCACCTTAATGGTAATCCATTAATGTGAAGAACCTGAAGATCAAAAGGCAGAATCAGGGGTGTGCTCTGTAGCAACGGTGTTACAGTTTTAGGGTAATACTGAATTACAAAATTCGACTGTCTAGAGGATTATCCATGCCAGCAGAGCATGTGAAGTGAATACCAGGAGAGCAAAAATTGATGGCATAGAATATTAATATTTCTACACAGGGATTGGTTTGTGTTGATGATGTGATTCAGAAAGGTGACTCGACATGGCTGCTTCTTGAAATCAGGCCCAAAGTATTTAAGGACCAAACTTGTTAACGTTTTATTTAAAGAGCGATACACTTGTTTATGTTGTGGCAGAACGATCCCTGCACTCTGATCTCAAAATCTTTATATCAGAGGGCAGTAATGCCACCACTTTGAACACTTCCAGTTAATTATCACTAGAACATTTTGGTAATGACAGTGTCTTTTGCAATATGAACAAAATGAGGGAAAAAATAATAAAAGAGTTTAGGGAAAAAAAAAAAGGCCAAACAACCCTGGGAGCACTGACTTCAACAAGTTCAACAAATATTCAAGCCACATTTAATAACTTTATAAAACTAGTATCAAAGTAAAGAATATATAGTCAAAATACAGAAATCAAGTTGAGTGAGAGAAAACAGCCTGATGAGATCAAACAGAAGTTAAACAGAACAGATTAATATAAACAAGTTAGCTGAAAGGTCACTTTGCTTCGTGTAGCACTATTTCAGCATTTTCTTTCCTCAATGGGCAGCTTAGAAGGAAAAAAAAAGATATGCATCACTTTAAAATCCTGCTGTATGTTTAACTGTGATTGTAGAAACAGCATCACCCCAATTTGCAACCCATGTTAAATTCTTATTTAATAAATGCAGTGGATTTTTTTTTTTTTTTTTGGTAAGAAAATGAAAGTTCAGAATGAAGCGTCTGCATTCAGCTTTCCATTACACATACCATTCCATTGGCTAGGAATTCTTTTATTTGTGAACTGCAAATTATTAGGATTTGCTTACACTTCCAAACCTTTTGTTTGTCATAGATACTTCACTTCTAAAAGTGTCTGGTGTAGCACTCACTAATTACAGAATTATAAAAGGTAGAATAAGGCTTTGCCCACTCAGAAATTCGCATTTTTGGTAAAGGTAACAATATATCAGCATCACTAACATCCTAATAATAGGCATACATTTAATTTTATATCACCATCCTTCCAAAGAAAAAAAGAAAGACTAAAAGATGTGTGCAACTGGTTTTAGCTTAGTATAAAATTTTCAAATCAGAACTCATTCAGCTATGATAAACACTATGAATTACGTATAAACATAGATGGAAAACAATGTGCCAGGCTTTCAACAACAAAAAAACTTGATTAGCAGATGATGATCCTGTAGTGCTATTGTGCACTATCCTGAAAGCTCAGAGAGAAAATAAAAAAAAAAGAAAAAAGAAAAAAAAGAGGAAAAATTAAAAAAAAAAAAAAAAAAAGCCCCCAAACAAACCATTTTTGATGCAGGTTTGGCATCAACTGCACGTTATGGTTTTAGCCTCAGTATGCTCATTCTGTGGTTGAGAAATTTAAAGTACCAGATTTTTCCACATCAGATAGCAGGTAGCTGGGTGCATACATTTCAGACAAGAGAACTAGGATTTCTTTAATTTGAGATGGGATCAATAATGTATAGTTAAAATGTCCAAAGTGTGCAACAATAAGGCAGATTTCATATTACACCACCCCTTAAAATACCCATTGTTTGATGAACCAAACATGGTGTTTTAAACCAGCAGAGTAATAGGAGACAAGCAAGTGCCAGAATGAAGAAAAACTGCTAAAATGGGAACTGCCCTTCCTTTCACAAGGACAAATAAAGAACTTTTGTATCTGGTTTTGAAAGGTTTTTAACAGCTGATATTCAATATCAGCTGATTCCTGAAGTGTTGGCAAGATACCAGGTTTCTGGTACTGGCCACGTCTAATGTTATTTAAATATTCACATCATGCAGTAAGCAGTTTCACACTGCAATGTAATGGAAAATACTTCCTAAACTGAATTGGAACTGAGACCCAAAGCAGAACCAGTAAATAAATATCTCGCATATATGTCAAACTATATTCTCCAAACAAAACCTTACATCTTATCAAAGAAGTCAGAAAGTACTAACAAAAATTATATGCTTTCTACTATAATACTGTTAATTTTCCATAGCTGAGAATGTCCCATTGATTTTTTCTGCCTTTTTAAATTAGTTGACGAAGTAGAAATTCAAACACAGAAATAAAATGCATATATATGAGAGCACTGGCTCAGTGAGATATCAAATATACAGCATTCTAGTGTCAAAAGTACAGGCAGAAATGTCCAAGATTTCTTGGTGAAAAAGGGGCATTTGAGGAGTAAAAATTCTACTTAACAATCACTCACATTTTAACAGTGCATTAATTATAACAAAAGCTGGATGATAAGTGAGCAACAGAATCATAATGCTCAGTGTTCATAGCAGAACTTTATCCTCTGCTCATTTAAATGAGGTTGGAAACATATACTCATGTATGTGGAACTTTAAGTAGCTATGTTTGTTTTTTTCAATTTCTCAGGATTCTTGCAAGAGGCAAACTTGTGACATGGAATTGAGCTGGATTTCAGTACAAGGTGGTGCTCAGAGAAGTCTTCCTCTCGATGCTGTGCCTCTGCCTTATCAAAGGAGGAGTAGTCCTACAATCTTGTTTGATCTATTCTTTTGCCTCTAGGAAAAGGGTTTCTTGAGGATACAGTTTTACCTCCAGTAATGATTTATTTGGATCCAGCTGGGTTACCTGTAAATACATGAACACAAAGATATGTGTAAGTAGACTTTTGAATTGTTTATCTTCACGGTGCAGACTTTATCAGGGAAAATTTCTGAGTCCCTCCATCAGTGATAAATGAAGTAGTGAGTATTATTTTCCAGGATGTAGATTAAGAAATATATATTGTGTTTTCTGTTGTTGTTATTGTAAGTATTATTTTGTAGTAACAATGAACAGAATAAGGAAAAACCAGAATCCCTGACATTAATTCCAGGAAGGTCTGGTTCTCAACCATAAACTAATGCATGAGTTTGTTTTTGTCAAAGTTAAGAACTTTTGGAAGGATTACTAAAACATGTGAGCTAAGATGAAAAATAAAACTGTACTCCTAGATAATTATCCCAAAATTTCAGTCAAACTGCTGGTGCAAGCAGCATAGCCATCCCAACAGATCTCTCCATTGAAAAGGGAAACTCTATTTTCCCACTCCCTTTCTTGCTCCCAAGTCACGTGGTGGAACACCCAGCTTTCACTCACTTCAATGCTTTCCAGACACCTCAATGATCCCAGGCTGGGAGAAAACTGTTTAGTTTTCTATACATTTACTTATACAGACAAATTAATGACAACAAGTGTCCCAGTGTCATTCAGATGTTTACAGGCCAATGCCATGACATCCCTCAGAATACTGCAACGCTTCGTGTAGAAAGATGAACCATTTCTGAAATATTTCACTTCCATGTTTAAACTTATTTTCCCTGGTAATTCTGTTTTTGTTTATTGTGCTGTGTGAGCACATCAGTTATCAGAAGTCTGCTTGTGAATAATAGCTTGCCAGTCTTATGCCATAGGTATAAATGCAAATGCACGCCAATAAACATTTTTTCCAAAGTTAAATTTGTTTCATCTATGCACACGGCATGCCACTGCTTTCTAAAAATGTTTCTTGAAAACATTAAGGATCCAGCACACAAAATGCTACGAATTAATAAGGAATGTTCATGTAATTTTCTTAAAAGCCTAATTTACTAATCCTGTTACCTATTAACAAAAACAGCATTGCTTCTCATTCTCTCCCTCCAACTAAATCAGGCAAACTTGAAATATATTTGCATTTCTATTGTCTTATTGAATAATAAGGGGAAAATTATTATTTAAACAAACTTTCAAGGCTTATCACTTCCTAAGATCATCAAAACCAGTGTAATTTCCTCTGACTGCAGCAGAATTTTCTTCAAAATGACATAATTAAAAAATCCAAACCAAACCCAAAAACCAAACAGATGCATTATTTTTCTTCCAAAAGAAGAACATATTTTCTTAAACTCCACATTCCATGGTGAGCTACTGCTAAATGTCTGAAGAGAAAAATAATTTACAAAAACCAGACTCAATTTTGGATTCCTATTATCTACAGTCCAATTATGCATTCCTGCACAGATGCTGCTTGAATTATTGAAAGGTTATTATCTCTGAAAGCAAACCTGTTATGTAAAAAACAGCCAAAGTAGTGCATTTAAGTTTGTGATTACAGAAGTATGCTAATTAAGTATCTTGTTGCATTTTTTAATGTTTTGGTATTCTGCTACAGTCTGTTACTGAACAGGGAGTGAGGTAAAGAGGGGTCTGTGCAATTCACAGCATCTGAGGTACTGGGCACCTGAGAGAAGCAATTTTCCTTCTTTTCAGTACAAGTCTGTATTAATTTAGACATCTTTATTTTCAAATCTTGCAACCATTTTGTCGGGGTTTTTTTGTGTGCCTTTTTTTTTTTTTTTTTCAAGAAAAGGCAGGAAAGTCACAACAAGTCTCTTTCACACTTAGAAAAATAAATAAATTCTCAGAAGTATGCCTAGGCACCGAACACAACCTTCCAGGCTGTAATCATATGGAAACCTATTATTCACTTGAGTGTAATTCAAGATACATGTCCTAGTCTAAGGTTTGCAAACTTCAAGGGCCTTAAATAACAACACATGATGCTCATTCCTCAGTGGAAGGGTCCTGGAGCCTTGTGCAATACCTGCAGCACAAGAACTGTGCAGCTTTTCACCATAATTTCAGTGTGCTGCTTAATTCACTGAGGGACAGCAGAGTTTGCAAATGTTTACACCATTACCCAATTAACTAACAATATGGCTCCTACATCTGTCAACAAACAAAGCTGTTGTTGCTTTGTTTTAGCTCCTTGGCATTTTCTGTTCATATGGGTCGCCATTGTACTTAATTATCACACCACAACCCTTCTGCAGCTTCTACTTTGTTATTTGTGGCTTGTAAATATGTTGTTTACTACAAAGAATAGAAGCCTTATTAGTGAACACATCTCCTAACAAAAGAAATGGTTTCTCTTGTAAATAAATGAAATATAAGACCTAAGATGCATTCTAACTTACATTACTTTAAAACAGAATTAGAAACTAAAGAATGATCTATAGCAGAGATCAAAGGAAAGAGCTGTAGCCTGCAAAGATGTCTAAGATGTCTAGTGCTCTACTGAATCTCATTCACTTACATTTATGTGCATTATTTCATAATGAAGAGTATAAAATGCCTTTAAATGCCTATCTGTGTGCCTTATTTCATTACCATTAGCATAAATTCTGGAGTCCACTTCAGGGCTGACACCCCTTGGCTCTGATGCTGTTGCATGATGCTCTTTCCAAAGCAGTCCTGCACATCACTGTCCCAAACCCCTACACCTTTATTATTTGAAGATTTATTCTGTGTTGTTAGCACGTACACAGAAAATCATTGAAGTACTTCTATATGTTGAATCTGATTTCATCTGTTCCACCTATGTGGTGGAATGAACCCTTTATTAAGGTAGCAAAATTCACCTTCAGCATTAGTTAAAAGCCTTAACAAATGCTAAAGGCACATTTTTATCTCTATCTTCAAGTCCTGCAACAACTTTCTACCAGTCATAAGCACACACTCTGAGTCACCCCACACATCACACTGTGATACCAGCTGAATGTATTTCTCAAATCTTCTGTGGGTTTGCTAATGCCAAATACTTTATATGACAATGAAACATGAACTAAAACCCCTTAAAAAGAGACTGTAAGGCATTCCAAACTTATCCAGTGAGGCCAGTGGCTGAGGAGGGACTCAACATCCAGAAGCTGAGAGTGTAACACAAGTGACAGCAAAATTACTGACATTTAAGCTCACAGAACCCTGTAAAATAACATGCAGGTGCACTCAGGGCTGCCCCAAAGCCCTGAACACAGAGAGTGCCCCAGGAGATTTTATCTTCAGGCCAGGGGCTTTCTGTGCAACCTTCAACACTCCCCACCCTTCAGGGAAGACTCCTTTGAGCAACAGGATCAGAGGTGCTACAGGACTTTATTTCTGCCAGTCCTAGATCTTGCCATTGAGCTGCCTTCACTGAAATAGGTTTAAGCTGATAAATAATACTTTTCTTCCAACTATGAATTCAGTTTTATGGGACCTTAGGTTTTGGTGCACTGCAGCTACTGCTTCATTAGGAAGTTTGTTACACATCAATGTCAGTTTGGTTCCAGAGAGGTTATCACTTAAATAAGTGTTTAAGTGAATTCTGTGGTGATTATTCCAACTAAGCACTAGTTGAAGTACTTCTGTTCCACTTAGAAGTTCAAATTATTTAAGACTCTGCAAGGCACAAGGCAGTAACATTAACTCTTACACTCCTGTAAGAATGTAGTAGCTGCTTACACTTTATACTGAATAAATTCATTGGTTTTTAGATAAACCAAAAATGAAAACTAATACAAGTTTAAAGAACATTTTAGTACATTTTTATAGCAAAGTCTTTTTCCTTCTAGAAAAACTTTTGAGTTATTTGTGTCTTCACCTTTGCTGACCTATCTGTTCTATTACACTCTCACATCCTGAGCAGCTGTACTTTTACCACTTACAAGGTGTGGTTCCTTACCCTCCCTAACTCTGCAGGGAAAAGATAAATACAAAAAAAAAATGGCTTAATGCCCAGGAAGGTAATTTAAAAATAAAGAATCAAATACACAATTATCATGACACTTACACAAGCAGTAAATATCACACCCTTCACCTTTCTCTCCACCCTAGGACAAGGATCTGATTCCCGAGCAGCACAGCCTCTATACCACTTACACACGCATGAATACATTTAATGAATCTAACGGACAAAGAGTTCTTTTACTCTCTTTCCTAATCCTCCTAAAGTATAAATGCAATAGAAATTACTTAAAGGCACACCTGGTAAAGTACCAGATCTGTTTAAAAAACTATATTTTCAGAGTGACACACAAACAAATACAGTGAATCCTTTCTACCCATTGAAATATCTATGGGTTACACAGATAATATGCTCAACTTGAGCAACAAACAAAAGTAGGGTTACTTTATAGAAATATATGCAATTAGATCGGGCTTAGTTGAATAAACTTGGAGATAATTTACATCTGAATTGAAGAAAGCCGTCACAAACAAGGAAAAATATGTCATAGTAAAAGACTTGTAGCCTCGATCCAAATACAAAGCTTTAATCCAATACATCACACCCTTGTCTTACTTCTCTGAAGAGGTTTTCTCAAAACATATTTTAGATTAAGCATATTTAAAAATACATTTACTAAGAAAAGTAGCAGCTGTTGATAAAATAGAAAATTGTGATGCTGTATCCTCTATTTTGAGCATGCCTCCCATTTTTCCCTTGGAAAGTCGTGCAGTGCTCTGAGATGCCAGAACCTTCACACAGATTAAGTTTTCATTGCCTTAACATAATTTACATTAAAAAAAAAAATTGCTGCATAGATTTTAATCAGTGAAGGCTTACTGATCTCTCTTGCCCTACTTGACAGGAAATTAAGACAGCAACTGTGTTCTCCCATATTTTCTAAAACACTGAATGCAAGGACAAGGTGGTGCAAATAACAAGGATAAGCCCAAACCCAGGGTTGCTGTATTTGTATAGTGGCACTTGGACTATCTGGTGCTTTTTAAAAGTTCTAAATGAAAATCTGATTTTTCAGCTGGAATAAATACCTCATATTAGCAAAACAAAGCTTAAAAACCCCACAAAACTGAATATTTTTTTTTTTTGTCAAAACTAAAAAAAGCCCCAACGTTAATTATGTTTTTAAAAATACCAGACTTTTACCCAAATCATATGGCTTTTTAACAGTGAGTAATACAAGAAATACGTAACTGCAGTTTATCTACTTTCCAACAAAAGGCCTTAGGAAGGGCTGCATACATCTGGGTAGCTCTGAGGCAGTTCTGTGCCTTTTCTTAGCCAAGGATCAGAAATTTTGTTTAGTGATCAGTTCTTGCCAAAAATACAGCCAAAATACATCCAGTTACCAACATCACTGAATATTTGTTTTATGTTTCTTTCCAAGAACTAATCTCCCTTAAAAAAATCACTACCAAGGGGCTGCATCTCCCTCTAGCCTTTCAAACAGCTCCTTTTCAAGGACAAAATAACCAACCTGCTCCTTCATTTTGGCAGAAGTGTAAACACAGAAGTATTTCAATTAAGAAAAGCCTCTTTGAACAATGTGACTTCTGTTGCTGTGGTGCTGATGGTGCTGAAGTATTACACAAGTTGCCTTGAGAGCAAGAAGATGGAGTTGGAGTCAGTGAGAGGCGTCACCTGCAGGTCCTGACCTGGACAATTTTATGATCCCACAGTGGAAACAACTCTGAGACAGGAGGACTTCAGGCTTTGAGGAAGGTGGTGCAAAGTTCTCAGATTTTCTGCTCTCCTCCCTTCCCTCTTTCTGGTTTGAAATATTTGATCTATTTGGGAATTCTTTGTGTGGTTTCTTGGAAAAAGAGAAGCCGACAGAGTACCTTGGACCTTGTGTTTTCCTGACAAAGGACCTGCAGGAAAAGGAGCTCCACTACCTGCTCTCTCACATTATTTACCTTCATTTTTCTTGTTGAGCAGAGAAAGTTTAAGCACTGGCATTTACAGATGAGAACATCTGTATGTTAAGCATCCTTTCTGCTGTGCCAGGGAGCAAAACAGTCCATTTCTTGTGGGCACTGCTGCCTGTGTGCTTATAGTGAACTAACAATTATTCATGGATTTAATTATCTGAAAATGTGCTAGCTTCACAGAAAAAAGATGACATCCCCAGAAATACTATAGATTTCACTCAGAAGATTGATGAAGAGCTGAAAGGAAGCAAACAGCCACATCCTCTGGAAGTTTGAAAACATATAAATACATTTATTGCTCCAAATGAACTGTAAGAACTTTGTTTTGCATACATCCTGTGTATGGGGAATGGATGGGAACACAGTCACTCACAGAAGAACGACCCAGGATTGGATTCATGTGCACTTAATTATAATTGCATGAAAAAAAAACAATCCAAAAGGATTTTTATCATGAGTTCAAAGGATTAAGATGTTCATATACCACAATGATATCTACAGTATAACATTGTGATTGGTAGATAGGTAAATGGAATAAAGAGAGTGCCTAGGACTGCTTTGGTGATTTAGTCTGATGCATTACTTATGCAATTACCAAAACAGCAGGAGATCATTAAATTTTCTGGTAACCAGACACAGCAGTCTTAGTATCATACATACAAAGGCTCTCTATTGGTATTTTATCATTTCATTTTCTTCCTACAAGGGTCAAAAAAAAGTCCACAAAATGGATATTAAGCATGAATTCTGAAGAAAAAGTACAAAATATCTTAGGCCCAGTTTATGCTGGATAATGTCAAATGCAAGAGCAAAGCTCTACAGCTTAACTAAGGCATCTTCCTGAGAACAATAACGCGCCTCCCCTGCAATAAATGTTTTGTAAAATGGGGCAGTGCTGAATAAAAGAGCACTTTGGGTGCAAGGGATGTGCACTGAAGGGCTGTTGGGTGGAATATATTAATCCCATGGTTGGCATTAGTCACTGGGCTAACTAATGAGGATGATTCACCGGAGAGCTCACGCTCGGCATTGAGCATTCAGCGCTGGGTGAATGCTTGCTTACTCCAGTGAGCCCTGAGTAAAAGAGCTCATCTGAAATGCACACCTATTTCCTGAAACTGGTTAAACATTCCTTGTATTCAAATAGAGTTGCTGTGAGAGATCAGAAACTATACTGATCTACAGAATGCAATTCTACTTTTCTTACATCTGTGAGGTGAGATCTCCTTTCAGGGACTCGATACACGAAGGGCTTTAATCTTTCTCTTTGGATCAGTTACTTATGTAAAGACACTGGGTCTGAAAGAAACACATCAAGTCTGTCTTTCTTGGAAGAACATTGTGAAAAATCTTTCTGTAATATTTACAGAATTTTTTACTACCTATATGGAAATTATATTTCCACACAAGTAAACATCACATTTCAAGTACCAAAATATACTCAATGTTCTCTCAAGAGCTGTCACTGACTTCACCAGAGCAAGAACGTTATCAACTCCCTTTAGAAGGTGCTTACCAAAAGACTATGATACTGTTTTTTGTGAGCAACAAACTTGTTAAAAGCAGGAAAATCTGGGAGTGACAAATGCTTCAGCATCCCTTTTTCTTGCACTTGAGGTTAATCATTCCAATCCCTCCACTGTTACAAGTCATCAGGAAGAACAGTCAGAAACCAGGTTTCAAAAAGAGGCATGGGAATATGTCAGTCTGGAATGGCCAATTTGCTTAGGCAACTTCTCCGTGTCTTACCTAAATCAAACCTAACTGCTTGAATAAATAAAATAATAACATATCTTGAAAGGAGAGGAAAGACAAGGGCAGGTAGTATTGACTTAAGGAAAGCTGTAAATGATAGGAGGAGGGACATCTACCTTTGTAGGTAGCTGTGGCCTTGTGTAAACTAGATCAGAGTAAACACATGACACCACTGACCTGAAAAATTTAAATTATGTGAATTAAAAGAGATGACTACTACTTTGTGTAGTAGGAAAGATGAGTATCAGTAACTGAAATGACTGGAAAAAATTACAGGTATCACATGTAATTCTCAAAATTTTTTTAACATATCGGAAAAACATTTCATTCATCTGAAATCCTCCTCTGCTATAAAATAGATATTCAAGCTACTTTCTTGATTTACATAAAATTACTAAAAGTACTTTAGGGTATAGTGATGACACTGAAAAATCCTTTATCACAATAACATCCTTCTTCCATTTTTCTATCAAGATTAGGATTGGAGGAAGAATATTAAGAGCCAAAGATGGTCCAGGACATTTAACTCTTTCATGAACTATTTAGAGAGTTTAAACATGACCTAAGGAGTTTAAAACTAAGTTATCTGAAGGAAGTATCTTGCATGGGGTGAAATTCAGAAAAATCCTTACAAAGAACACCTGCCAGAACTCATAGACAAAATTGTCAAACTACCTGGCATAGCAATACAGGGATCATGATGTAAAATTACCTTTCTGAGAACATCAGAGGATAATTCCCTGCTCAGAGGTCTCTGTACCAAGTGCTGTAGCTAAACTTACTACCCTGTAAGTATAGGATATGTAGGATATATTCTTTTCACCACTGTAAGCATCAAGGAGGATTAATCCTGCCAAAGCACAGGAATGAACAATCACATTTGGGTTTGGAGGAATATCTTATTCTATACTCCCATATAAAACTACAAATCGCCTGACTCTAAATTTACCGAAATCCTGATCATATCTTATTTAAATTGACATGCAATTTGAGTTAAATTTATTTTCTGCCCTTTCAAGGGAGACAGATTTTTTGTTTCTGTTTATTTAAACTGCTGTTGAAATTGGTTAATTAAAAGGATTTAAAAAATCTTAATACTCTAAACAGAGCAAACTGGTTCTGAATTATTAAGCAACATTTTAGATGCATTTAAATAACCTTAAGTGACTTAACTGCCACCTGATCCTAAGCTGTGGCTCAGAAAAATAAAATGTGAAATACTGTAGAAGTCTTGGCTTACCAAGGCTTCCAGATACAGTAAATAAAGAGCTTAAGTCTCTAATACCGTGTCTGCAGAAGGCATCCTCTCAAATACATAACTAATGCTCCACCTCAAGGAGAAACCAGCAGCAGAAATTACAGGTTGCAATTTTGATTTTTCACAAGAAATGAATAAATTCAATATTTCAAATATAGCTTTTAAAAGGAGAAAACATGCCTGGCCCTCCCTTTCTGAGAGATGCCATGAAACATTCACAAACATATTAACCCCAGTACGGCTGCTGAAGCCCAGTTTGGGTAAATTTCTGCACATTCCTCTTGTCATTTCAGCCAGATCTGGTTCACTTCAGCTTCTTACCCACGTGGGGTAAAATGCCCACCCCATAAGAAGCGAAGGGTTTTAGGAAGACTTGTGCACACCACCAGCACCGAAGTAAGGCAGGCACTGATCAGCCAGAGGTCTCCAAGGCCCGGGAAGGAGGAGGATCTTGCAGCTGTGCTATCAAGAGGACTACCAAAATCAGAGTTTGGGAAGGCTTTTAAGAGAAAGGGACTTAAACATTGAACTAGAAGGTTGACTGAGCACACTAATATATACAGGGTAAGCTCTTTCTTGTTAATAGTTCAGTGTGACTTCTGGAAGAAAGGGAACTATAACTGTGGAGTCAGCACACATATCTAACAGTGCACACATTTGCTCCCATGAAGCCTTTGCAGGTGTATTTAAGAATAATGCCAAGAAATTCAACACAGCTTTCCCCTCCCAAAGATGTGCTTGCCAAGGTTTTCAGAGTCTGAGGCCCGGGCTGCCCCAGGCTCACATTTGTGATACACACTGGTGGTACAAGATGTGGTGCTGAGGTACTGAGAGAGGAGCTGGTTAATATCTAATTTCAGCACTGACAGAAAGAACACCCGTCAGTGACAAAGACCCAATAACAAGTCACTGCATGTGCTTAACTGCTTTGGAATGTCACTGCTGCTTTAAAATCTACAAGTAGTGTCTGGAAAAGGTTAATCTATGTATTTACTCATGTGTAGAAGTTTGTATTTACAGTAGGGTTATGATACCAACTTTAAGTTAGCTAAGGATATCTGTGTAAGCAACTGGAACATAGCACTAAGAACTAATGAATTTTTATTTACCAAAGATGTAAAAATACTTCAACAACACTGTATCAGGACTGATGGCTTTGAAAGCAGGTAAAAATGCTCAACAAGTTTATCACAAGAAAATGTTGATTTGGTTGAAGATAATCCCCTTGTTTTGATAAGACAGAAACACTTTTGGGGGGGTGTATGTTATTGTAAAGCAGATTAGGACAGAAAAAACCTGCAAACTAATTTTAGAAGACATGTTTTCATCTTATTGCAGCAAAACTCCAGCAAAGTAATTCTGGCACTTTCAAACATATTTTTTCAAAAATCTTATGTATAGCTTAAATACAGACATTTCAAATGCTCTTGTTTTCTGGAGCACAAGCATTTCAAGTGCTCTGTCCTTGTGGCACAGATTCCAGTTCATGTTGGTAACATATCATACAGCAGAAGGGTCTTGATAACTTACAGCATCTTTTAAAGAGTCTGCAGACCCCACAGCCCAAGGCAATGAATATGCACTCTGATTGTATTTCCAAACCACTCAACAACGACTTATTTTTATGTTTTTTAATCTATGGAGTTGCACACTTCCAACTTTCCAAACCTGGGGAACGTGACAAATGTCATTTACAGTTCTCAGTGGTTAGCAAACCCCTGGGGAATATTTTTTGTCTGTTGTAGCTCTGGTGGTCACAATGGCAACGGGATTCATACATGGCTGAGTCAATCAGCATGAATCATTTATGTGACTCCTCATACATGGCATTATTAGGTTGGAATCATAGAAAAAAGATGACAGGGTCTTTGCTTCCCACACAACAAACCAACAGCTCCAGACCCTGCCATTAAATTCTCCTTTCTTTGCCTCAGCCTTTTCTCCCTGCCAGTTTCACAAATGTGCTGACAATACCTGTTTAATTTAGTGGTATTTTTTTCTTTTCTACTCCTTTTAAAATTTGTTCTTATGTGATTCACCTGATAAATTTTTGAACTTTTTACAGAGGACTAACATTCATAATGATGATGATGTGATTAAGTACAGAAAAAGACAGTGTAAAATGAAAAACAAATGCAAAAAGTTAAGAGTAATATACCTGTAGGGTTTTTATATTAAATATGTATTACATAAGAAATAAGTTACAAGTAGGGAGTCATGACTTGCAAAATATTTAAAACACACAAACCCATTGTTTGGACTGCAAAACACTGTTTTTCTATCAAGTAAACAGAACAAATCCTGGAAACACAGGTGACTTCTAGTCTTTGGTTCCACTGGAAGTGATACTGCATGCTTAAGGAGTAAAGTTAATTAGTGATTAATAAGATTCCTTAAATGCAGCTTTTCAGTCTGACTGATTAGGATTCTTAGTACAGGACAAGGTGGGAGAAGAGCTGCAAGCACTGAAATCCTGTTCACAGTTATGCCAAAAATGGTTCAGAAACCACATGCACTCCCAAGGTTGTCTGTTGCTAAGGATGAGTTTTTTCTCCTCTGGAGTACTAACAAATAAGATGATAAAGCAAGAGGTATCTGTTACAAACTACTGTAAACATGTCAATCAGAGCCTCATTCCAGTGAACTTCCTCAAGGGGCAGTGATGGGAAACAAAATGGAAAAGCAATCCAAATTATTGAACTCCTTTGGTGAAAAATGGCCTAACAAGCTGTCTGGAGACGACTCCAGCAAACAAGACCTCAGCTGGTCCAGAGCTGCCCCACTCCTCTGCAGTGCTGAGGCAGAATGGCCAAAGAGCTGATGAACTTCACCCACCACTGCTTGGCTCTGTCCTGACATCTCTGCATCATCATCTTCACCTTTTATGCAGGGCCCCCACACAGCTGGACCCACTGAGTTTCACCTTTGCTGTAGCAATGACTAAATAAGAAATGAAAACTAATTTGTGCAGAAAACACAGGGGGTGTATTTTCAAAGAAACTCAGTAGCTAGCACAAAAATTACCTGTTGTTTTATCAACAGAATTTAACTGGCTTTTGTAAGCAGTGAGCAGTATTGATTCTGAAAATCAGCAGGTACATCATTACAATTTCAAGGTAGGAGATATAATTTTCCACTGGTATTATGTAACAGGATCAAACATTTGTTAGAATGTACTTAATAGTTCATAATTGGATACTATCTAACACTGACCCTTGTTCATAACATAGAGTTGCATCAAAATGGCAAAACCAGAGAGATCAGAAGTACCAGCCCAAAACAGACCTGTACTACCAGCAGTGTTGATGGAGCTTCCTTCAAAACAGGACCTGAGTGATGCAGGCTCAGAATATTCAAGTTTTCATTGAATATGGTGCATAACTTTTTTCCAAAATGTAGGATTTTTTACAATGTCACAGGTTTCACATGGCTCTGTATGTAACATCTGACAGCACTGGTCAGTCAGCACCTGGCTTTGAGCTTGGCAGCACTCAGACATACCCAGGCACCCCTTTTACCTTCCATGCCGTAACACACCAGCCCATCTAACCCACAGCAGCAAGAAGCAGAGGTATTTATTTATTCCTGAAAGGTATTTACTCACATCTCTCCTCGGAAAGGTGCCCAGCAGCTTGTACTCCTCCCAAGGATATCCCTTGGAAGCTACAAAATCAAAGACAACCTGCAGCTTGCTGCTGGCCAGGAAACGCCGCTCAAAGAATTCTCCGCTGGGCGTCCGGATGCGGAGTTTGCTGACAGACTCAGTGCTCTCCTCCTTCGGCTCGGGAGGCAAAGACTGCTCCAGAGAGAGCCTGATAGCCTGGGGAAGGAAAAACAACCATTTAGGTTGCAGTGCCAGCAACAGAAGAAAAGGACAGAAAGCTTTTCTTTTTATTTCTTCTAGTGCTTCAAGACGTGTCGCACTGCTCCAGAGCCTTTATATCTCAATGACAAAATAATTTTTATTCACTCCTTAATAACAGCCCACCAGACAACTAATTAAAATAAATCCTACTTTATAACACATATTACTAGGTCTACAGTTAATGCACGATGGGATACGTAATTTAATCATTTGGCAGAAAGCCTTGGAAAAAAATTGAATGAGAGAATAATTGTCAAGTGGTCAATTGCTTCCTTAAAGGGTATAAATTAAAAGGCAGTAAAAGTATTTCTTTAAATGCACTTGTCAAATTGCCTTCCTCTTGCAGAGAGTAATTGACCATTTGCAGTAGAGCGGACACTTAATGGCAGTTCAAAGTGAAAAGAAATATATGCAAGAAATTTACTACAAATAAACTGAAACACTGTTAAAAGATGCAATTAAAAATGCCATGAATGTACATTAGAAACACAGTGCACATATAAAAATAGGAACAATCAAAGAAGAAAACTGGGTGAACAGAAATGTGAGCCTGAAGATTTAAATTAAGCTGCTGCTACTATTATTATTATTATTATTGTTGTTGTTGTTGTTGTTATTATTATTATTACTACTATTATTAGTAGTAGTATGACTACTAAGAAGATGGTTCCAAGTACAGGTGAGCACATTTTCTGCAACTGCTTGCATGAAATCAGCCCCCAAACCACAGTGACACTACATGACTAAATGTGTATGACTGTGTTCCTGCTAACACTGCTGATGTCAAGATTTTAAGGGCAGGAACCAGGTCTGTGTTCTCTGTCCTCTGTCTCTGGGAGCTGCTACAGCACCAATTCTTTGATTAGATTTTTTTTTTTAATTTAAATAAAATTAATGGCTGATATTAGACTGCTGAATGAGGTGGCCTTGATTTTGAAGGGCATTTTTGTAACTCATGGGCAGCATCAGCATCTGTCAAAGATTTGCTCATACACAGAAGCAGCTCTGTTACAATATCACTTCTCTTAAGGTGGTGCTTAATGAGAAGGTAAATGAATGGAAGAAGCAGCACAAACACAATGCCTCCCTCAAAATGTGCCTAAAAGACAATTTTTCAAACTGAAGAGGCAGTCAGGCAGGGATTTACCCAGATTTTCGAGGAACTTTCAGGATACATAGTTCCTATTTGTGCTTTTGAAAACCTCCCCAAGGTCATTTAGTAACAGAAACTGATGGATGGTGATTACACTGCAGAGAAAGGACTGGGCAGAAGCAAGATTATGAAGGCTTTTAAATAGTCTACTTCTTACACACGCACCTCTGAGCAAATTATATCTCAGTATAAATATTTATACACAGAACTTGAGTTCATTTTTGCTCATCTACTATGAGATTATATTTTTAAATAGATTCTATTTTAATTTTCTCCCTCTCCATTCTAAACCACCTGCTTACTATCTTGCTGTTTTGACATTTCCCCACACAGTATAACAACAGATGCTACATTATTTACTGAACCCAATCAATTATATTATAGAAAAATAAACAACAGTAGCTCATTAGAGCTCCTTCCTTTGTGCAAAGAGTGCATCACTCCCCAAAGTAACAACTCTCCAATGCTTCAACATAAAATGGCAATTTACAATGGATATTCTGTACCAGCAAACCAAGTCAGAAAACAATGACATGATGGATCACATTAAAAACTCTTGGACCTGAACAAGCAATTTCAGTTTGTTGATAAAAAGATGTTCAGTATGTGAAGAGCTCAATAGTCAGATTTTAAAATACAAACTGAACATAAAGCCACTTCTGTAAGTAAACACTGTTGCAGAACAATTCAGTCCAAGTAATCTGTATACTTGAAAATGGGGAGTGCTAGTAAACATTATTGTTAAAATCCCTTTTGTTCTACTAAGCAAACAGATTCTATTATTTTCATTACTGCACTCTGCATTGAAACAGGGAAGCCCAGGTACATTTTGATAACATGGGCCAATCTTGCAGCCTTTGCATAAGAAAACCATTTCCAAAAGGCCAAGGTATCAGAAAAGATTTAGGAGCAAATATAATGATGCAGAAATAATTATTGTTTCTATGCATGCAAAATTACTTAGAAAAGAAAAACTTATTTCTTACTTAAGCCTGAGTATGAGCTGATTGTGAACCTGTTCCAGCTTCAGTTGATTCATGTTCGACTGGTATTAACCTCACAGGATTGCCATCTCACAACTAGTCTAGACTCTGAAAGAGGCTGCAGGAGCCATCTCTGAGAGGCACTGGGACCCTCAGAATTTACAAAATTGAGAAAATCTGCAAAATGACAGTTTGAGGAACACTATTCTTCACAGCACAGGGTTTCTGTTTCCTTACAGAGGCCTAGAGATATAAAGTAGTTGTTTAAACACAATTTTTGTTCTAGGGAAGATACGGTTCAGAAATTTTTTGAAGTTCCAAAAATACACATTTCAAGATTTTGGGTTTTATTATCTTATTTTTTTTTTAATAAGTGCATTGTCTCCTAAATTAAACTTGGCAACTTGTTTGATCAGATTTGTAGGTAGGCTTTGTGCTACTTCCTGGAAAAAATGAAAGGGCTCCATGCTTTTAAAAGGAGTGGCTGCAGAAAACAGGTTAGAGCCTCCCAAAGATTACAGCATTTATGGAGCCCATTTCACAGATATCCTGTAAGCAGGTCTAACATCTGGCTGTATTTGAGACCCAGATGACAAAACAGAAAAGCTATTAAACAGTGGATGAAAATGATTTAGTTGCACTTTGTTTCACAGATACATAGTAAGAAATCAATAATAAAAAAACCTGATCACATAAAAAGTATACTTTGAATTGAAGTTGCAGAGTGTGTTGAATGATAGTTTCAATGTTCATAACCTTCATGAATTCAAAAAGTTGTCAGAAAAGGTAAAACATCCCACCTCACGTTCTTCCTCCTGTTCTTTCCGGATTTGTTCCAAGCGAAATTGCTCTGCCATTTCTCTCTCTTGTGCTTCCCTCTAACAAACACAAAGGGCAATCCCACATAAATATGTGATAAATACAAATGCAAAGAAATTTTTCAACATTTCTGTAGAAATTAGTATAAGAGATAGGATATTTATTAAGTGATATTTTCCTGCCATTCCTTTCCCAAAATCTATTACTAAATGAAGCCAGGATGAGTTTAGCTAAAAAACGTAGTCAGGTCTAGTCCTAGTGACTTTATTTGGTGCCACTTTACAACACTGAGGCCTTTAGGCTCCCATGTTCAGAGCACAACTGAAGTTGGGCAGTCCTCTGCACCAGGGAGCTTTCCCAAACTCCAAAGGGTTCCCATGCCATGGCTCCCTCCCCCTGCACACACCTTGGCTCTGTCAGCCTCCAGTGAGATGCGGTACGCTTCATCCTGCTCTCTTTTCACATTTTCTCTGGCTTCACGTTCATCCTAAAGGTAAAGAAAATTAAAAAAAAAGAAAAAATAAATCAGCAAACAGTGGACCATTATTATAATTATCTTTATGTCCACCAGAACTCTTTAATCCCAGTGACTTCAAAACCACCCAACTCCCGCTAGGAGAAACACGTTCAGAAATGCCTCAAGGGTGACAGTGGCTTTAGAAATTATGACTACCTGAAGCTATGAATCAGTTGCCAGCTAAGGGAATGGTGTGTCCAAGCCCTGGCCTGAGGGCTGGATGAGGCACCCAGGCTTTGCATTGAGAGCCATGGCAGGCACAGAGACCCAGAGAGGAGCAGCCTCCAGAGGAGGGGTCACTGCAGGGGGGTGTGGGCTGGTGCCAGGGGGGGATTTCCCTCCTGCACCCAACAGCTTGGATGGTTTTGTAACAGGGAAGAGTGGTTTAGGTGCTGAGGCTGCATTTTCATTGGCTTCCTACTCGAACTGATAGTGGGTAATGGCTGGTCCTGACAGAGAAAGCCCAATCCCAGGTCCTTCCTGTGTCAAAAACCCCTCAGCAGGGTCCATCCAGGGTCATGACTATCAAACATCATCCAGAAGCCTCAATTCCCAGTGTTGAATATGATACAAAGATGGGAAAGTTGCGGGTCCTGCTCTGAAGTACCTCAAATGGACAGATGCAGGCAAGCAAGGAACAGGAGGTTATGATGCCAGCAAAAAGTATCTTATCAACAATCACAGCACAAAAAAAATTAAAGGTTTCCTACAAACACACAAATGACAAAGCGAGGCATCATCCACACAGTGAAGGATCAAAGAGTGGATATCCCCAAAAGCTGGAATAACTGCACAGGGGTGATGTCAAATAAAGCAAAGTGTACAATCAATAGCTTCATTCTCTGCCTCTGAAGCTGAGACAGTGGCTGCTCCCCTGTGCTTACTCCTCTTACATCTCATAATCCCCCAGAGCCCTGCAGAGGCTGCACTGGTCCCTACAAAAATCAATAGGATTTAGCTGTGAGACTGCTGGTGGGCTCAGCAGGGTCTCCCCTGCAGTTACCAATAACACAGCACTTGTACTGGGGCAATCTCTCCCCTGTGTTTCACAGAAATTAAAGTCTACTACCTACTGCTTCTTGAAGAATTGTTTTAATCTTCCCATTCAGCTGCAAGATTTATTCCACATAAAAGAATAATTCTGGTAAGTGATCAATTTTCTCCTCAAAACATCATTATTTGGCAAAAACTCAATTCTGAATGGGTGGAGCTCATACTAACTGTAATTATCTCAACATACAAACATGCCAAGATGTTCCTCAAACAAAACTCGAACTTCTCAGTGGTTAAATCTCCAAAGTAGAATGCAAACACGAGGAAATGACAAACTGCAGGGGAATCTATACAACTTTCACTTGGAAAGTAGCAAAATCTCTTCAGAGGAAATTCTTCTTCCTTACAGAAACAGGACCCAAACTTATTTTACAATCAGTGTGTCCTGAATTTCATTCCAAGAAGATTCAGAAACAATCAGTTTGTTCAGCAGAGCCAAAGCACGAGTAGAAGTAATTCTTGCAAAATGCAAAAAAAGGACAATAACCACCAAATAACCCTTCCCCTTCCTGGCTGCTCTGGACATTGATAAGTTTTATGTGCTCAGCTCATGGAATACTGGAGAAGTTAACTTGAAACTGATAGCAAAAAATTATCCTACACAAGTATTCCATTTCTGAGAAGAGGAGGTGTTGAAATAATTAAACAGCTCTCATTCTTATGTTATCAAAACATGAGGAAAGCTTCTTGAATACAGAGGTTTTCCCAATTCTTCTCATAGATGGAATGTAACAGTAAAGAAAAAAACTCCGTGCGATGTATACTGAGACTTTTCATAAACATACTGAAAATTTATCTTAGAATAGTGAGAACCAAAATAACCTTTCCAAATCAGCTCACTAAAGGAAGATTACTTCAGGTAATCTGCCAGAGGACAATCCTTTAAAAAATATTTAGAATTATTTCAGAGAGAACCTATTCAACTTCCATGTTTTTCAACTCTGTGTATCACATCTAACTTCACATACCGAATTTCAAAAGTCACACAAGTCCAGTAATGCACAAAAGAACTCTGAAATATTAGATACAACTATTACATTTACAGGCTCTTCTCCATCAAAGACTGCTAGCAACTAAGATAGAGGTACTGTAGTTTACCAAAAATAAAATTAAAAAAAAAAAATACTGACGCTGTAGGTTCTACAACTAGAACTGAAACATGAATTCCAGCTATTAATGGAAGTTAAAATTCTTTCTACCTTATTCACTGCAGTTATCATCATCCTAGAAGAGGATTATGAAAAAGATGTCAGGAATGTGAAGAATTACCATGCATGACTTCCTGGTCCTCATAGAAATATGTGAGCCACATCTAAAAGTAAATGACCGTGCCACTGAGCCCTCCACCTCACTGAAATAACAGTGCTCTGACTGCAACAGACCTTAAAAACAAACCTGGAACCCAGAGTTCTTTGGGTTAGCAGCAGATGCAATCCCATGAAATGCCTCTTGTACCTACTTCTGTGTTCAAACTTCTATTTGTTAATACTGCTCACACTTGACAGGAACCACCTCCTTCCTCCACAGAGTTTACAGCTAAATTTTGTTATTGTTTGGTTCGGAGTTACACCTTGGACAAATTTTAAACATTAGATGAAGCAGTTCTCCCTTCTTTCATGCAGTTTCTTATTTTAGTCATCTCTTCCTGTAGAGAAGAATGAGGATGCCTCAAGTTCACCAGAAAGCAACAAAAGAAAACTTCCAGCAGTGACAGGAAAAGCAGAAGAAAATATTTTGCAGAGAATCTTTCACTGCACTAACAAAGAACGTGTGAAGAATAGTCATGCCACTAATAATTAATATAAAAAATTTAGAAGTGTTATCCATTAATAAAATTTGAGGCAGCTGAAAACTCTCCTGTTAGACCCTACATAAATCACATTATTGACTGAACACCACTAAAAGCATCTCCACTGTGCTTCTGCAATGAAGGCAGAATTGCCACCTTCCTTTTTCAAGAAATCAAAGTATAAACAGACATGGCTTATCCCAGGTCCCTTAAACAGCCTTCACCAGAAACAGGGGTTATACAGCATTTGTGAATTCCACAGCAGTGGCTGAAGGCTGGTGTGAATGTAAATCATCCACATCCCAGGGGGTTTGGGCTTGAGACAAGGGGACAACTCTCCTTTGCACCTAAAAAGGAGAAAAGTCACAGATTTCTGCTTTCCCGTTTTGACAAAGAGACAACAGGAAGACATTCATTCAATGGAAGGTTGCAAATTTGAAAAAAAATTGCTTTTATTTACAGAATATATTCTTTAGCTATGACTTTTCTTTGCTATTCTGTTTCTTAGAGATGCAGTCATCACAAAAATAGCAAACACATTTATGAGATGGCTACAGCCAACCAGAGAAAACCTTCTCTGGTAACATCCAGTGTGTCAAGACTAAGAAAAACTGACAGATAAGATTATGAGGAAATTTAGGATAACTCTCTCAAATAATTATTTCCTAAACCATTTGTTGAAGTTAATCCTCAAACACCTCGTGACAGGCATTTTCAGATGCAGGATGATGGACAAAGAGGGATTCTTGATTGAATTTAGGACAGTAGATTCTACAAGTTAAAAATATTTGGCTTTTTGAATGGGATGTTTTGCTGGAAAAGTCATCATTGACCCTTCTGGGCTTTTTTCATTTTTATTATTTCTATTATCTTCTTTTTTACTCTTTATTATTGTCACTTCTGAAGGTAGGATTTAATGATTGAACCCCAGGAATCAGCTTTGCACCTGATTTATCTCAGGGAGCTGTGTTATATTATTCCCCATTGCCCTTTGGGACCAGCTTTACAGTGAAGTAAAACCAGATGAGACAGAGAGAGAACCATGAGCAGAAGACATTTCTCAGAGCACCAGCAAGTAAAGGGCTATTACAAGAAAGAAAGAAAGAAAAAAAATGTATGTACAAATGCTGAATGCCTATCTGAAAGACAGTTCATTTCACTGAACCACTCCTGAAATTAAAATCTGCAAATGCTTAAGGCTATTCATGGGAGCGTTAAAGAGAAACACCCCTTTGTCCAAACAAACCAGTGCAAGAAAGGCATTAATTTGACTCACTAAGATGACAGACTTGCACATTGTATAACTTAAACATACACGATGGGGAATATATGGAAGGAAAAAGTGTACACAGAGTGTATGGGGCACATGGGAACAACGAGGACAAAGCAAATGGATGTTTCAGTGGTGGCAGAACCACAGAAAGAGGCAGAATGGGGCAAGGTGAGGGGGGCAGAACAGCACAGAACCACCACAGGATCCTGCCTGTCCACACTGAAGGCTGAAAGCTTAGTTCTAGATACTGATTTTTGGCAATTAACTCAAGTGACAAGTAAAAAAACAAACCCAAAACCTTCAAGGAATCCTGCAGCACCTTTCCTTGAGAAACAAGCCAGCCCAGCCCTGATAGATCTGCCCAGCTGGGCTGAATATTCAATGACTGGAGCCACCAACATGTATAGGCTAAAAGCCACAGGGACTGAAGATAAAATATCCTCCATTTTTCTTTCCTATGTCATTGCCTTGCCCTTTGCCAAAGCTCTAACCATGCTGGAAACTCTTGAAGGCAGCACTTGCACCTACCCGGTGTGTGCAGCAAAGTGCTCAATGGGAAGCCCATCATTTGGGCTCCAATCAAATTACAAACACAAAACTGGAAAAGTTAATCAAATAAATTGTCATTACTGTAGTTTAATTAGTTATAACTAGTAATAATTAGTAAATGTGCTAATTAGATTTTTGAGGGGTTAAATCCCAATCTTCACTAGATGACTGTCATCACCATAATGCTGTTTCGCTTTGGAATTTAATGAATTTCGTGTATTCTCATAATCTCTTGTTGTGCAAATACTATACACCATGGTACACATGACAGTGTAAGATGCAACACAGATTACCCAAGGTATTCAGATGCCTGATTTCTACTGATTTTAATGTGAGCTTCAGTCCTCAGAAGAAATTACAGAGGTCTCCTGCAGACCTGATGGAAGCACTTCCCTTACATTTAACAGCAGTGAGGCAGAAGAGGAGGAAAAGACATAGTGATACCAGGCTTCTCACTGCACAGTTGTGAAAATATTTCTTGGCCACTAAAGCTCCAAAGTGCTGTGGCAGGGAAAAGAGGAAAAAGAATTTATGCTGCCATTTTGGAGTTTTAGTTTTCCTTCAAGTGTTTTTTAACTCCCCATCCAGATATTGGTGAGGAAGGACCTATGTTTTCCTCATGCTGTAGAAGTATCTAGTAAGGAGAGATGTCACCTGAGAAGAGAAAGCAAAGATGGTGACTGCAGGCCTACATTCTTCTACAGCTTATCTTCAGTCAGAATCTGTTACAGGAGTTGTTCCAGTTTAAAAATTCTTAAGTATCTCTCATTTACACTAAAGACCAGTGTGCTGGTAGATGTAGCTTAAAGTGAATTAAAGGTTTTAATTGGTATTTGTAAAAATAAGGTCTCTGAAACAACTGTGGGTACTACAATTCCACCTTGAAGACTAATCCGAGAGCAGGAGTGCCAGTGTTGTGTAATGACAAAAATAAACACCACCAGAGACCTACTGTTACTTAAATGTGGACAAGTTGGACCAGCTGTGTAACAGTCAATGCTTCTACAGTAATAAATGTTGACAGCAAAAATAAAAAATGCATTACTGAGGCATCATCAAATGAGCCCTGTCATTACATGGAAACTCCTCCCTGTATAAGCTTGTCAAAAAGTGTTACTGTAATCCTTTGAGAAGCCTCCTCCTCAGGCAATGGAGAAAAAATGTTGAGGATCAGCCCAGAACAGGTGTGTTGTGCTGTAATGCCAGGATTTAATCACAGATCTCTTTGCATTAATCTCACAAAGGAACTAACTCGTATCTATTCGGGCCCATCACACCACACTGAGATGATTATTTAACTATCCAATTAAAGCAAGCAAGCTCACAGGGTGTTTAAAAATGGACATTCCAGGGCGTACAATATTTTACAACTATTATTTGGCTTCCTAAGCCCAGCACCAGGCACTGACAGTTAAGAGGAACTGATACTCAAAAGGAACTGATACTACACGTTCTTTTCAAAGTCAGTGCCCGAAAAATCTCAGGGCACACCTTGATCAACAGTGGCAGAGGCTGCTTATCCCTGCTCTGAGATACCCTCTCTTGCTTACAGGAGAAACTCCTTAATGACATTTATCACCTCTCTGCAAAAACCCCCAGCCCCAATGGCAGAGCAGTAGCTGAGGTATTGGCTCTTGTATTAGTGAGCAAGCATGGTTAGGAAAAGAAAATAAGTCCCTTGGGTGCATGGAATCATTACTGTAGCTGCAGAATAACTCTGCATACACAGTGTGGGGTTGGACTTCAGCCCCCAGTCCTGACTGCACTGGGAAGGGTGGGACAGTGCCTTGGCCAAATGGCCTTGCTGGTGATGGTCACTGAGCCAATGTCCATTGGCCCCTTCTTATCAGAAGAGCCATGTGGGCACATCAGTGGGCTGCTCATCCAATTTTGTGGCTTGTTCTTACAGCAACTTTAGGAGCAAAGTTATGAAAACAGACAGCAGGACACCTAGACTGTGTATGTACAATGGCACATCAACAGCATGGTCCAAAAGAGCCAGGAGGTTTCCAAAATGTCATCTGGTCAACACAGCAACAGCTCATGATTGACCCAGAACCCTGGAGAGGCTGGGAAAAGAATGGGTCAGGAGGCTGATCTCCCTTTAAGAAAGCCTGGGAGAGAAAACAGGTGCAGAAGTTACACACCAGGACAGGCACGTTGGGTTACTATGAGTACACATGTGGATCTCAATGTTTTTAAGGTATTTCTTTGGAGACTATGTAAGAAAAAGCTTTATGGAGTGCAAAACACAAATCTAAAAATTACATCCAACTGCTAGTTAAGTGATGGTATTTCAGCATTTGATGCTATGAAAATATGCAGCAGATTTGTCCCATTAAAATGCTACGAGCCTAAACTGGTAAATTTTACCAATACATGCATACAAAAGCACAGGATTTAGGTAAACATCCTGCCATTACCATCAGCTAATGAGGGGACTCATGTCACTCAGCTGAGGTAAGTTGATGATGCTGTTCTGAGCATCTCACACCCCAGCAGATACTCAGTGACAGGGAGGTGCCTGTAGCTACAGCCAACATCAGCTGAACACCTGGACCAGCAGCTGGAGCAGTACCAGTCCTCCTGTACCCAAATAACCATCAGAGGGCACTGCAAAACATGCTGTGCCAAACAGGATTATGCAGTGGCTGTGCTGGAAGCTTTCATGTGCATGGGAAGTTCAGCTGCATAAACTCACTCATTACTGACTTCATGCTGTCATTTACAAATGTTTCCAGCTCTGGTTCTCTCTCACACACATTTCTGTTTACAGCAACGCTACATTGGTGACTTCTCTTTTTAAAGCACAAAAGAATTTTCTGCTTATCTTCTTGTGGTTTTACGATGACTTATTGTTGCTATTAAGAAAACAGTAACAGAAACCGGACTCTGTATCCTGTTTGCTATTGTAATATTTGGGAAAAAATTGCATCAACTGCAGTATGATCTTAAAAAAGAAAAGGTGTTGATGTTTGAACACTTCAAGTTGTCAAGTACAAGGCTTACAAGAAAGCTACACATTATGTAGCAAACCACAAAAAGGCAATATTTTGTTTTCAGGCTGAAGTCCTCTATTGAGTACAGACTGCTTGTCAAACACTCCCTCTCTGGAATAGCAATTTCATAAAGCAAGGTTATTTTTTGTTTTTAAACTTCCTGCTTCAAAGGCAAAAGTGTCTGAGATCACCTTTTCAGTGTGCTTGTAATGAGTGGAGCCAAGGTGTAAGTAAATATCCTATTTGTGTATAGAACCCATAGTGTCTGGAAAGCTGCCCCCAAAGTTTATGAAATTTTCCATCAGTTTTCTGAATGTCAAGGTGTGTTAGAAAAAGCTCCTTTTGGGGAAGAAATGTCACCGGTGCTTTCAGGGACAGAAAAACAAAAGGAGAAGACTACAGAAGACTTGGACAAAAGTAGATTTTGGAGAAATGTAAAAAAATTAATTTTCCGTTCTCCCTACATAGGAGGAGCACTTGGGGAAAGAAGCCAGGGGACAACAATCCCATGTGGGCACTGGACTGTCACTGCTCTTGGCCATCCAGTGAAGGATGGAGAGCAGCCCGGGACAGGAGCCAGCTCCTGGTTCTTTGTCCAGTCTGGTGTTCTGTTCCTCACTCTGTTCCAATCCTATCACTTCTAGTTTCTTCTTCTGTCCCTTGTTTGCTCTTATCTATCTGCCTTTATATGCTTTTGTTTCCCTCAGTCTTCTTCCTTTTTATCACTTTTACAGTTTTTAATTCTGAACCTCTCTTGGAGCTCATCTGTGATGTAAATTTTACCTTCTTGTTAAAGCATTAAAAAAACTCCCACACTCAACATACTCCTGTTAAAATGCAATAAAAAAATTCAGTTATATTATGCCTTGGATTTTTGTTGTAATCCTCATATTTAAATTCATGTTCAGTAATAACAAAATTAAAGTCAATTTCTTTACCAATGAATTACACATAGCATAAATAAAGAAAAAGTTGAATGACAGATATTGTGCAGATACTGTGCCTTCATATTACAGTCAGTAAATCTTGTACTAATGAGATGCAAGATTTAAACATGAAGAATGTGTTTAGTGAATTATTGTCAATCAGTGTCTATACAACAGGATAAGAATAATCTTGAATGGCAACACACCTATTATTACAAATTCCTAAGTACTTCATTACTTCAAAATGTCACTCTCAATTTATAGAGTAACAGATAAAGATCTTTCAGCTGTACAACTCACTGTGTCTGCTTCTGAGTAATTGAAACACTGGTTTTGAGAAGTCTTGTTATCATTCATGCATTCTGCATCATTCTGAGTGGTTGTTCAGTACTGGTGTACTGGTTAAAGCTGGTTTCAGCCCCCTTTTAAACAAACACATTTAAGATATATTAATGTATTTTGGTTTTTTTTTTTTCTACCTATAACTTGGAGCTGGTCAGTGGGAAAAAATCTGATTTTTGTTTCCTTGTGTGAGCATATTAAGCTCTATAATATTACTATGATGTAAAGTCAGTGGTGACTAACGTTCAGAAAAAGAAAAGAAACTGAAAATGACAAGAACAAAAAGGAGGAGTTGTTTTGAGAGACCCAAATAAATACACAAAGGAGACTTCCTTTTTAATTTCTGACAATGGAAGAGACACTAAAACACAGCATACCCAACTCCACTAGCTAAAGAAACATGTGGTTAATTCACATCCCCAGTGATTAGTGGAAGGCAGGAGGTATCTGCAGCAGCTTCCAATGCTCACCTCATCCTTTATGTCTTCCTGCTGCTGGGCACTGAAGATCTCCATCGCAGCCATCAGCCTCATCATTAGCTCATCCACTGTTGTGTTACCTAGCAACAAAGGAAGATAGCTGAACTTCATTTCATTAAAGTTATTAAACAAAAAAGAAGTCATTTTAGAATTAATCCATAAGAAACAGCCAGACTTTAAAAAAAAATTTGAAAAAAAAGATGAGTAGAAAATGCAAATATCTCAGTAGAATGCTTTCAGTTCACTTTTTTACTGAAAACTCGAAATTATTTTTACAAACGTTGATCATAGGTTAAAATTTCAGGTAGTGCATATCTGAACAATTGCTTTTGTGCTTGCATAAATTAACTCTTATTTTGTCATTTAGTCACTGATGTTAAAGGAAAGCAGTAGATGTGGGATTCTCTTATTTGAAATTGATTTTACAGTTTTAGAATTCCCAGGGAGACTGAAGCAATTGCTTAGTAAGGCAACAAAAGGTAGGATAGTGGCAGCAGCCAAGTGGATTGGTTTCAAAGAATGGAAAACCCCAGAATACAGTGTTTGTGTGGATGTGTGTGCACATTATATTTGGGTGTAACTAGTAATAAAATTTCAAATACTATGTTTTCTTCAGTCTATTTACTTCTCAAAAATCTTGCAAAGCTAATGAAGTGGAAAATTATGTCATCCATGTGTGTATCATGAAATAGAACACATACACAGGAAAACAGATACTTCCCCATGTTTTCCTTCCAGCATGCCTCCAGCCTTCAAAAAGACTGAAAGATTACTTTAATTTCCTACTAAGATACATTCTTTGGTTTCTCTTTCTAAACTGAAGACTAGACTACCAATTAAAGCCACTTGTCATAGTAGTGAAAAGGTTTTAAACCATGAGAAATGGTCAAAAACTATAACATCTGCCAGCCTAAACAGCTGTTGGACCCCAGCAGAACAAGTACCACTAAAGAAAACAAGACTGTCCCCATAGTTTCCAACCCCAGGAAAAAAAATAAAAATCAAAAGCAAACTTAGACAGTCTGCATTTCAATAAACTCCACTAGGGTCTTAGGTTTCTATATGGTTGTATCTCTTCTGTCAACATGCCTTCTCACCCAGCCCTGAAAGGCCCTCATTGTTCCCATTTCTAACATTTGCTACCTTAGCAGAAAATGTTATCCCACATGCTACAACATGCAGGACTTCAGAGACCACCATTCATTTGGGGCAGTATTGTTAAAAGATACCAGTGTCCCCATTCCTGGGAAAATAACAAGCAGAGATTGTTTGATTTTTGTTAAAGGATAAATTTAAGTAAGGCTACAATAGGTGATCGTTTTAGTTTAATGCAAAAGATTGCAGAAAATCTCACAAATCATTAATACATAATAAATGCAGTTAAATAATCTGGATTATTTTGTAATATAAAGATGCATTGTATTTTGACTGAATTGTTGCTAAAGCAGTTAAGTAATTTAAGTCAGTAGCACCACTGACTTCAGTGGGATGGCAAAGGTTCTGAACTGTACTGCAAAGTCAGAAAAACCAAGCTATTTATAAGACTATTCCTATGAAGTAAGTTTTATAAGTTAAAGGCATTCATATAATGAATTAGAGTTGTGTTGCACCTTGCACTGAGGAGATAAAATCCATGCAAAAACGAACCATTTTGTCTACAGGAAGTAACACTGCAACTTCCTCAAGAAAATTATTAATCCCAGATGCAGAAAGAAACACCAATGCTTGTCTGCAAAAGGCAGCATTTCCTGAGGCTGAATTTCCTCAGGAAAATAAGGAGATTACAATAAAGGTTGCTAAATATAAGCAATAAAAAAATGAGGACACAGTGTCAGGAAGGCAAACTTGTGGAGAAAGCAGAAGAAATGAGAGGCAGCCATTCTTTGATGTGCTCTAATTTGAAGAGTTACTGAGAACAGCAGTCAAAGGGCAACACTCCACATCTAAGTCATCCTGCTGTCAAATCAGAGGAGTGGTTACACCAGAAAGAACTGCTCATGTAAGTCAGAAAGCTTCATTTATGTGAGACTATATTAGGAACTTAAATCCTGATCTGATGTGGGGGTCTCAGTGCTGCAGGCAGGTCTGAAAAAGCAACTCACAGCCAAATACGAGGAACAGCAACCCAGGTATTAGCAAGGAATTACACACAAGGAACCAAATGCATTCTGGCACTAGGCAAAAAGTGCAGCCAAAATCTTTTGGAAATCAGGAATGTATTTGGACATAAATTTGGAAAATTAAGTGTAGCTCCTTATTTAGGAAATTAAGCTTCCACTTTAAAAGAAAAAAAGAAAAACTATAATTCTACTACAGTCATGGCAACTCCAATCTCTAACACCATGCTAATTAATAAATTTATGAGTAGTAGATAATTATAGCCTTGCCACTGAAAGTGTGTTTTGGGCAATAAATTCATGTTCTGGACATCTTAAAAGAGAAACAGCAAACATCTCTTGTAACAGTCTCAATACTCACATAAGGAATACTTATAATATAAATAATTGTACCTTGTATTACATTCAACACTTCATTAGATGATCGTTTTCCCATAATAATAAGGAAAAGTGGAAACTGGTCTGTCTTCTGAGTTCGAATTGTTTGGGCTACAACACTCCCAAAATGTCTAGTGCACATCGTCAGAAACCTTGTGGGGGAAAAAAAATAGTTAACACTGTAGAGGAGTTTTTGAAGTTAAGTTTTAAAAAAGAATTCTGCTAAATTCAGCAGTTTAACTGAGCTCTTTATGTCTTTTTATTACTAAATTATTACAGTATTTATAAATATTATAGGCTTATTAAAACAATTAATTGTAAATTAAAGCAATTAACAACTGCTTGAGACAGCCATTTATTTGATGGAGAATTCCATTTCCTGTTACACTACATGAAGACTATAATTCAAAACTAACCCCCAAAATAATCATGCTGAATCAATTGTTCAAAACTTCTAAGGAGACACTAAGTAGAGCCACAATCTAATAAACATGGAAGTATAAAAATAGTAAATTTCATGCAAAAACATAATTTAATAACAAAAGATCAAGAAATTGGTTTTATCAGTCACAGAGCTAAAACATGGTACTTCAGAATTTTATTTTGTTTTGTACTAGTGCCCTGCCAGTGACATACTTAGCAGTGTGGTCTGAAAAACAATAATTCTAAGCTTTTGACCAAAAAAAGCTCTTAGATATTAGCATACAGAAGTCTAACATTAGTATTCTTAACACGATCTTGAATAAATGAAAAAACTGATAAAGCTTTTCTCTTCCATTAAAGGACTGTTTGAAATTAGCATTTCTTTCAAGAGAAAAGGGTAGCTTATGATATGTTTTCAGATCTGATGGTAAAAAGTAAATGTCATAATAATAATGAATTATGAAAGACCAAATGCAAATATAGAATGCTTTAATAAGATCCAATTTAATAAAGTCTGTAAAAATAATGGACTTTTAATAACACGGGTCACAAAAGGCAAAACAGTGGAAATTCTGAGGACTAGCCACTGGTACAGGCTTATTAATTCTTAATTATGTTCATGAAAGGCAACTTAAATCGTGTGTTTTCTTATGCCTTATGATAATATTTTAGGTAACAACTACTATGAAATGTATGCTCTAACTGAAGAGTAAAGTCCCATTGTCACATGCATTAGAAGCCAAATCTATTTGAAAAGACAAACTACATTAAAATGTCAAGTGCTCCAAGTAATTTCTTCTCAAAGATACTGAAAAGATTCAAAATTGTAATTTTTTTAATCAACATCTATTGTTTCCAATAAAATGGCTAGAAATGGATAAGCCTGACAAGTAGAACATTTGGCTTATTCAAGACACCTGAAGTACTAAAACAGTTCTCCTCAAAGAGAATTTGTCTCTGGCTGTAGTTGGATGGAAGGCAATGGGTGGGGGTGGAAGCATTTCAAAGCCATAAGTGTTACTCCTTGATTCTCTGTATTTTGCAACTCAGAACAATCACACACAAAGAAGACATCAAAAAAGCTGAACAAACTCTGCTCTGTCAGAAATAGCAACAGAGACATAACATCTGGTAAGGATAAAATAGTGTCTGTAAAGTCTGGACATTTAAACCCTTCAGATAAATAATGGGTTTTGATGTTTTCCTTTCAAGGTGGGAACAGGTAAGTGAAATGTTGGCCTCACAGAAGGCACTGGTGATCCTCCTTGGCAAAATGACTTATGTGAGTTCAAGGTTTCACTCCTGGAAGCAATAAAGACAGTGGAAAATTGAACTGAATTCCTGAGACTTGTGTATTAAAACTGTTTAACAGCCTTCACCATACCACAGAAGAAAAACACTCGAGTTTCACAGAAAAACAAAATATTTAGCTGGAGGTGAAGAAGTGCTGTAGAGTATAATGCTGGAAGGAACAAAAGTAAAGAGACTCCTACAGTATTAGTTGTACTAGTCAAAGGTGTTGGTTTGTTAATTTTTTTAAAAAAATTTATTTTGTATTTTGTCAACCAATAACTCAGTCCCCAAATATTCTTTTATAGGTATAGATTCTTCATGCAGAGAATTCTGAATGGAGTAAGTATTTAAGTGTGTTAAGAAAATTTTATAACTTCTGGGAGATGAATTTTTATATGCAAGACTTCTGGCTGACTACACAGAACCTAACAGGTTACGACACCTTGGGGTCCTTTATAATCCAGGCTGGAAACAGGTTCCAGCTCCCTGGCTCCAGGAGATAACACACTGTGCCAGGCTGCTGGAAGGGCACACGCACTTTCCTGGTTGAGTAGCAGCAGAACAGATGCCAGATGCCAACATCTCCCCTCGTGGTGGCTTTTTACCTTCTTGGTGCCACTTCTTACAGCCACTGGTGCCATCTGTCCTGCTCTTACCAACCAGCTCCCTTCCTCTGCTGCTGTCACAATCAGCTCAGCTTGCTCATGTACCAGTGACAAGAGCAGCTCACACCAACGCTGGTGTGAATGGCACAGACTTTCTTGGGGGAGGAAGGAGAAACAACTCTTCTCCAGATACGACCAGATAATTCCCAAAGCCAACCTTAAAGAGACTTTAACATTTCACAAATGGGTTTGGAAAAAGAGTAACTTCTTTGTTGAGCATGAAGAAAACAATTATGTATATTAAATATGCAAGATTTCTGATTATTTTTAATAATAATTATATAATGTGCAAAGTCAACATAATACTCATTAAAATGTTAATGTAAAAATAACATTTTTGTATTAGATATTTGCATTTTTTGAAGAGTAAAAGCTGAGGTCCTGAATTGGCATACAGGAATAAGTTTGGTCTCCATAATACAGAGTTATTGCCTTACCCACATTGGCAGGGTCGTAACTGCTGACTCAAACACAAGGAGCAACAGAAACAAGGCATTCTTTAAAGATGCAGAAAGCAGCTTAGATCAAATTATGTGGGCATCATCTTCAGAATCCACATACTAAACATCACATTCAGATGTTAAAAAGAATGATTTTATGCACCTTTTCTTCATGCTAGAGCAAAGCCTACATGAGTGGGTCATCTATCTCTTCCTAAAACATGGAAGAGCTGATTCCCATACTGAAAGGTTCAAACAGATCAGATAAATACTTCATAACCTTGTTCAGACTAAAATACAGCAGTCTAGAAATCCATTAATCCATCCTTGGACATCAGATGAAATCACTGGTGAAAGTATAAATAAAATATACCTTGAGCCCTTGCAAGAACACTGCCCAAAGAATGGAACAAAGATGCAATTGCATCATCACCTATCATGTCCTGTATGATTTCCTAAGGAATATCCAAGGCTTGACACAGGTAGATTTAATATACAGATTTAATAATAGCCTAGATAAGAACAGAGAGTGTGTTCAGTTACTTTACAGATGTTGGTAAAGTGGGAGAAGCTACAAGCACATTGGAAGTCAGAGAATTCAGATTAATCTTCACAAGAATCATCCTGACAAGTAAAATACAATTCTTTAAGGTCAATGAGAGTCTACTAACTGGAGGAAAGATTGCACAAATATAGCAGAAGAACCAAGCAGTAAGAGAATACAGTAAGATCCTTCCCCAAAACAGTCAAATGAATCTTTCTTGACCACCTGTTCTTCTGCCTTCATGTCTTTAGCACAAGACACAAAAAGTTTTATTTTTTCAGCTTTTCTGTTCAACAAGCCTAATCAACTAGGTTGTAGTTTGAGTACAGTGGAATAGAACAGTCTTTGAGACTTGGTTTTCTAGTGGGGACTTAAAACATATGACTACAAATCTATCAGTTTAATTAATTCCTTGGGTTAAATAACTATTTTTCTCAGATGATCTTAAAACATTGCTAAAGGCATATAAACTGATGCACTGAAAACCTTGATAATATCAGAGAGGCAGCTTTCTATTTATAGTTGGATATTATAGACATCCATATCTTCCTAAACACGACCAGATCAAAATGCATTCTCTGCTGATTTTTAGTTTTCCAAATCTGGACACTTTTAGATTACTAACATGAAATTACCTTGAAGCACATAAATATTTAAGCAGGGATAGCTTACCTTTTCTGCTGGGTGTATAATAAACAGTTTAACCATTATCTATATACAGGCTGTTTTGTTCTCCATCTAAAGAGACAATCACCTTTTATCCTTTTCCTTTTTTTTCTTCTTTCAGTGCTATTAGAAAACTATTCACAAGTGCAACCCTGAACAATACTGTGCAGTAATTATGACTAAATGACAAAGAGATGCGAACAATTACTGAGCCCATTTTGAAACCCTACACTAATAAAGTCATTAGATGCTGCCCTTGCCATGAGCCTTCTAAAAGCTTCTGAAGTTACAAGAACACACGGCATTGTTCCTTAGGACAATTGCTGCTGGCAGAATGCAAACCTTGAGTTAAACCATGCTGCAAATTGATCTTGACATTCTGTTAAGACCGCCACTAAAATCAAAAGCAAAGGAGAAAAGGAGAAAATGAGCGGGTGGGATGTAATCATGGAACAGAAGGGTTCCCTCCTCACCTTCTTTCCTCTTCCTCCTCAAAACAAACCATACAGAAAATGACAAACTCGCTTGGTGTTTGAGAACCTTTATTTTTAAAACATTAATTAGACTTCTGACCTGTTTTTATTGACTGGCACTGTATTGCTATAAAAGTAAATTAAATAAAAAATTGCAGAATACAATAGAAAAGGCTTTCACACTGTTCTGTGAAACCTGTTAAGGATTTAGTGCCTAAAGAACACGTCCAACAGTTTTGCAAGCAACATATGCAGAATCTGTGGTCACTCCTGAAGAGGCAGTGAGAAATTAACTCACTTCCTCCTGCTCTCACAGACCCCACACCTGCAATATATTTGCTGAAGGATCAAATAGGATTGGGGAGCTGGAGTAATATGGTCAACTGGTCTTCATCCAGGCATGCACCATTCAGTAGGTTAGAATTAAGGGTCAGCAACTGTGAATATGGCTAATTCCTTGATGACGGAAATTGCAGGTGAAGACAACCTGCTGCTGAGAAGCACTTTAGTAAATTAACTCTTTCCTAAGCTTAAGCAAAGTGAAAAACTATCATTTGAATATTAAAACTAACAAGTACCTGTCATCAGAACAAAGTTGGGACTGCCTTGGAAGTACGGTGCCCAAGGGCAATGATATCAAAAGTTAAAAAGCTCCTACAGATTTTTGAGTCACTGTCTTATGGTTTTGGCTTCACTTTGCTTGGCAAACATTATGTGTGCTGGAAAGCTCTTAATATTATGCATTATCTATGTTTGTAAATGCTGTGTGTACAAATATAAGGTATGTTGCATGTGTATGTATATATCACTATACAGCTTTCCTGGATACAAATATATTAATGTGTATTAATGAATTAACAAAATCAGGCAGGCATGTGTTTGCATAAATATATACAACTCTCATGCACATAACTATATTAAAACAATGGTTTTGATTCAACTGTTTGAAGTCAAAAAGTACCATAACTGGAGCTGTTCATGTCTGGCTCTCCCGCTTATTTATCCCGGAATCCCTCTGGAAACCTGAGGAATTGCTCAGCCCAAGGGATGGCCCAAAGCAGCTGCAATCTTGGCCCAAATGGTAGGGCCAGAAGTGCCAGCACCACTGCAGTCAAACCCCACTGCCACTGCCCTGCTACCCCCTCCCCACATTTCTGCTGTCTGAAGGGGCAGGGCAGCAATCTTCACTGCAAGCAGTTGAAAGGAAACAGTGATTTTGAAGCTCATGATTCACCTCAAATTGAGTGGAATATAACAAGAGCTAAAGTAGAGATATATGTGTAGTTTTGTGGCCTTTTTCCTCCTTTGATGAGGAACAGATCACAAGAATATTTCAAAGAGCTGCTCACTAGGCTTAAATTAAAGGAGATAAAGATTTCATGTATTTTCCTTAACAATATTAGATAAAGATTTCATATATTTTCCTTAACAATATTATAAAAGCACCACATTATTTTCCTAAATGAAGGTTATTTATTTTATTTTTTCTTTACTGTAATTTTGTTATGCTTAATGAAAAAAATTCATAACCACAGAACTTACTCAAAAGTAACTGCTCCCTTCACTGCAAATCTGATGTCAGAAGCAATTAAAACCCATGGAAGCCAAAAACTTCCCCTCAACTGTATTAACTACACTGCTTCATTTTGACAAAGTGACAGTCCTGGGTGGCTGCAGAAAGGAATCTTTTAGTATCTGACCCCCAAAGTTGTAATGCTGATGCTCTTGCACTACTGTTGGCAAGCACTCAGTGCTCACACAGATTTTACTCTGTCTTTACTACAGACTCTCTTCAATCTCTTGGAATGGATATTGAAGATTGAGAGATTCCAGAAGCGTGCTATTGTACAGTAACATAGGTTTTAAAGCACATTCCTGCATCAGTGTCAGCCAACAAACACATTAAAAACTGGGGAAATCGACAACATCTTGGAGCTGGTTTTGTTCTACAGTGCTCAGGATGGACCCTCATTTCATTAATGAGAAAAATGGAAACAATTATTAGAACTAATTTTGGAATCAAATGACATCTGTAGATCAGAACAGTCAGAAGAATTTTTTTGGCTTATACAAGGAAAGTCTTTATATCTGTTTGAATTTACTCATGTCATTCTACAGTACTGAAACCATGTCTTTTACTACTGACATTGAGGTGTCCCCGTTGACTACTCTAAATCAAGTGGGCCCTGATTCCTCTGCTCTCCCACCCTAGCTGTTCCAGCATTTTTACAACACAATTTTAAGAGTACAAATGAGTTGCTCTTGTGCTACTACAGCAGGTAAACCTCATTTCCTCCTGTTGTTGCTGTTGTCTTCTCACCCTTCAAATAAAAAGCTAGATTTAACTGTGTTCACAGGGATACAGAAGAGAATGGGCTCCAAGAGCACTGTCACTGTGTCACATGAAGGGTAGTGATTGAACAGAGGGACTGAGTATTTATTTATGGGAATGCCCACAGTGCACTGGTACTGTGCAAAGGGAGAAGGAAGCATCATCCCCCCTCTGAAGAAATCACAGTCTAAGGAGCAGGATGTGACACCAAACACAACTGAGAAATTATTCTAATTCGAGCCAGCATGCCTTGTTTACCCCTTACTATTTTTTGACCTCACTGTTAATATGACAGTTGCTTTGTTGTTGTTAACAGAAAGCAAAAAAATGAAGGCTTAAAAACCCTATCCTCCAGCACAATCAGTGCCTAAGTTCATTGAGAGCAGCTATAAAGCCTTAAACAAGCCCTTTATTTTGTGTTTTAAGAAGTGTCATAAGGAGTTAATAGGACACAGCTGTACAGGCTCTTTCTAACAAGCAGCTTCTGTCGCTTTGGTCACCACAGGTGTCTGCGTAACCTGCAAACTCTTATTACTAGTGTATCAAAGTTGTGCTACTTAATAGATTTCTTTAGTAAAACACAACAAAGCAATTACATGGCTGTTGATCGTCAGTCATAAAAAAACCCCTCAAACACAGTTTTTCAAAAGAAACTACACTGCAATTTTTTGTCATTGTAAAATAAAAGAAACTAGAGAATTAAATAGAAAAGCAGACAATAGAACAGCAGGTAGTCAACTGAACTTAGCCACTACAGATGGTTTAGAAATAGTGTTTCCTTCTCCACCAACTTGTGGGATAAAAGAAAAGGAGGAGGCTCCTTATTGCCCATGAATAGCAATACCAAAAGACTTAAGCAATTTCCAATGTATGTATTTGGTCTCATGAAAGAACCTAGATGCTTCTTTTTCCTCTTTTACTTTTTTCTTTTTTAGAAACTTTTAATCTGTTTTCACAACTGCTTTTTTCCATAACCTTTTACACTTCTCTAGAATAACTTAAACTAGAAACATTGCTGCTGATCCCTCCAATGACAAAATGCAGAAGGTCAAGTGAGGAATTCCTGAGAAACACAAGTGTCATTTAAAAAGTGCATTAGAAAAAGAGGCTGTTCCATTTTCCAAGGCCACTTCAGTAAAGAAATGTTAACTATAATTTACATAGTGAAGACTAGAAAAACATAAATGCTCTATTCTAGTAATCCACAAGAGAAAGAAACATAAATGTGTCATTTTCATTGTTCAATAATCACTCGAATTGTGTAAAGAAGTGTCAACCTTATTCCAGGCCATGTGACTGTTGCATTTTTCAGTCAAAAGTTAAAATAACTCTAATTATAGTAACATACATAAAATGATATCCTGGCAAGACTTTATCAGTCATCTCTTGAGTAAATAAAGGTAATGAAATAAGGTCCAAGTTAGAGAACCAAACAAGACTAATTTCTAAATGCAATACTAATACTACTAATTAAAATCATTATTTTCAGTAGATCATGATCAACTGATAAACAGCTGAAGAAGACAGAGGCCTTAGCATAACACTAAGAAAATTTGTTGGTAATCTACAGAAGATGCAGAAGGAGGTGGAATCTATAGTTTTAATTTCTTTACTCATCAGTAAAATTATGATCTCTCTAAGACATAAGAGAGATTTTATTATATTAATACCTTTATTGTATTAAAATCAAAACATCTGAACATTCCCAAAGGAATGCCCTGTAAGAAAACTGTAGTACAAAAATGTTCATATGAATTGCAAGCATTTAAATTTTTGCATAACCTGTTCTTAATACTAATTTATAACAATAAAAATAACATGTATGTTATTTTTTAAATCAAAGTTTCATTAACAACAATAGTTATTACCCTAGACAGCTCTCATGCATTTACACCAACATACACACAATTAATGTCATGTAATATAATGGCACTGCAATGCAAAACAGTGAAGGCACAAGTTTAAATATAGAATTATGTTTGAAAATAAAGTAAAAAAAAAAAAAAGGAAATAATTTCTTCAACTATTTTTTCCTGCATAGGAATAAGAAGTCACTTTGTGATGAACACAAGGCCAGTCCAATTGTCAGTGAATGTCAGCCAGCACAGGTTCACTGATCAGCTGAGAATGAGCACGAAGTTTTAGTTCAAATAGATACCACGCACCAAAAGATTTGATAGCCAGAGATAAGGGCCTTCCTTGAGAAAAGCTGCTCACTCAGAGTTCAGAGAGTCTTACCTTGCTCTGTTTGCTTCTTTTGTCATGTCCCAAGCCCAGGTTATGAAGTTCTGACTCAGGTAGGAGACAATAGACTCAGCACAAAGCATTTGTGAGCAGAAGACGTTGGTTAGTACACTTTCATCATGGTGGAGGTAGATAGCAAGAAGCTTTCTCTGGAAAAGACGTGACAAGAGATGAGTGAAAAGTTCCTCAGGCTACTTAGCAATTTAAAGCTGCTGCTGCAGGTCTGAGCATTAGTACCAATGATGGAGTTTATCAAGGGTGACAAGTATCTCAGTGTGTACAAACAAAAAATAACCAGCAGATTTCAAGTCAAATGGTCCATCCCAGCAAATTTTTAAATATTCTTGATGCTTCTTAATATTCTGAGTACTCAAATACAATATATTATATATTAGAACATGAAAAGAACAACAAATGAATGAGAAACAAAAACCTTGTTAACAGACCTAAGAAATGAGTGAACTTTTTTAGCTTGCTGCCTAATAAAAATAACATGTGGAACACTTCCCTGAGCAAGGAATACACCTCTTGATAGGACAGCATCTGCCACAGAAAACAGTTATAAACAACCTGAAAAAAATGATAATGTGTTGCTATCACCACCTCAGTAGTGAAAGAAAGAGGCAAAGGAGTAACAATACAGCTGCCTACAGACCCAAAGGCTGCAGCTGGAGGTTCTGGCAGCTCTCCATCCAGCCAAATAGGGAGCCCACACCTCACCTACCTCACTGAAAAGGTGGCCAGGCATTGGAACAAGCTGCCCAGGGAAGGGGTGGAATCACCATCCCTGGAAGTGCCCAAAGGTGTGCATGTGGCACCTGGGGACACGGGTTAGGGGTGGGCATGGTGGCACTGGGTCAATGGCTGGACTCGGTATCTTTGAAATTTTTTCCAATCTCACCAATTCTATCACTACACATTGAGAAGGTGTCTATGGTCTCTTGAAACAAAATATTCTGTGCTGTTCTTCTAGAACCCTATCAAGTAAAATTTGAGCTTCACTGTCAGCAGGTGTGTCCCCATGGAAATCTCAGACCACCTTTTGGAAAGCAAGTCTGAATGCATGTAAATATAGCAAGCAGGCTGCAAAAATACAGGGAGACTGTGAGCTAGCTAAGGACTGTGATTCTGCTATTGGCATTCAATGAGTTATAAATGTAATTTAGAAAATTAAAGCTTTCCATTCCCCCATACCTATATAAATTACTTACTCTATTTTAAAATAGTACTTGAACATATTTGCTGAGATGATATGGTGCTATTTTCAGACTTTTATTTAAAGTAATTTCAAATCTCTTCATCAGAAGTAACACTGAACCCCAGATATTGATGTGTATTGATATAGCAAGACATGGGATGCAATTTTGAGACAAGCTGTCTTTGCAAAAAAACCCTATATGGCTCTCGCCTCATAGACTGGCTTTGGATAAAATTTAATGATTGTTTATAGAAGGAACATTTGAACATTCGAGTTTGGGAAAGGGATTAGTAATTTGCATTACTGTTTGTCTAATTTAATTTAAATGTTCTTCAGAACCACGTACACATGTGCCAGGAAGGGCCATTAATAAGCCCAACATGCCGAGATCCATATAAGTGCAGCCAACAATGTTGACTGAAACTAAACTTGAAAATCCAGGGCACTGATGCACAATATCATGCAATAAAACAGCATTTCTGTGGTGATATTTAATTTAAAAAGAAGAAAGAGGCAGGGGAAGATCAGGCACTGTCTGTTTTTGAGGATCAGCCGTTCTGCATTTCAAAGCGTCGATCCCTGCAATATCCAGGTTACTGTGCTAGAATCTCGACTATTATATAGCAGTTGTAAGAGAGGGAGGGCAAAGATGTGTTTACTCAGTGATTAGGGCCTTAGAATAAGCCTCTAGCTCCTAGAGAGACAGCTCACCACTTATTCATTTGGACCAATTCACAAAGCCTAGAAAGATTAAACATCCATGCTGAGAAGACAAGCGAATGCAGACGGTGAAAAAGAAATAAAAATTCTTTAAAAACTCTGAGATGACTTCATTATTTTTTCCACAAGGAAACTTTAGGAAAGTGTTTAGTTAGAGAAAAACCCACATTGACCTCTCTCTAAACCCTTAATCTTTCCTTTGTGGTGGCACTGCTTTGTGGTAAGCGGATGGCTTTGCTCTCCTCTTTTCACTGGGAGCGGACAGAAAAAAAGGCTCTTGAGAAACACTTTTACTTCCAAAGAAACAACCCCATGAAACTGTTAAATATGAGATTCCGTACAACAGAATGTTTCAAAATATGTACAGTTTTAGGCTTAAAGATTTAGGGACAAATTTTAGTAAACAGAACAGGCACAGACACAATGGAGGTTTACACTGAGTCACTTCCCAAGGGAATGGAATTTTTGTTGCATCAACAAATCTCACCATACAAAGACTAAACTCCATCACATATAAAAGACTGTACTTGTTTCTGATACTTCATCCAAAATGTTAAGGGTTGGGCACAGGCATACTGCTATGGTAAATGCAAAGAGGTAGCAGGAGGAACTGAAGTGATAAAACATGAGTTTGAAAATATTCCTGAAAGCCAGGGGTATATTTTCCTTGGAAAAACACATGATTGCAAAAGGTACACAGCTTCAAGTTTGTTGCTGTGTGGGTTTGTTTTCATGTTTGTTTACTATACTAACCCATGGTAGTACATATTTATTAGCAAGTTTTAGTTGTGTTTATTTCAAGCCTTTAAAAAGTCAGTACATTCTAGGATTTTATTATGACTAATACTGGGTATTTTTAAGTCAATTCTATTAAAATAGCCTTACAAAAGTGTTGAACAGTCTCGAATTCCACAAAAGAAGCTTACTAATGGAGCACTAGACTGTTCTGTGTTGGATTTCTCAAAAATATGACTCTGACGTTATATACTTGGCATGAAATTTTAACCAAGGAAAAAATAGAACAGGAAGAAACTTTTACTAGTTCCTACGACAGTATGGGATATCAGAAAGGTTTTAAGCACTGAATACCTGATTGACTTCCAAAGGCCTTAGGACTTGAGGAACTTAAGCCAACAAGGGATATATTTTTCAGAATATGTGCATGCTGAAGACCAGGCATTTTTGAGCTTCAGAGAAGTTAATATCCTTTGTACAGAATTAGAAGAAAAGTTGTCACTGAGGCAAAAAACCCATAGATCCTGAGGTGACTAAATTGGCATCACTGGGTAATGGGATTTCCAAGCCTCTCAGCCAGTTCCTAATACTGTGAATAACTCAGGTAACTCAAAAGAATATGAACTTGATGGGAATAGCAATGCAGTCATAAGGGTCAGCAAAACCACAGACCTGAATGGTCATTTTTGAATCTCAGGTTTACAAGTTCAAGTAATGACTGAGACAGAAAAGTTCATAATGTAACAGCTGCTAGAGACATGAATGTTCTGTCAGGCTGGCAGGCCAACAAATCAAATTCTTAATTTTTTCCTCCAGGTTTTAGGCAATGAGAGCTAATTCAGATAAACAAAGGGACACATTTGCACTTTAAATCTTTGAAGTGCACATGCTGATCCACACATCCAAGGTGTTCTTGGAGCTCACGGGATCAGCCTTGGGCACAGCTACCTTATAGCCTTGTAGAAGAGATGTGAAATAAACTGCACCCCACAGGTTCCTAAAGTAGGAGTGAGGTGATCTCTGTAACCTTCTGATCCCATATTTTGTATTATACATGGCATAAGACATCCCCAAACTAGTTCCTAATTTAATCTTCCTGTAATTTTACCTTGCAGTAAAACATTTAGTCTCAAAAATCCATCAGTAATGAAGAATCCACATGAACCATGGTAAGGTGTGCAAACAGCTACCCGCTCTCCCAGGTAAAGGTGTGTTAAAGCCTGATTTAGTCTACTTTCATCTTCCAACTATTTGATCCTATTATACTGTTGTATCTCCATTTCAATACACTGCACTTGTAGTGATGTCTTACATAATGCAAATAGTACCCAGTAATTAACACTAAACTTGGGTAAGATCTATAATCACAAGCTTTGAAAGAGGAGAAAACGTGGAGTGTGGCAGCCAATGTCAAAAAACATCCATTACTTAGTATCAAATACAGAGGATGCTGAGGAGAGACCCATACCCAGGAGCAACCATCCAGATAATAAAGATTAAGCTGTTCTCCAGATATGAAAAATGAAGGGTGTGTAGGTAAACAGTGAAGCTATTAAGCTGCTATGTTGTAGCAGAAATTTCTAAACAATAGTTACCCACAAATTCAGAAATAATTTACAAATTAAAGGACAGAACTGCTAACACACATCAGGGAAGACTGGAAAGAAAATGGTGACTAACATGGGACTTAACTGGAGCTTATGTACTGACATTTACCATAGTGCAGCTGCTTCACTCTTCCTGAAAACCTAGAATTTTACTTCTATACCTGCCCTCCAGTTTCAACCAGACCATGTAGATTAGTGGTCAGGTTACTTACGTTTAATCAGAATCTGTAAAGTGGTAATTCATCCACCTGTAATCTGTAATAAGTTCAGTATAAACTTAATAACAACAGCTGAAATAATAAGGGACATTTTTCTGAGTTAGACAGATAAAAATGATGCTACAGAAAGCCCTGTATGAAGGAATATTCTGCTACCACCAAGGAAAAGAAAAGGTGAAAAAACCCCTTTTATTTGAACACACCAAATCATGGAAGGAGCATACTTTGCTCTAGGTATTCAGGAAATAAAGAACCCATATGTGAGAGAGATGGTGCTGCCTCTAAATTGAACCTAAAAGACAGAATTCAAGAAGAAGAAAAACACGGTTCATTTTCAGACTGCAGGAATATATATTGAGGTGACAATACCAATCTGTGCTAAGAGAGATGTTTCACATATTTATTAAAAGTCAGTGGACAGAAAGGTTGAGAGAGGAGCAGGAGGTGAGCTGACAGAGGTATATAAAGATAAAGCTCCTGGAAAGGCAAAGCCAATGTCTTTATTCTTTGTCATAATAAAAGAGTAGCAACCACCTGTAAAAATGAAAGGACAAACAAGCTCCAATAAAAGAAAATACTTCAGTATTATTCACATGTATAACTCAGTAAGCTTCAACATAGCAATTAAAATCCACTATTAATAACAATACCACCCTAAGTTAGGACAAACCCTCTGATGTGTCGGGACACAAGACACCCACAAAGTCCTTTCAGACACAAAGAAACCTGCCCCAAACACCTTGTTAAAAAATGCCTATTATAGGATTTCTTCCATGCCATCAGGTGTAGCAATTCCTATGGCAGTGGAGCCACCTGGGCAAGAGAAAGCTCATTCTTCAGAAACTAATGTGACAGGGAAACTGTGCTTTCCAACAGACAGAGGAAGACTTTCACAAAAACCAGTTTAATTGTTAATTTAATAAGCCTCTGTCTCTCTTTCTCTTCCTGACCCCATTAAGAGAAATACTGAAAATATTTTCTTGTCCTCTACACAACAAGCCTTGGAGGTGAATACACAACACCCTTAACTATGGGGCTGCTGGAGGCAGCTGGGAATTTCATGGCCAAGGATATTGGTTGTTAAAAGCAAGGCTCTCTATCTTGGGTACTGTATTTTTGTGCTAAAGACTTACACAGGTTTTAAAGTAGAGCTACATTTGACCTCATTCCACCTCTCTTATCAAAAACTGGCATTGTTGTGGCAGTAGTTGCTTGAAAGGTTAAAGGATCCCATCATGTATGTTAATCTTCACTGTCTAACAACTCAAATACAGGTAGCAGACAAACACCTTGACTTTGTTTACAAGGAATTTCTTTTTCAAGCAATATTTTGTTAAATAATTATGAATTACCAGCCTTTCCAACACATGAGAAGACAATGAGGTTTTACAGGAAACATGCATTTTCTTACAAAGATTTTGAACTCATATTCTGCATTCAAAACACATGTTCTGACATAAGTTAATTTTCTTAAAATAATGCAAATTTAAATATTTCTGGAAAAAAGCCTCATGTTTATATATATATTAGGATTTTAAATTTTTTTTTTGAGGTAAAAAGTATCCACAATACAGATTTAAAGCACAGCTGATGGCTGTCTCACTAGACATGAACTGTAGAGTGCACCTTCTGCTCTGGACAGCATCGAGAATTTGTCAAGAAAAGGCCAAGATCTCTGAGCACTCAAGCTGCCAAGTGCTCTCAAATTAAATCAGTTTGAAGCGGTTTTCATTAAGATGGATTGAGTGTGGCATCGTGAGAAACACTCTATCAAATGTAGTGTTTTACTTAGTGATTAAGTATATACCAGTTGATGAAGCTGCCCAAATCCTTCGTAATCCCACCACTCCAATAAACATTTAATGAGTATATAAGTTCAAAAAGCCTAGTAGAGGATTTAAACCTTCAATCTTGTTTTTATTTACTCTTGGAACTCAATTTCTCACTTCAAGTGAAGAATGCTGGTGCCTGAAGCTCATCTGTTGCCCTGGTAAAATTAAGTGCCCTCCATAGTATAAATTAGAAGACAAGACATACAGGTTGCAATTTCTCTGAAGCTTTTTTTTATACTGATATATATATTTAATTATTTTATGAAGTACAATTATAAAAATATGAAATAATGTGTCTCTTTCCTCAATTCTGAATTTCAGGGGCCAGCACTGAAAAAATTACTTTGTAACAGGAAAAATCAGTGAAAACATATGGTATTTCCAAATTGTCATATCTTTGCTCAAAATCAGAATGTTACAATAAGAATAATGTCTTTCCACAGGGTAGGTGGGAGGGAGAGCATTAAAAATAAGGCAATATTGAGAAAAAAAACCCAACTATCCAAACACAAACAAAAAATAATACTTTCCTAAATACACACAGATACATGTGTATACACATAACAAATTTATGATGAAGTTCTTGTCTGAACACATCACAAAATATTAAAAATATAAGGTGACATGAATTTTGGAAGTGCTGTGTAAGTAGTACAAGAAGTACTCTGAGTAACAAAAATACTAAGTAACTGCACTGCATTAATATCAGATTTACAGGTATAAAACTATTCATGAAAGTTCTTGATGGGCTTTTGCCCACTATCACACTGATACACTGTCAAGCATTTCTGAAGAAATGTCACAAAATGAACTTCCCAACTCACACCCTTTCTTGTTCAATTCATAGGATTTTTTCCTCTGTGCAAAGACATGAAAATATTCACTAAACTGAAGAGTGTTAAATGTGTTAACTTCAGCTATACAGTGTGGATTTATAACTCTCACACCTATCAGAATAACCCCTAACATAACATAGATGCTCCTTCCAATATGAATAACTACGTTCTTCATTTTAAAATTAAACATATATCAAGAAAACAAAAAGTAAATTTAAACAGCATGATTTTCTTGTTTGTGTTTCAGCTTTATCTGTGCTTAATTACGCAGGGTTTTGGGTTTCTCCTTAGTGAATCAAGTCACCAAAACTTAAATAAACTGTCCCCATTCTAATTTTATTAAAATAACTGATTTTAAAACTGTGCATGGAATAACAGAAACTTGAGATGCCTGGTTGGACATACAGAAAAACTAAACAACCAAACCCTTAGTATTGGCAGATAAAGGCTGTACAAAGGGGCAAAAAAACCCCCACACTGTATTTCAGAGACTTTTCAATTTAAATTTACAATTTCATTAGCCATTCTTCAAAGGAGTTACCAACATGCAACAGTGAACTTGTCGACCACAAGACTTGCAGGCAGTGTTCTGTGGCACTGGGACACCATTGTTTCAGGAAGAAAAGGGAGGAGGGGAAAAGAAAAAAGAGTAGCTTTGACAACTAAAGAACTCCAGTAAAAATACAGCCTGAATTATTAGAAAGCATCAGTTATTCACTGCAATTTCAGCAACCACCAAGGTAAGTAATTCAGTCAACTGAGTGAGTTCATCTCTTCCCAAACAATAAAATCAAGATAACTCCAAAATGTAGCTCAGTTTTTTAAAAATATAGATGGAAAGCTTAAGATGATTTCCATTCCCCCACTGTATTAAATAAAGTAGTTCTGATACACACTTACATCTCTAGCTTTCCCATAGAAGGCTTCTTGAAAAGCAGCCTCTAACGATCCAATAAAATAAACAGGATGGCAGTCACCATATCTATTTGAGATAAAATTTCCAATTAATAAAAAAGTACAAAATTAAGTCATTTCAATATTCTACCTTTTCATATATTCTGTTATTATAATGCATCAGCTAAGTATTTTAGAATATTTAGCTGATTATTTATTTTATTTTAGAAGTATTACACTTCTAAAGGACAGAAGGGAAATATTTAGGACCCATTTGTTTTCTGACATGGAAAAACTCAAAGTAATGAATTACTACCTTACAAACTTTTTAATAAAAACATTCTGTTTCCACATGTAGACACCTTAAGTTCTACACAATTTTCTATAAAAAATTTCAGTCATAACTTATTTCCTCTCTTTATTATATTCTTAAAGATTAATTGAAGGCTATTCTTGAATTACACATTAATGCATCTCATACACATAAAGGAACATTTCATCACAGGAGTGAAAACAGAAGGCACATAAACTTTGCATTACTTAGCAGCTTCTACCTATTCAATGAAACAAGCAACTGTTTAACAGCGCACGATTTGGTAGCATGAAGTTTTTTAAAAATCAAGAATTTCTATGTTTTTTAAAAGTCAATATTTACCCAGTCACTTTGTTATTGTGAAAACTCTTACAGCAACTCTGTATTTATCTTTCAATACTAATCAGTTTCAGCTTTTCTCTTCCTGTATATCACAATAAACTTATCATATATAACCAGTCTTTCTCATCCTTCTGCACCTTTACATAATTAAGTAATGACACTAAATAGTGGCAAAATAAATAAAATAAGAATCAGCCACTGCAGCTTGGACTGAGAAATAATTTTATTTCAGAAGCAGTTTTAGTAGCCAAGTTAGAATTAAAAGAAATTAGATTAGGATGTCTAAGTATGCTATAATCCCACAACATAACATGTACACTTGGTTTATTTACATTTTCACTACCTAGTAACTTCAACTTAGTTTGTAATAAGAACTGCACAGTGAACAGGCTATGCTTACCTTGAAGAAAATTCTGCTGTAAATTGTAATAAGGCATCTCCTTCATTTTCAGCATTTTCTGGCACTTAAAAAAAATGAAAAAAAAAAAAAAGGCAACCTTATGGAAACAGGTTGTAGTATGCAAACACATTTGCTTCACAGGTATTTCATGTTCCCAGCTTACTGAAGTTGTTACCAAGAGACCATACAGATTTCATGAAAGACTATCAACCATAAACCTTTGGAAAGACAAGAAATTTCCAGAGTCTCGTGAATATATTCAGGTTTTCCAAACAGTAAAATCCTCAGGTCCAGTGTAATGTGATATATCACTTGTTCACAGTTAGCATTCTGGACTTACTCTAAGGCTTGAAAGGCTGGACCCTTCCTACACATAATGTTAGAAAGTTTTCCATATTATTACATGTATTTGCTGTCAAAAAACTTCTAATGTAGTAACACTAATGCAAGCCTAAAGTAAATAAAGAGCATGCAAGAACTGCATGTAGGAGGTAACTGACTGCTCCTGCTCAATCCTTTTCATAATAAAAGGGCAAATACTCACTGAGAAATTTGACTAGCATAATGACTAAAACTTTAATCAAAAATAGAATCTGTAGAATTTTCAAAACAGGGAAGTGGAAATCCAGTTGTCTACAGGTGCATTTGCATAGAGATCACAATTTCTCTGAGTTTAATTTTTACTCTTCAATTTTAAGTTAAATTATTATTCTTCAGTTGCAAAGTTAAAAATTTCCCTCCACAGGAAGATGCTTTCATAGTTGCCAGTTATGTCTGCAGTATTTTCATTTGATGCATGCATCAGACATGACATTCTAACAATTCTACCATCCCTATCAAAAGATACATTCCAGTTTCTAATTCTGCAGACTCATCTGCCTTCACCTCTGCTGTACAACCTCCAGTTGATCATAAATCAATTCTCAACTCTTACTCATTGGCGATTTCCTCAAGGCAGATGATGCTACTCCAAACATTTCTCCATCATCAACTCCAAACTCAGTAGCATCTTCAAAGTCATCTCCATCACTATCACTAACCATATGAACATCAGTGCATTGCTGCATGAAAACAAAAACCAAAATCCCCCATAAGCTTCCAGTACAGACATCTTCAGTGAAATACAAAATACATACACAGTGACAAATACTTATGTATTTCTATAAAAACATAATATACTGCATTTTATTTTACTATTTTATACAGCATTATCAGAGGTCATTTTTAACAGAAGTCCAATTGGCAGCAAGATTATGTGACAAAATGCTCTATTAAAGAATGAACTTTTCTCTGCATACGCAGAGTTGAGCAAATTTAATCCAAAGTTAATGCTGTTTTCCATCTAATGGTACCAGAGCTGGTCTACCTGCATAAGAAAGAGTGAGAGAAGCCACACAATGGTGGTTTTTATATTGGTATTTGGCATACCAATATAAAGGACAAAAATCAACATTTTTGTGCAATGGGCTAAAGTCTCATCTCCCATCATGAGACCCTTTGCTGTGATTTGCTTGCTTTGTTTTTCCTTTTTCTTCAATGACTCATTTGCCCAGTTTCTTACTTTGTCACAATTTCACGTTGCAGGAACCGTAAATTGATTGTTTCAAGATGCAATTCCACTGACACACAGAATTGACAACAGAAAGGATGGTGCCCACTGCATAAGAAGGTGTCCCTGCTTCTTCCTAGAGTAGCCTGGTAAAATAAAGATGATGTCCTTACCTCCTCTGACTGTTCCCTTGTTTGTACAGGTGAAGATCTTCTTCCAACCGTAAGTCGATGGCAAGGAAAAGTCAGTCCTGACACAGCCAGAGTCATCTACAAAGCAAGCAGGGGTCCTTCATTAAAGACAGTCTCAAATTAAGTTTGGAGGTGGGGGGGTTTAAGGTCGTTTAGTGATTCAAACTAAAGTCTGCATTATTTAAACACACATTAAGAAGGCTGAAAAACTTAAATTATTCCTGACATTAAAATATTCAAGGAAACAACAGCTGAGTTTTACTGAGGTATATGCACAGAGCATCAAACAAACTCCACAGAACTGCAAATTCAAAAGTGCCTTGAATTGTTATTTTCTCCTAAATCAGTACTGTAGTTTGAAACGTTATTATACATGGCAACTTTTACAGTGCTATGCTTTGATGATGCAAATGTAAATTTTTTATTGCTAATCAAGATGCAAATGTTCAAGTGAAGATAAGTGCTGATAAAACTAATTAAAAACAGCTAAGTCATCTTGAAAAAAATACTGTTTTGAAAGAACAGTTTACCAGCAGATATTGCAATAGACACAATCACATTGGCAACTTAAAAAATACATTCCATCTCCTTTTTGGTCATTTTAACTTTTAAGGGTGCACGTCATGTTCCTCATATGAACAAAAACACACAAACCAAACAGTGCTGGTGACACTGCAGTCAGCACAGTCCACAGGATGAATGTTCAGCAACCAGTACCAATAGAAACTTTTGACCATTGCTGTATGCCTAAATCTCAGTTTTTAAGAACTATCAAGACTGGAAATGGAAAAATTCTAGTGTCATTTGAAAGACAAAATTACAATGATGCCTGCAAACACACAGCAATAGTATTAGAAAATCTGATCCTACACTGCAATGAAAAATGCACTAATTATAATGCCTAAAAATGAGAACTGTCCACTCTGTGACCAGAACCACTGGTGCCATCCCCTGTATTTAAAGCTTCTGCCCAGCCTCCTGCCTCTTCTGGAGAGCACATCAGGCCAGGAGAAGTAAGGTTGATGACCACAAATAGGACTTTCAGAAGCACCTATCTGGACTGATTTTACAATGTGAGTAGCTCTTAAATAAAGATAGTTGATTATTTTTGGCACTGACAAAGTATTTAATGCTATGCAATTTTCAGTGATGTGGAGAAGGACAGTCCTGACTGTATGTTTAAAATATTGTTTCTAGTGGTTCCTTCAGATGAAACACAGAGAGGACAGAAAAACACCTAGAGCCTGTAAAACTTATTAGTATTTTTGCAGGGCACAGAATGAAAGATTTACATTATACATTTCAGAAATATAGCATATTCTTAATTGGACTGTAAAAACATTAAGGTAAAATACATTTCAATCATTCTCAACAAAAATCCAAGAATAAATCATAAGCCTTAAATTTCATTTACTGCCATGAGCACTGAAAATATCCCATTTATTTTTTATACATAATTCAGAGCGACTTTATCACTTGTCTGCTAGAACTCACAAAGATTTAATTTGCTGCAGGTTGAAGCAGGCTGATTAAGCAGGCTGGTTACCAAATGAATGTTAACCTGTCTGAACTAGCCTACTGTCACATTCTCATAGCAAGGTTAAACAGAAGTTTAGCTGTGTAAAAAGCCCAGCAATCGTCTTAAAGGAAGTGAGTTATAATACTCCGGAGCAAATGAAATATTAAAGATGACATACAGGTCAAGACCAATTACCTATGAAACTTCTGTGGCAACAGCATAAGAACTGCATTCTCTGTAATAATCCATCACTTCAATTATTATTTTTAAAAGCTTTTAATAATAAACAAACCCCAACTGTTATAAAGCCTGAAACTTTGCCCTGTAGTTAGCACACTATATAAAACGCTGCTGAAACACACACACACACACATTAACCACACACAGACTGCAGTTCCCTCTCTCACAGCATCAAATACCCTGACAGATGCCTGGAAAGGCTCCCGGGATCCTTTACGTGCACATTAAAGACAGAGTGGTAAGATCAAGCAGGCAGTTATTGTGCTGCTTCATCACTTGGCCCAATTGCAGGGTGTTGCAATTCCAATTTGCAACCCTATATTATAGTGTCAAAGCGTCTCTCAAACATGAGCTAACAGCAGAAGGGGTTCCACATCAGAGCCTGTTTCATCCTACTCTCCAGACAGTTGCTGGAATGTTGGGGGTTTTGCACACTGGTGTGAGAAATCACCCTTCCCTCTGCTTTTTCTTTCTTTTTTTTTTTTTTTTTTTCCTTTCTGAGAAGTTTTTTTGCAAAAGAAATGGCAGCTCTGCCTGCGTTCCAAAATAAACTAGCAGCATCGACATTGTCCTAGCATAAAGCTATCTTCATTCAAAGATACAGAGTCCTCTTGCAAAGAAAGACTTTTGTACCACAAAAGCTTAAGCTTTATTTTGGAAATCATAAGAACACCAAAACTAAGCAAAAGATTGTTTTCCATGCAGCCCAGCAAACCTTTTCCTAGTACTGGGAATGCAGGCCAAGTGTGAGCATCCACTGAAGTGTCTCAGTGGCAAGAACTGAAGATCTCACACTGTTCTTGGAGAGTTTTTTTCTTTCTGAATACTGCACCTGACACCTCCCAAACAGAGATGCAGTACATTATTATTGCAATAAATTATCATTGTGTTTCAGCTATCTTCCCACAGGAATGGACAAAATCTTTATACCAACCCCATAACTGAAAAAGCAGGTTTGTGGCCTGAGCACCTGATTACCCATATTCCCTATTTTGTGAGCCCATCTGGCAGTGCAAAAGCTCAAAAGTCTGTCACTTTTCAGGATTTTTCTTTTTTTGCATGAAAATCACCACTACGTAGCTACAAGAGCTTGAATGGGGATGGCTTCCACATGCACAAGAAAAGACATTAAAAAATGCATGTGTGGGACTCATGCACGAATGACAAGCTAGATAGAGGTTATGAAAGAAATAATACACTAAAGCCAAAATAAATAAGGTTACTCTATTTTTCTAGGCAGGAAACACACACATGTGCAAATCAAACTGTCTCAGAACTGAAAGGTAAATGAGGTGGAAAGTGAAACAGAATCAGAAATAAGGAAAATTACTTGCAAAAAGTAAATCCAGAGCCTGATCTCTTGTCCAACACTGTGTAGACACTGCTTGTGCTTATTGAAAAATTTAAGTGGTCTCCTATTTGGCTTCCTGTAACTTTTAAGGAGAAGGACAATAAAATTCAAGATTTCAAACATTTCAGGGAGAGTGGCAGCAGGAGAGTCTCCTTTTAGGAGACAGCAGAGATACCAAATGGATTCAATATCCCTGATATTCAAAAAGTAATGGTACAACCTGGACTAAAGGCACACAAAGGTTACTTGAAATAGATTTTAACTATTAAGAGAAAGAACACTACAAAATCTAAAAATTTAGAGAGGAAAGAAATAGTCTGGTGCTCACTTGTGCTTTCCAACTCTAAGACACTAATACTATTTGTAAATGCTCAGTGTGAGATGATTTGTTTTTCGATTGCCAACATTAGCAATCGAGGGATAAAGTTAAGCAACATCTTTTCTGATCCAAACATTCAGAATTCTTTGTCAGCTTTCCAGATTAACCCAGAAATATATGCCAAATCTGGAGTGAGACCAGATGCTTTAAACAATAAATTATTCTTCATGTTAGAAAGTATTATTTTTATTTAGAAGCTTCTAGAAGTATCATTCAGAACAATCCAAATCTAGTATTTTTTTCCCAAATATTTCATGATACAAATATGTCTGCAGGAGAGAAAGAAATCATTGGGAGCTTGTAATTCCAGAGTGCTGCCATCTCATGCTCAGAACAATACGAAAAATTACAAGCCCATAATCTCAAAAGTTTGTATCTTCTAGAAAGAGTTTGTTGGCACAACTTAACTCCCACTCTTGCAGACTTCTGAAATTACATATGAAGGAAAAAAGTCCGTCTTTTGTACCAGTCCAGGGACATTTAATCACTGAATACTGTGAAGATGTGAGAAAGATAAACAGTAGAAAGAACATGAAGGAACGATACCAGCAGAGAACTCCAGCTGCAGAACTCTCACTCCACTGAGAAATGCTGATACAAAAATTATAAGCTGCATTAGCAAAGGAGTAATTGGATATGACAAATTGGCCTTTCTCATGTTCAGCCACACAGCATCTCAAAAGAGATTTGAATGGCAACCATACCTAATGAGGAAAGTGAAGGAAGCTCCAAGAGGTTTCTAATGCCTTACAGAATACAGCTGGGACACCCAAAGTGTCCAACTTAAGGCAATAATCTGTAAAGAACTAGACATTCTTCCTCATCCTCAATTATTGAAAGCTTGTGCTGTTCATGGGATACTTGCCATTAAGGAATCCAGTCTCTGTAAAGAGATAAAGCTTTTTGTAAACAAGAACTATTCAGAACAAGCAAGTGTAAGTTATAATATTTACAGAAGGTAGGAATACTGGTTTATTTTGTGCTCTTTGTTAACCTTTTGATTGCTACAAGAGCAATGAGAGTTTTGAGGTTTTTGAGTATGTAGGTGCACTGATTTGCTTTAATGTACATTAAAGCATCTCTCTGAACATACAGACACCTGTTAATTTGGGCAAGTTATCAAATGAGCCCTTCAGCTGTATTATCTAGTACTTATCAATTTAAAAAAAAATAGCTTTTGGTTGTTTAAAAGACCACTGAAGAGGAGAAACTCTTTCAGTCACTGTAACAAGGTGATTTTACTGTTTGAGCTACTCAAATGACAAATTCTTTCCAACTCACTGGAGAGGTATTTTTCCATGACAAAATATTTTCTAATATCATTTTTTTGGACATAAAGTAGAGATTCTTGATCATTTGTTCTCAGAAATTCAAAGGTCAAACTGTAAATTTTACAAAGCAGCAGACAGAAAGTCAGAGAACACTTAATCCATAGGCAAAGGAGAAGAATCTATCAATGATGCCAGATTTCACTTCACACACAGCAAGTGAAGCAACAGGAATTATCTGACAATGGCAAACCAAACCCAAAACCCTGCAGTGGACAAACCTTCTGGATTTTTAATATAAAGTAAAAAAAAAATCATAAAAAGAAATGTAATTTCTGTACAACTTCACTGCTATGAATCAGTCAAATTATTCAAGCAGATGCACTTCTAATGCAGAACCATGTTCAGCTGCACAGAATCTGCTTTAATAGGAAACTAAATAGGGGAACTCTCATAGCATGATTTTCTCCTGAGGTAAATGAAAAAAAAAAATCCATTTTCTGCTTTCAATACTCAGAGATAAAGTAAGCAAACAAGATCCCAGTGTACAAAATAAAAAGCATGTTTTCCGATACTTGACTCTCCCCCATAAATCTCCCATAAAAAGGCTCTTAGGAGAGGTTGCTTAGCAGGCTGCAGTACACACATGGGGGGTTGTAACACACATCTATCACACAAAACACCCTTAATCAGAAACAAATGTAGTGTTAACTACAGAATGAAATCTAATCCTGGTTCAAATACTCCATGTGACAACCGTGCACAAAATGTGAGTTGCTTACCTTTTCTATTTATTGGTTTACTCCCTGATACATGGCTTAAGAATAAAGAAACAAACATGACCAAGTTCATTTCACAACACTCAGTTATTCAAAATAACCTAAGAGAGGTGCCCTTAGCAAAATACTCAACGACTGGCAGGTGTCTCCGCTGTGAAAATTTCACTCCCATATAATTTGATCCTTTTTCTTGCTGGAGTAATTACCATGATGTTTTTCTCCCCTCATTAGATAAGAGAAGGGGGAAGGATAGAGGGGTGAGTAAGGAGCATTATCAAGCACTTCAAATTTCATATTATATTTACTATTCTGTTATGTGACCTTTTATTATAGCACAAGCTAATTCCCTGAATATGATAAATGCCAATTTATCAGATGGATGGATGGATTTTCTTGAAGATACAGAAAAAAAAAAAAGTTGCATTTTGAACACAACTATGTGAAGTTTTAGAAGAAACAAAAACTCTGAGAAGGAACATTTCTGCCCTAATTTTTCTATCATAATTTCTATGTATGAGGTACTACTACCTGGATTTGGATACAAGGTATTTTAGGGATCAAAAGCTTTCATAGCCCAAGTGCACCAACAGTAGGTAAGGTAATAAGACAAAAGAAATTATAAACCAATCTAGTTGGAACACCTAGAAAATAAGTCATTCTTCTTGCTACTTGAAGATTGGTCAGGCTGCTCCACAGCTGAGGCTCACTCATATTTCCATTGTCCTTTTGCAACCTATCATTTTCAGGATTGAAGAAGCAAGGAAAAGCAAGGACTATTTGTGTGGTAGACAGGATATAGCAATTAATGTAGCATATAGGAAAAAAATATATATACAGGGAAGGAGGGAGAGGTAGAGCAAGTGAGTGAAGTTTTGTTTTCACACTTGAAATAAAAGAGTGGGAAGTTTTTCATTAAACAAACAGTTGAATAAAATTGTAGTTTCTAAGGGCATTCAGCAGAGTCCTTGCATATGAATATTGAAGCAAAGGAAATAAGAGTATGGGAACTCTGGCAATCTTCTGCAGTTCTCCAGACATTATCAGATGGCTCCACATTCTTTCCTGGCTGGAGATCCAAGCAGAGAAACCAACCCATGCAAGAAGGAGGTGGTGGACTCCCAAGCAACTCATGCTATTTCTGAGGATACTCAAAGCCTCATCATTTCAAGAAAAATGACACTATGACATGAGAGAGCTTTCACACGAGCTTCTTCTTGCCTTGGCTGCAGTTCCTGGTGTTTAACCAGGCATTATTAACAGTGTGTGGGCAGCCTGTTGTGCTCAGACAAACCCTTACTGAATTCCTTGGGAACAAACAGGTGATCAACATTTTCAAACCCATCACTTGTCACTGTATAATTATTCAATAAATAACCTATCTTCAGTTCAGTGTATCATCTCACAAAGTCAAAGTGATACATGATTTAAAAATTCACCCATGTTCATGTTTAAAACTAATGCTTAAAGTTTCAAGAGATTAAAGATTTTCTGTGAATTAATGTTTATCCTTTGGCTTGCTCTTTCTCAAAAGTTAGCAAGTATTCTTCCAGTAGTAACAGACTGTAAAATTACTTCTATCCATACTGAAATACATTGTATACACAAAACAAGCATTATCACACCAACAAAGAGTGAGTATCCCACTCTAAAATGAAGGTACATTGCAATTCAAAACCCAAATCCATTAAATACATTATTTTAGTTAACTGAAACAAGGGCATTTTTGTACTGTGCAAATAAGTGACTCAGAAAGATTTATTACCCAGAACTGAAGGGCTCTCTTCAAGTCTGTACTGCTCAACTAGACATTGTTATCCAAGTTCAGTACATAATATTAAAAAAAAAAGAAATCAAACATCCAAAGCTCATCTACTGCCATGTAAACCCTTATCCCTCCTTGAAGAACAATAAAAAGTGGATGTAATTCCACATTAACCACTTTGTCTTTTGACATCAAATATCATTAGCTGGGAAAAACAGTCAAGCATTGCTTGAGGTTTGTTTGCTTTATTAAACTATTGCACAAATACAAAAATTAACAGAAGACTTTAAAAAAATTGACAGCCCTTGAAATTAACTTCCTCTGGAAAATAACTTCATTTTCATTATGCATCTCCATAAAGAGAAAAAAAGTCTTGACAGGTATTCAACATTTCATTTTAAACACTAACTGGATGAAAAAAACATCTCTAGCACGGAGTGTGTTCAGGTTATAAATCAGTAATGCTTATTTTAACTCCTCACAAAGTGTTGTTGAGATAATTACTGCTGACAGCTTTATTCAAGGTTCATTTCACTTTTTCTACTATTTTTCCCCTGTTAGAAGTTCAGCAGGGCCCATGGGAAGATCCACCCCTCACACCTGTTAGGGTTCTTCATGTTACTGAGGCCAGTTTGGACACGTCACTTCACATTAGCATTGTGCCAGCGCGCTGTGACAATTACTTATCGCAGGTTTAACTTGAAAAAAAGTTTCTAATCCAGCCACAAGAACAGTGTCAGAGTACGTAATTTAAACCTGTCAACACAGGTTGTAGGAAATTCATTCCAGGGATTTCAGTCATGTTCCCATGGTAGATCTCTGAACTATAATGAAGCTTAAAATCACAAAGGAATGCTATAGAGTTAAAACATAGAACCCAAAAGTTTCCTTCTGGACTGAAGGAAAAAAAAAAGGTGTCTGAAATTACTCATGTTTTAAAATTTGATTAATTCTTTAGACAAGGATTAAAAAATGGCCGTGTTAATTCTCTGAAATTCCAAAAGGCTGCATACAAAAGGTATGTATCTTGTTCTGCTGCAGCATGAAGGCACAATCCTGGCAGATCTTTACACGTGCTGAAGGCAGAAGTATTGTGAAGAAGCTCTGGAATCATGGTGAGGATGGTGTGGGAGGCTGAAGGAGATCCATGGCACATTGAGGAGGTCACTCATGTCTTTCAGACACTCATGCTGGAGTTGCAGCAACAATCACTCTAAAGGCAGCTCCACAAAACACTGTGAGTTTCTTAAGAGCATGAGAAAAAGTGGTGCCTGCTGCTCTGGGAACACCCAGCCCTGGTGTGCTGGTTGAACACACATGCCAATTTTTGCTATGGCCCCTGTTAATCACCAGCCATGTTACTGTGCATCTACCCCTCTCGTTTGCTGGCTGAATGAAAATTATCCCTGGTTTTGATTATTTCTCATTTGATTGAGCCTAGTTAGGCAAATTAGGAATTAAAGCAGAAAGACAGCTACTGTAGTACTTAATGTTGCTTCAAACCACAAATATATTTAGAGGAAACAAAAAGAAAATAATATTTCCTTGTACAACAGATTCTGCTAAAAAGGAGATATACTTGAGAGACTGAAATAAATACCCATGATCACTTACAGAGCTCATTCTTCTTCTTAGACAAAAACTGTAAATATTAAAAAGGATGAAAAATCTGCCAAGCCATTTGCAGCTATTTGAAACACAGGGTAACAGAATTAAATAAACGCTGAAAGACCTGGAACACAGTTAAGTATAGACCATGAGGCTAATTGTGGATCTTGAGTTAATTACTTTCCACTGATACGTTTTCTCAATGGTCTTTTACAGGAGTTTTTTCTTTCCTCAGTCTGAACCCCAAGGCAATTCAGCATGCTAGCCTCCAAACTCTGGGTGATTCATTGTGTACTTCTGCCTTAGGATTTTTACTTCATGCAGAGAAAGCCAGGCTTTCACATCAAGTTGATGTTAATGTGCACTGACAAAGCAACAGTAAAGGAGCTTCATGTTTGTCACAACGTGCACTCTTTAATTTAGTAATTGCTTTATACTGATATGCAAATAATGACACATTTCCCAAATTTCCAGTTCCTCAGCAATGCTTTCACTAATTACTCAGTGGTTAAAACTTATGCATGTAAATTGGTTCAGTGAGTTTATTAATAAGTACACCTGTGTGAACTGATCTATAAAACACACATGCCTGGGAACAGGTCATAACTCACTGTACATTCCTGAAGGTCTCTCGAACTGAAGAAAACAATTCTCTCACTAGAACAAGATAAATTACAACTAACAGTGTTATTCATAGATAAAACTGGGATTCCCAATCTTTCCTAAGCTAAAGAGAGACTGTCTTTGGTGACAGCAAATACCAGGAGTCAAAGCATTCATCCATTTTATTTTGCCAAATGAGATAAGGATCAAGGTAAAGAAAAGAAAAGGTCAATAAAAAAAAGGACAAGAATCCCTCCAGCACCTGAAAACATGGGAAAGGGCCAGTGTCCACTCATCCATCAGTTCTCTGTGGACAACCATAAGCTCTGAAGTCTGGTTATAGTGTTTTGTGGCACTGTGTACTCTTGCTTTTGATACTCTGACATGAAAAATTCAACTGCACTTCACATGGATTCAGTCTTATAACAACTGCAAAAACACTCAACCAAGTTAACTTGTCTTCCTATCTTTCCTTTCTTCAAAATCATCCTGTTCTATTTGCTAGCTTCTATGTTGAAAAGCAGTAACTAAGATTTCTGAAATTTTTTAAGTAGTTATGTAGCTGCCATAGAATACAGTATAATAATTGTTTTACTAAGTCTGATCTCAACCCACTTATTTTTTTGCTATTCAAAAGAGACACAAAAACAATTAACAGATTTTGACGCTCAGAAACAAGCAAAATAATAAACAGTATAAATTAACAATTCATCCACATCACATATTGCCCACAGATATTCACAGATACACCTTGGGAACTGCTTTGCATTCACAAAGAGTATCAGCCAAATACTTGGCACGTTTCTGGTCTATGGTGGGATGCCATTTACTTCACAACATTGTACAATGCTCTGGATGGCAAACAGAGAAGCGCCTGGATATGTTTCCAGCACTATATAATTCCTTGGCACAGTTCAAGCAGTTGTGCAAGCAGAACTGCTTCCAAGAAATGGTTCAAACACTGATAAGATTTTTATGCTGCCTCTTCTTCATGGATATCGTTTTCTGAGGAATTGGATTTTTGCAATGTTAGGTCTTGAAAACACAGTGTTACTGACTTCTAAAAATGAGCTTCTAAAAAGGATGATTGCTTCCTATCTTCTGTTTCTCTTACCAGGAATCTGTATCTTCTAGTGAAGTCCTGCTCTGCTTATAATAGTGGAGCTTCATTACAAAGAAACAAGCACCACTGTGATAATCCTCCAGGAATAATGCAATTACCACTTATCAAACAGGTGTCTGCTGTATTCCAAGGAGATTATCACTTCCTATTCTGCTCTCAGAGAGCACAGAATAAAAGAGAAGCTGCTACTATTAAATGACTAAGGAGAAAAGGAGTCTTTGATAACAATTCCTGCCAGCATCTCTCAGCAGGGCATGAAACAAATGTAGTCCTTCTATAACAACTTGGCACTGAAATGAGTGTTTTGGTTTGTGTAAAATGAGTTAAAGCACCTAAATAAGATCAGTTGTGTTAACTCAGTCTGAAGCACCTACATTTCTTCATGGAACATTCCAAGAATCTCAGCACCTCCAGCCTCATGCCAAAGTGTGCCCTTTGTGAGTAGTTCTGAAGATGAACTCTGCCTGCTCCAGCAAAAATGGGCTGCAGGGCTGCTCCATGAAACACATCAGCATTCAGAGATGCTTCTGTGACAATCCAGTGCTTGATGAAGGTACAAAAGGATCTCCAAGATGGAGTTCCAATCCAGTTCCAATTGCAGAGAATGCAATCTTTTCACCAAGATACATTTTTAAGTTAAACCACAGGTGGGTGTAACTGATCAGCAAAGGCAATATTTTAGCATATTTTCAAAGCAGCTTCTTGAGTAGGAGTTATCTCAGGAGTGGATTTCTAAAACCAATAGCAAAAGTACTCTCCTATGAAATCTGGGATAGAGCTTCATGCACAGAAGGTGCTATAACTACATGACAAAACATGTAATTGGTTTGCAAACAAACCCAGCTGAGCATCCAGAGCAGAGGAGGAGTGATGAGGGTAAACAACTACACACAGGCAGGAGACAAGAGGCTACTTCAGTTACTGGTGATGTCCAGGGGTTGTGAGGGCCAGCAACTGCCCACAGGTAGGTGCTTCAAAGAAAGTAGGTGTAAAAACCCCTGTCCAGTGAAGATTACCACTACCTGGGTATAAACTCAAGGACGAAGAGTAGTTCCTCCTGCTGCCTCTGTTGGGACACAAAAAGCTCCAATGCAGCTTGTGTGCATGTAAGATGGAGAGGTGGAGTGGTGATGCAGATACAATGTACTTCCCCAGGACTTGTCCCATGGTGTACTTCACAGAGATCTTGATTGCCCTGATCTAACCTAGAAATACTTCTCTATGCATAGGGTCACTTCCAGCACACTTTGATTTGCAGGTTCTGTCAATATAAGGACACAAATTGGAAGCAATGTCGAAGCAGCA
>JACBWW010000016.1:20014774-20102152 GCA_020086605.1 Lanius collurio
TCAACCACATCTGCTACAGCCACCACAGAAGGGAAGATGGTCATGTTCACAGGGGATGAAGGTGGTTGTGCTCCCAAGGGGTGATGCAGACCCTCAGGGTGTCAGTGGCAACACATTTGTCCTGCCTGAAATGCAACTGCTCAGCACCACAACTGAGCAACAGGTCAGTGTGGACCTGCTTCTGCCCAAGCAAATATCCAATGGCTCATCCACACCACGAGGAAGTGGAGTTACTTGATGTGAAATGAGGATTCAAGGTCTTGAGCAAGGGCACTGCTTTGGGGGCAGAGCTTTAGGGCAGCAGGCTGGACACTGAGTTCCCCTGGATGGGATCTGTGTGCCTGGGCACGACACCAGGCACTTCATCTTCTGCCTTTGTCTCTCCCCCCTTCCCCCCTCAAACCTCACCCTATAACTTTTACATCTTTTTAATGCAGAAATATATTCCATTTTGACAAGCTCACTGTCGTTACTTACAAAGAAGCAGGATTTCTCACTGCTGCACTGAAATGACTTAAAACAATGAACTAAATTAAGAAAAAAATCTGTAGCTTAAATACCAAGAACAAAAAGCAGGATGAAAGCAACCTCTCTCCTCCTTCCTCTGTTGGGTGTTGTCCTATGCTACCAAAAAAATACAGAAATATCACTGACAACAACTCATTGTACTGAAATAAAAACACTGACCTCATGGGGGAAAAAGAGTTTTCAAACATACACATGTAAAACTAACATCCAAAAAGTCACCACACATAAATAAAATTACAGTGCTTCCATGTAAAAACTGTAACTAAAACATCACCTACAACAGATCCTTGTTTTTCACAGGGAACTTATTTGAATATTGCTCATTCCACTTGACACTAGTGGTAACCACCAGTGAAAGCCTAGAAGTTCAGCCAATATAGCAAAAAATAATGGAATAAATTTCAGAAATTTTACTAAATTATCCTGGCATGGTTCTCATTTTACAAACTCTGCAATGCTAAGATTGTTACAAAATCTAAAATAAAAATTGAGAACATATTGTGAATGTATTTAAAGTAAATTATAATTATGGTTTTTTATTTTCAAGACTTCACTGTATCACTTGATGATATATATGTAAAAATAGATAAATTAACATTTTGAATATATTAAAGTTTTACTTATGTAAATGCATTTTAAAATAAAGAATGAGTTAAATTCATACATTTACTTTGCACTTTAACAAGCAGAACAGATATAATTTGTGGCACTACAGTTATTCAGGCACAATAAAAGCTAAAACTTGTCCTTGCTGAATGGTGAAACGAGATTTGCACAGCCTGTGTATGCCTTTTTTCCCCACAATCAAACTGTCACAGCATGAAAACATTCTCCTGCATGGGGAGGTTTTGATACCCATTTCCCTGGTGAAAGTGTGCAAAAGGATCTGAAAGAGTTATTGACAATTCATACAGTATCCCATATTCCATTAGATAGTACAAGCAGAGAACATATCTTAACTCTGAAGGGAGATGAAGCAACAATGTTTTAAATTACTATTGACTCCACTAAATTTCCTGATAATGTCAGAACACTGTAGTCTGGCAGGTTCATAAGAGACTCAAGATGATACAGGAATCCAATTATGCCAAGTCTATTTAGTTGTCCTGTTTGCTAAGCCAAAGGTTAACGAGAACTGCACTGAAAAAACCTCCTGTGGTATTACAAAGTATTTCTTATGCTGCATAACATGCAAATGAAAAAGTATTTTAATCAAGTCTCTCTTTAACTCCTTAATTGCAATGAGGTACCCTACAAGACAGCAAATTAAAAACTCACGATGGAAAAAGTGATCTTAAAAATTTGCCACTGAACTCAAGAGATCATCATTAATTACTAAAGTAATTATTACCGAGTATTTCTAATTTGGAATAAAAAAGTTCAGATCACAGAAGCATAGCCAGTCATTGCTATCATTAAATCTTTATAAATAGTGAGCTGTGGCCTCTAATTTTAGACAGAAATTAATTATATTTTTGTTGGCAACACATTCAAATCTGTTTACACAGCTGACAAGTTCCAGCTCCACCAGACTCGAGCAGTGAGCTTTGAGGACTCCTCTGCTGCAGAGCAGATGACTCAACATTCCCCAATTTCATTAAAGATGAAAAGGGGAAAAATTCACCTGCAACAATGTCACTTGTAAAAACAGACTTAAAGCAGATTCATGAGTTTTACATATGTGAAGTATTCAAAAGAAAAGGAGGAGAAAAAAAATATGTGAAAACCTAACAGCTGTGGGAAAACAGATTAGAAGTGTTGAGTTTCCAATTCTTTTTTGGGCTAATGTAAACTAATAAAATGTTAAAATGGATTCACATTTCAAAGACTGTAATTACCACAATGACACCATGCTGCTAATTCAGCCCTTACATCTATGGGCTCAGATATGCCCTTGAATACATGGACAGAGATTTACCCACCTTTCTCAAACTTAAATACTGTTTCTGCAAACACCACCACAGATGTATTTTACAAGTACATTAGAAATTCAGACAGCTTTTGACTCTTTTTTTAATTGGCATAAATCCTTTACCCAGAGTAAAAAAAGGAACAGTCATATTCAAACAGCAATTCTCCCTTTTACAAGATGACAGTAGAAATGGACAGAAAAGTAATGCATGACAGATAATGGCAATATGTAAGAAAGTAAACTCCAAATCCATTTTCACTTTGTAGAACACTCAGGTTCAATTAAACACTTAATTTTTCTACATTTTTCTTAGGTCACAGAATCTACATACACCATAACTACATAATTATTTCAGCCTTATAGGCATTTTTTCAGTGGATTGGTGCGGGGTTTTTTAAAGAAAGACAGACCTCACTAGCTGGCATTGGGAACATACTAGAAGAAGAAAATTACCTGAACAAAACTGAAAGACATGCTGTAAAAACAAACTGTAAGGATGACCACGCAAGGAAGCAAATCTATAATTTAATGGGATACTGCAGATAAGTCCCACAATTTCATGAATTTGGGGGCAATTCTCAGTCAGTGGATTCTGTCACCAGTGGTGACTCCTCCCTGATTTCAGCAGGAACACCTCCTGCTCTGAAGCCAGGCAGAGGCTTAAGCATGAAGTGGGTGAGCTAATGCACTGTGGGAGGAAAATACCTACATGTGTACCCAGAGCATACATAAAAATCAGGACTTTTCTTCCTGAAGTTCAATCACTCAATAGACTTCAACTTCCAAAATGCTGCAGAGTTTTGCTTCAGTCTAGGACACACCTCCTCCTTGGTTAAAACATGCACTGAATGTGATACACAGGAATCATTTCCTCGTGCTTCAGTCACCCAAATCTTGAGCATTTGTATCTTCCAAGACAAAACTCTGCAGTGTGTCTAATGTTAAGGTACTGCATGTGAGACAGTAAATGCTACTGAGGGATTCCAATCAAAAATCCACCTAAAACCAGCTATTTTTAGGAAGGAATGACATGAGAAGCAAAGGAACTCACCGAGTCGTCTGTGGCAGAGGAAGGCCAACCTTCCCACAGCTGGTGACGGACAGGGATACTGGTCAGGTCATACACATTCCGCTTTACCTGGAAAAAAAGTAAAAATGCATCAGAATTTGCTCTAAAAAAGGCAGCCAAACTGCATTGTTGTCATCACAGCCTCAAGTTTTCGATTTTTTCTGGTTATTTTAAAACTGGTTCCTTCAACACTCTTAGATTCTGAGGTTTACACGCAATACAGCAAAAAGCAACTGAAGAAATTGTGTTAAAGGAAAAAAAATAAAATCTAAAAGCTACCACTCAAAATGATTCATTATTACTTCAGCATTATAGAAGTGCAGAAAAAATTCATAACTGAAAATTTCCAAGTAAAAACTATTACAAAGTAATGAAAAAAAGTTAAGGAAAACAGAAGGTAATAATAAAAATTTTGCTGCATGTTTTGCTAGTCAATTTTCATCTGAAAATATTAAGTGAAAATCTAATCAAATAAGAAATACAACAATTTTGCATAAGGTTCTTAAATGGGATTAAAAAATAGTATATTAAATCTGAAAATATTAATTAATAAGCACATTTTCAATTAAGACAACACATTTCAAATATTTATTAACAAAATTCGAAGTAACTAATTTTTACATCAACTCTTTTCTCATGCTATTAAATTAGAAGTTGCTACTGTTAATCATCTCACATGATGGCTAACAGAAGGAAGGGAAAAAGAAGAAAAAGTTGAAAATTTCAAAGGAAGAATACTGCAAAATACAAGAATTACAAAACACCTTCCATGAAAACATTACACAGATGGAAAAGCAGACAAGTTTTATTGGAAGTTTTGTGACAAACAATTATTTAAATCACAAAAAAGATATATTTTGGTACTTAGGATGGAGAGTGATATCTTAAATTCTGAAAAATGTCTTACACCTGAACATAAAGACTGCACAAATAATGTACAAATATTTCCCAGCTGGACCATAATTGTGCATAATAAAATCTTGCAGCGAGTCATGGTGGCTGTTCATAGAAATGACAGAATGGTCTGGGTTGGAAGGAACCTTCAAGATCCTCTCATTCCAACCCCCTGGCCTGGGCAGAGGCACCTTCCACTATCCCAGCTTGCTCAGAGCCCCAACCAATCTGGTCTTTTTTTTGGTTTGTCTTTCATAAAACTGCTTTGTGGGAATACAAGGTCCTCCCACATTTTCACAGGTCTAGACAGATCCCAACCACCTGCATTGCATCCAGAAAAACATTCTTTTTAATAATATTTACTATGACCATTCTCTAGGCAAAATATCTGAGCAAGTCACAAGTTCTGCATCTCACTCTTGGAGCTGCACAGTCCAACACTAACAGAGACAAGAAGCCATTAAACCAAAAGATATTAAGGCAGATGACTAATATTTGACTTAAAGTAAATGACAAGGCTACTCCAAAAACTGTCCTTTGATGCCTTTAGATTTTCCCTTGTTCACTTGTCAACAGGAAACAAATGGCAGTTGTGTTCTAACTTTTGCTATGAGAATTACTAAAAGTTTCATGAACTGAAAAAACCCACATTTATTATATTGCAGCTGTCAGCAGGAAAAGATCATTGAGCTAGCACCGTGTCTGCAGTCTAGTCTTACCCTGAGTTAATAACTTTTTCTGAACAGAAAAGCAATTTGCAAAACTCAGAAAGAAAGCTGAAATTTGCCAAAATGGTAACATAACCCATATAGCTAAAGGTTTCATATTCCAGGAATGAATGAAAGACAATTCTTAACTACCATTCTTAGGAAGATAATACAATAAAAGAGACATTTTATACCATTTGATCCTACCTATTAATCAGTACTGGACATTTCTTCAGCAGTGAAGCACAGTTGAAGTTTGACTCCATGGTACAGTAATATGAACATATGGCATGTACATATGCTCCCTCTAAAATTCGTCATTTATTTTTAGTACAGGATGTATATGAAACATCTGGCAATAAATACTCATTTAAAAATATTTTTTGCAAAATGAAATAGCACCAAAACTCTTTCCTTGGATCACCTTCAGAGACAAATCCTCCATGGATTCTTTCTTTTAAATTCTGCACAACAATAAATGGATGAAGAATACATGTGCAGACATTAAGCAGTGAAATAATTGTTCTAATCACTGTAAGATAATCTGAGGAGGGTGAGGGACAAGGCAAGGATTTCCACACATAGTCTTCCTCACAAATGTTGATTTGGGCAACATTCTTCAAAAGATTCTTCATGGTACAGCCACGAGCTTGCCAACAAATACCCACAACTGAGAAAATTCTGGGCATATTGAGATCCAACACAAAGTACAATGCTCTTACTGTATTTTCAGATCTTCCACTCAATTACTGTTGCTCTTTCTCATTATTTTTAGTACTAGCAGTTATTTCATGCTAATAAAGTGCCCCTTAGGAAAAAATTGTGAAGCACTGTGTCACATTTCTGGATAGAATTAATATATAGGCTACACAGATAATAATTTCAATAGTTTAAAGCTTTATGAACATAAATACTCTGCACAGGTGAGTAGGAAAGAAAAGCTTCAATTTATTCTCCAGGAGTAAGATACAATACTTCCAGCTCTTGAGTCTGTATCTTACTAAAAATGAAAGGTAGGCCATGTGGGTTTCTTACCCAAATGTCCAGGTTTCTTGCCAGGACATTTCAGTATTATAACAAGCTGAGCACAGATTCTCAGCTCAGCTTTGCATTCACTGCATGTTTTAGAATCATTAAGACATCCATTTTTTCCTAAAACTGATAAATTATATGTACACATGATAACTTTATGTTAATATTAGTTTTGTTCAGGAGTTTTTGCAGGGAGACTGACCTGGTAACTATGCTTAAAAAAAAAAAAAAGAGAAAAAAAATTAAAACTATCTTTCAACTAAAAAAATTGAAATAAGAACACTGGGGTTTCAAGACATAGAATACTGAAGTATCTATTAGCAATTCAAGTGGACTTCATTTTAGTGCTTCCTCATAGTGTCCTTGATGGCTTTGTAAAGAAAGGTTGCTCCATACTGACCCCACAACAGCTCAAAATGTAACAATCCTGATCTGTGTGTGATCATGAGAACATGGTTCTTGCTGGTTTAGTTTTCTTGCATTAAAGACCAGGATAAACTGTCCTTGTGAAATATTTATTTTCCAGTTACACACCAGAAATAATATTATTTTCACAATATAAAACGCTAAAGTGCGCTATTTTTAAATAACAAGTGAAACTTATTTACAGAAACATGGGATCAATAGGACTACATAATATTGTTTTCAAAAAGCCTTCAGAAGTAAAAATAAATAACTCGGAAGTCACATTCCTCAAATTCCCTTTTAATTCCAAAGTACAACAGAAAGGCATTATGAAAAAAACAGTATTTCCCTTCTTTCATTAACTCATCTGTAACTGCACTGAATTCAATAACATTCCTCTGCTATTCTAAGCTTGAAAGGCATGCTCGGGGTAAAGTGTTATGTTGGTATAAAGCACAATGCCAGACTGATGTGCTGGACAAAAGTGATCAAAGTTGAAGTAATTTTAGCCAACGCACAAGTATTCTGCTGCATTATTCTACCAGAATGACATCTGTTGAGCAACTCGTCGCAGAATAAATCAGTTGTTATAGGCAGGCATGGCTGGGTAGGGGACCATGTAAGACTGATTAGAGTAATGTTTGATTAAACAAACTGCTTGCAGTTAAGATCATAACTGGATTTGGAATTCATGCCAAAGTAGTCCTCTTCCAAACAACAAGCCACAATCAATTATTTAAGATAAAATAAGCTTGCTTTTAAATAACGATTTGGTTTTTGGTTTCTTTCATAATTAGAGCACTATTACAAAAGCAGACTGTAAAATGTTTTAGAGATTAGAATATTTGCGAATTTAGTATAGAAAACCTCTTTTCTTCATTAACTGACAATTTCAGTTTAAAGTTAAAATCTCCATGAGGAGGAAAAAGTTCTAAAGATTCATATAAAGCTTAACCACAAACTGCTCCTTCACTGGGCCAATAAAAATCTACAGCCACACTCTCCACATAACTGAAAAAAGTTAGCACAGTAAATGGACAAAGTCTGTGTTTAGGATTTTACTTAAAAATTCACTTGGCATTGAGAGGAGGACCAAAATCTTTATTGTGTAAAGCAAACTCTAAATTGCAGTGCCATCCACTGAGCTACATTTATTGGCAAACTTTTTGGTCCCCCACTTTTGATCAGTTTGAAATACAAATTGGTGGCATTGTCTTTGTGCAGTTCAGAATGTCTTTTCATAATGTTCAAATGCCATGGTGACTGGCACATTACTATGGCAGCCACCCTTCAGATTATCATCTCCAGAATATAAGAGATCATTTAAAAACAAATTAAAGGCACATCTATTTGGTTTCACTACTCAGCTGTAAACAGTAGCAATACAATCTTTTAAACAAAAAAGAAAAATAGCCCATATATTTCAGATGCAGTCTTACTTGGAAAACTATGCATAATTCCTGCAGAATTCCCTGCCAATTCCCTGCCTTGCAGCTATACATTGGTGCTGGAAAACCACATGAAGTTTTACCTTCAGCTCATTTTCACTGGTTTTAGAAGGGAGTTAAAATATTAAACAACCTATAATATTTTAAGAAAGTCCATATGTCAAAATAGCCAAAACACTCAGAAAACTACCCAGACAGAGGCAGAGCATTACCTTCATGTCTTTCTTTAAACAGATTAATGTTGCTTTAAAAGTAAGGTTAAACATAAAAGATACACTTTGTTTGCAGATACAATGACAAACCAACATTCAAAGATCTTCGACATTCATATTAGTAAGGATAAAGAGAAGCAAAATGTATCACAGGGCAAAAAAGTCTGTACCAGGTAATGTGATGACAACGACCTTGTGGTGATCGCACTTAGCAGAATAAGTAGCTATTTTCTCATGTCTGAATGAGAAAAACCTGAAACCTGATGTCAAAAAACAAAAATCTAACACTTACTAAATGATTTAAAAAATTAAATTTATGCTGAATCATCAAAGAACTGTCATGCCTGGATCTGTATCTTTGAATCTCAACAAATCACAACAAAGTTTAACAGTAGTTTCCCTCAGGCTGTTTTCCGCTTATGCAGGTACAAAGTTAAATGAAATAATGTACATAATGAACTTTTGTTAGTCTTATTATTAAATATAATTTATGCAAAGCTGTAAATTGGCTGAGATGCTAAAGACTGTTCCAGGCACATAGGCAGCATGAAAGACAGTGCAAAAATGAGTGCATGAAAGGCAGACAAAAGGAGCAATAAAGTCAGAGGACTGTGAGGAATGTGGAATGTGAGTTGGGGGATGCAGGGAAATGAGATCAGATGCAGACAGTCCAAGGTTGCGTGGAGCACTGATGGTACAGTGGAAATCTTGACTTTGACATTGTAACAGGGAAGAAGCCAAGACAAGTAACCAAAATTTTTAGGAGACAGCAACGATACGGGCGGGGCAGTGCCAGGAAGAACTCCAAAGTAAGCAGAAGCATTTTGGTGAACAAAGATGGAATGAAAGGAGACAAACCCAGCTAAAGTGATAGGCTTAGAGATTATAGATGAAAGCATTTAACATCTCTGCCAGGCAAAATTCCAACAGATAGCAAAGAGTACTGGGAATCTGGCAGGAATAGATGGGAAGCAGGGCCAGAATCTACCAAGTTTCTAAGCACAGAGAAGCACCAAAGGTGATAAAATGATGAATTTGAAAAGATAACGATGTTACCAAGAGCTATGAACAAAAGACTGGTTAGGTAAAAGGGTGATTTCAGTTAACTGGGGACTAACAAGAATTACTAAAAATACAGAGATGCAAAACTAGAGAATTTCTGAAATTCTTAACTTTAAAACTCATTTTAGCCAGCTGCCCACAGATAGGATATATTCATACACAATAAAGTAGTGCACTGTGTGAACCACCACTAACATTAACACCCACAACAGAACTCTCAGGTTACTTTATACAAGAATCATTTAAGGGAAAGGTTATAAATCTGCTCCACTTACAATTTTGTCTGCATTCTTGTCTTTCCAATACATTATATACTATACTAAAGCATCAAAAACAAAGGTTCTTTAAATCATCAAATTATAATTTTACTCTAAGTTTGACATTAGAAATAATAGTGCAATTCTAAAGACATCAAATGATAACCTGCCTCTTCTTGTAGCAGTTGACTGAAGTTTAAATTACAGAATGATTCCAGTTAATGAATTAAGATGTCAGAATTGGGCTATTTTTAAATAACAGCATCTGCTTCTCGCAGATTTTATACCACTGAAACTCTCTAAGGAAGACTCACTATGCTATTTACATTCACACATACTCAGTTCACTCTGTTGTAATCTAAAAGAAAAAATACACTTCCAGTGTAAATATTTAAAATCTATATTGGATGCAAAAAAAAACCTCACCTGCCCAAGCCTATCAGCCAAAAGTCAGTCGTGATTTACCACTTTTATAAAATGCACAGGAACTCTGCCATGTGTTTTACAAAAATACATTTTCTAATTAATTTTTGATTTCATATCTCTTCCTTTAAATTGCAATTTTTGCTTTTAATATCTCTGAAAATATTCAGGTGTGCATTTATTAAGTTTTCCCATTCAGTAGGCCAAAGCTTTGAAACCTTGTTTCTTGTTTAATGAACAACAGAATGCACTATATTCTAATTGATTTTAATTCAATGTCCAAAATACATAACTTGCTTATTCTTATGTCATAGTAGCCAAAACACTCAGAGCAATTAAATAAATATGACAAATAAAACTGACACCAAATAAAAGCACCAAAACGTGCATAACTCATGAAAGTAGTATTCTCTTCCCTCTCATTAGAATGGTTTCATTTTCAAATTAAAAACAATAGGGAATTTCAGGCATTCCCAAAGGGCCCTAAGAGAACCTAAATGTCCATTGTACTTCAGCCAAATACAAAGAAGAATTCATCAGTGAGTTACAACACACACACAAAACCAATAGAAAATTTTATGCCAGGTTTTCGTGTACCATTTTTCTACAATTAAACACATTTTATGTACAGAAATGCCACTAATGCATCCAACTTTAAAGTGCATGGAACAGTGTCTGAACCAAAATAAACCTACTTTAAACTATGTCAAAAATGGGTTGCCTTGTACTGTAGCACTCAATAAATACTCTGCCAATATCTTCATTAAAAAGCTTGGTGAAATTGTTCACATTAACTCAGATGTGGAAAATAATGTGCACGTTTTTGCTGACATTTTGCTGACAAGAGCTCAAACCAAGAAGATTATGTCATAATAAACACAGAGCAAATGTATTTTCTGATTATTCCAATTCTTTCATTCCACTATTTAGAGGAGAGATTGAAGTACATGAATTTTGCCTCTCATGGTTGGAAAGGTGGAGTAAGAATTTCATGTAACATGGGATTAAATGAGTATTTCAATGTAAACACTACATTCAGTTTGAGAGATGAGGCGAGGAGAAACTGGTAACGACTTTGACAGATTAAGTCAATGGCTGGATAAGTAAATGCAAAGTTAATGTATTACTTGGCTATTATGTATTATAAAATGGCAGAGGAAGGAAAACTTTCAGGAGAAAGATTCTGTAAGCAGACAGTAACCTTAAAAGAGAGATGATTCACCAAAGCAATTTAGTAAAAACATCTAATTTAGGAAAACAAGGTACCAAATATGAGGAACCAGCACCATTTCCAGAAAGGCATATGGCATATGTAAGTGCCAACTAAGCACTTACAGCTTCATTCCCCCAGATTTACATCCATCATAAAGTATCATCAAACAAAATCCAAAAAAACCCCAATTAATTTGATTTAATTTATATAAATTCTTGATGACTACAGCTAGTCCAAATAAGTTAACGTGAAATACTACTGGCAAACTTTAAATGCCCTAAATTCAGAAAATAAACTGCTTTTTCCTAAACTAGCTGGCTGTGCTCTGTTCTCTTGTTCTACAGCTGTGACATACCTTCCACGACACTCCCTACCCCCTTCACAGCCTCACTGAGCAACTCTATTTCTGAGCTGTAATACTTACTCAAATTACTTAAAAAATGTTGTCAGCTAGGAGTTACTAGAAGCTCATCCAGTTTGGAAATCACCAGGTTATTTAAAAATTCATTAACTGATGACATTTAAGTTTCATCATATTTTGTAAATTTTTTCAAAGAAGTGTTTGGCAGTTTCCTTTGAGCAATAGAAATAACATTGTGTATAAATTATTTTCATAGATTTCACAATTATTCATACTTCATTATCCCCTATTTCATTTATTTGATCTCGTATTTGATCCTCTTTAAACCAACCCTTCTTGGATGCAATTTGACCTTTTTTAATGGATTTGTGCTAAGTGTGTATCTTAACATTACAATCTACAAAAATATGGTTCATTAGGTAATACTACTATATTTTTGATTAAAACATAAAAGTTTTGAAACAGTAAATAAAAGCAAGGCTACAACTATCCATTTCTGATGTGTGAACTTCTGACTGCCTCAAGCAATCCATATAAATGTGTTTGTGTGTATATATATACACCTACAACAAAATCTGAAAAGATGGATGACCCAAGCACATGAGATGTTCCCTCAAATACTTAGCAAGATAATTTTTCAACCTCAACTTCCTGTCCAGGCAATTTTGAGAATTAACTTGAGCTCTCTTCAAGCTGCCAGATACCACTTTTTGCCACTGGCCTGGATCAGCCTTTTCATGGGCTGCAGCATGTGGCAAATGTTAAGTACATTTTATATTATACACTATATTAAAATTATATATTCACCTGTCTGGCTGTCTTTAAAATGTGGGCTTAGTTCTCAATGCTTTAGCTTTCTGACAGCATAAATGCACGTTTTATTTCTGTAAAATAAAGAAACCTCTTTGCTGATGTCCATCTTTAAACCCCCCAAATTAGCTATCCTTGTAGATCAGCATTATTGCTGAATACAAGGTACAATCTTCTGAACTTGATGCTGAAGTTCTGGATGCTGCTATATGGCCTGCACTGTGCAAAGGTTCAGCTGACATAATTATTATTATTCATTGCCTGGAGTACCTAGGAGACCTAATTGTGATAATCCCCTCTGAACTTTAAACTGCATGACCCTTTGATTTTTTTAATAGAAGGTTAAAAGAAGAAACAAATTCCTATAGAAGGAGAAGGGAAAACACATCCTTAAGAAATTGGGGCAAGAGACATGAGTATTTTTTAAAAAATAATTTTAGCAACACACAAGCATGAGGTTGAAATGGGGTATGAAAGAATTAAGACTGTGAGCTAGCTGTGACATTAGAGATTGAAAGGAAGATGTGATTAGGGTTAAAAGAGATCAAACAACAAAGACTTACTGCCAAAACAATTTTACAAATTTATTTGAAAACCCTTTAAACACTTCCACTAACGAAATAAAACTGCTGATAATACCTGAAGTTTGTTTGCCTGTGTGCTTGTCTGGCATCCACTGACACAGAAAAGATACATTTTGAAGCCCTAGCTTGCTTTTCCATTCAGTAGGAATGGTTCTTTGAGAAAATATCACTTATGAGTTACCTAAATGGGAGAGCACTGCTCTCTGGAAACTCTTAACCCACCTCTATGCCCATTATGAAAGGTAACAGGCAACTGCTCCTCAGGCATCTATGACCAGGTCACCATCAACAGGCATCTACTTTTTTGGCAAAACATTCAGTTGCAATATGAAGGGTAAATACAGTTTCTAATATTTTTACTCCCAAGGTCCCAACTTCAGTTGATTTTATGTTCTGAAACATCAAGAGATTGTGAAATACTTTGATACTTACTGATCATGAAGTACAGGCCAAGAGCATTAACTTTGATCCAAGCTATTCAGAATTGGTATGAAAATACAATTTCAACTATTAAATACACATTCTGTCCATCCTAACATGTCTCAGACTTATCAAAAGCTACTGCCACTACTGGATAATGGTAAAATATGAACTAAGCTGGGAAGCAAGAAAAAAGCCCCATCCCTGTTACACAGGCTTGGTCCCACCTCGTCCACATCACTTGTGCATATATTCATTTATAGCACAGTGACTCTCGTGGATAAAGTCAGGCTCCCATGCATAAGGACATTAAAGATTATTTCTGAACTATCACTGGAAATTAAAGAGAGAGTGGATGTGACTCTTGCAGTGGAAAGGAAATCTGTTACATTTTCACAGCTGTCATGTTCTGAACAAAATACAAGTATAGACAAATATATTTCTAGTCAAACACCCTCATCTTCATTTAAAAAGTAACTGGTTTGCAACAGCTGAAGCATGATAAATACATAAATTGGTCTTTGGTCACTTCCCTACTTGGGAATTTTCAAGGGTTTCAAAAGTAATCACTCAAACAAATGAATGGTAAAACAAATGGCCATTTTTAGGAACTAAAATGGAAGCTAGAGGTCCAATTCTTACTGCATTCAATCATAGTAAAGAGCACCATTTAGATACATATAGGTGGAAAAGGGGGAAAAAACCAAAACCCAACCAAAAAACTCCCACTTAGAAGTTTCTTTTCCCTTTGGTTCAATGAAAGAAGAAATCCTACTGCCTACCCCAAATCTCAGATTATGACTCCAAGAAAGATGCTCCTTAACACATTTCACTAACAGTATCTTCTTCCACTCCTACCCAACCACGTTTCAAAATAGAAACTGATTCAGTTTCAGTCTTAAAAAATGCATAAACCACATTTGCTTCAGCAATACTTAATTTAAGTGACAAGCCTACCAATTTTGGCTCAAGAAAGAGAACATCACAAAATCAGTATTTTCTCATGTGCTTGTTCTCTACACAATCGATAAAATAAACTTTTGTGAGTTTATTTTAAAAATAAACCACATTTTCTTGCTTCTAGCAACAATGTAAAATCTATTCTAATTTTTGTAAATGGTCAATAATTACAAAGCATTTGCAAATTTACACATCATATGAAAAATAGTTCAATCTCTTAACTTTGTGAAGCCAAGTACCACAGTCATGCAGAGAGTTGTGAAGTACTTTTGCATGAAGAAATCCTCCAATACCTCTACCTTCAATGTTTCACTTCTCTCTTCCCACCACTTTTACAGTTAAAAGTCCCAGCAAACCTGCTGCTAAGTGAAGAGAGGTGAGCAGACTGGCTCTGCAGCCCTTTTATTCCTAGGGCCAGCACTCAAGGTGCATCTAAAAAGGAAGATGAGTCACAGATATAAAGGTCTTGTGCATTATATTAATGTCCCAAAGCAAAAATTATGTGCAAAGTGCATTTTTTTCTGAAGATTCACTGGTAAAATCACCATAAAAAGAGAAGATAGGTCATCCAGAAACCCATCAACAACTCAACTGCTGACTTGCTTGGTTCACTTCAGTTGTTGGTATCAGGTAGTTGGCAGACTCTTATGTGAGAGCTCTGTAGGAAGTCAGCTCTAAAGTAAACTGTGACATCTTTTCTCAGTCACTCTAACTATGAATTTAATAAATTCTTTGATGTGGTTGCATTTGAATAGATTTTCTATTCATGTTATTCTGAATTCAAGTTAAACTATAAAACAATGTTCACTGAGCTCTCAGTCAAGCTTCTACTAACAAAAACATTTCTGGGTACTTCTTCCATTTCATTTTCATGTCTACCATATCAAAACTTCTTCTGAGGTCTTTCTGTATATCCACAATATTCAGAAGTAATTTGAAACTGATTTCTGCTTCAACAAAGTAATGACTCTTAGGTTCACAATGGAAGAGAACTGCAGGCAAACCTTCACAGTGTGTTTTAAGAACATCACCATACACACATCAATTACAAATACAGTTACTAATATTGCTAATTGCTAATACATTTAAGGTATATGCATGTAAGGTGCCCAATTTTACTATTAAAAAGAAGCTCTCCTAATACATGTATGTTTTTAGAAAGAGAATTCTGTCTATTTAACAATTCACTAACAAAGCTATTCCTTAGCTCATCCCTGCCATAACCTGCTCTATTCAGAAACATATGGGAAAAGACATTAAATAACCAGTGAAAACCATGGACTTCTGGTATTAGTGCTACACATTGCATACCCCTATTCATTATTCCACCTCCCTTGTTTAATCTATCATTAAGACTCAGTGACCCTACACTAAATTTAAAGCAGATCCTTCCTTCCTCCCATGCCTAAATTCACATACTTTTCTAGTTGGGGATGCCCTCAAGTATTAGCCACTCTACAGGGTTTCTCTAATCTCAGCTCTGAACTATGTTGTGCTATAGAAGCAAGAAATTGCTGGTTTACATCTTTAACTATGGAATCTTCCACCCAAAAAAATCCCCTCCTTTACTTAATAAGATAGAGAAAAATCTTTCATGTAGAATATATTTAACATGTTTAAAAATTATATATTTTCCTCTATATGATATAGAATAAAAGTTATAAAGTATATTACTTTAAAGCACTGCTTCCCTGAACTTGTTTCCCAGAGTTCCACTGGAAGCAATTTTAAAGCTTTCAAAAGTTTATTGTTACATGGTAGAAAAGCTAGAACTTTATTTGTATTCAAAGTCAGTATGAAACAGGTTTCTAACAAACAAATTAAAAAAATAAAGCAAGAAGATTACCAAAAATCAGATATTAGACTTGCTTTTATCTTTAACATAGAAACTAAAACCATACAAAAATATTAAGACCTCTACCTCTTTAATTTCTTTTTACTGACACAATTTGCAGTTTAACAGTAATGACACTAAGGGTGGAAACATAATAATGATAGTTTTCTGAATGAGGAACAAGAATCATTATTGCCATTTTCAACTATACCCCTACCTTCCTCTTTCACAATAAAGGGAACCACTGGTCTGCACCAAGATTTTACAAAGTTAAAGACACTAGTATTGTGAGTGAAGCAGAGATGAAATTCTCTTGAGTTAACAAAATGAGTCAGGCAAAGGTACAATCCAAATACAAATTTTTATGCCTACCAAAAGAAGCCATAAAAATTTGTTTAGTTTCACGAGTAATACTACTTTTAGCATATTTTAAAATGTTTAAACACATTTACTCAAAAAATAGAATAAAGTTGAAAAAAGCAGCAGCAACCTGGCCAAAAAGCCCAATCTGCATTCTCCCTGGCTCTTTCTTTCATTTAAGTCTTTTTTTCAAGCAAGTCAGTACTTGAACAAGTATACATGAGTCATAACTACATGTAGAATACTAAAAGTTGATGGGAAAAGCAAATTAGTAAGGTTCAAGTTGTCAGGTTATCAGATAACAGGAAAATATTAGGAACATTTAAAATAAACACAGTAAGGCAAGAGCAACACTAGAAAACCTGAAATCTAAGTTCTACACAGGTGCAGACATGGGAAGACGAAGAGAAAGTGTTACTGAAGAATGAAAATAAACAGTAACTGTGAACTCTACAGAGCAATTTGGAGACAAAAATTATCTGGAAGCCTCTCCAAGAAGAAGTTTTCTTTACAAACAGCAAGACTTTTATGAAGAAAAGAGGTCCTGCAACCTCTAGTTCAGGCATTTTTCCTGAACTGGACTGGCTTCCAGACCTGGACTGCTTAAATTAAAAATATAAGTACTCTACAATATTGAAATTACATTTTCCTTTTGAATTCCAAAATAACAAAAGAAAACTACATTATCTTGTTCCATTAAAGGAGAGCACAGCTGTCTCTCTCAATGCAATGAGATTATTCACTGTATCTTCAACAGCAGCCACCTTCATGAATAGTCTGGTTTGAGTGACCCAAAAACACACAAAGCTGTTTCATGATGGAGGAGTCAGTATTTCTTGAACATACACCTAACTGCAATTTCATTAGGGTTTGACCAAAACACTACAGGAGTTACCTCTTCTGGAGGTTCCAATGTATACAAAGTTCACCATTCATTTGCTGCAGAACAACAACAGAAAAACTTAATGATCACTTCAGAATATGAGCTAATATAAAGCTATTCTAACCATTTTCACTATTCTATTGTGCAAGCTTGTCATCTCACTGAAATGGAAAGTCTTGAAAAAAGGTTAAGTTAATTAATTAAACATACATATTATTTTCTCTGCATTTTTCAGTCTTAGCTTGACATGCAATTCTATAACTATTAAATAAGCAGTGAACACTATTCCATTTAATGAAAAACAAATTACTTAAATTACAGATTAGTGAATCTCAGCTATTCATTCCCCCCAAACCACCTCCGATACTGCACAGAATTAACACAGTCTCCATTAGAATTCCTTTATCTAAAATAAAACTAGAAACTATGTATTACAAAACAAGATCCACAGATAAAAAAATTAAGATCTGAAAAGATCTATTCAGCTCAAATTAACACATTGCTATAAATCAAAGCAAAATTCATCCTCACGTTCATTCCTGTTACAGAATTGTCACCTCAACAGCCAATAAAAAGAAAGAACTAATGAGATATTTCAGTATCTCCCAAAGAAATATTTTCAGCTCTGTTTTTCTTTTAAGTGCTTGAAAGGAAAAGAGTAATGAATTACTCCCACACAGTCTTTTTATTATTCTGTTACAGCAACAAGAGAGTTACATCAAGTCTTTATTTTTCACATACTCCAAGATACTTTTTTTGTGTCACTGCAACAATGACAAAGGAAGCAGACCAGGAAAGAAAGCTATTTATCAGCACCAGGGAAGTGCTGCTTGAACCAGCAAATGTCCTTGTTTCTACTAATGGGTAACTGGGTGAGAGGACAGATTTATTTGGTAACTAAGTGATATCTGAGAGTTCTGCACTAATATCCAGACAACAATACAAGATACTTTGGAAGTAAGTTTCCAAAAGAGACAAGGATCTACACTTCTACCAAAAATCAGATCATTCAGGTGTATCTTATTGAGTTTCCAGGACTACTTCTCCCTATTAGGATGAACATCCCCTAATGGAGATGAGCAGCCATCCTTTAACCCTGAAAGTATCCACATTCATCACGGGGGCCATGGATTTGAGACGGGGAAGACAAATCTGTTACAGTTCAGCAATAACAAGCTGGAAACTTGAAGAAAAGACTGAGAGATTTCACTGGCCACTCAACTGCACAGAGAGTACACCCTGGACCTAAAATTGTTTTAAACAGGACAGTGAAATCATAATCACTTCTTTCATGATCAACACAATAATATTTAGAAGAAAATTAATTAAGAGGCACATCCAACAGATGAATGTTTATAACAGGCAGGCTAAGGAGACTTAAGGACTAGAATAGATTTATCAACACCTTTTTTTGTTGTATCTGTAACTAAAAGATCAGCCTTGAATAACCACAACCTAGACAGTTTTCAGGATATCCTCCCACATCTCTCCTCAGAATCATTCCAAATTAATGGAACACAGAACCCTTGAGCACTCACACAGATGCATAAGAAGGGAATGAGCCTTTCCTGACAGGCCAAATGCTTTCTGAGAGAAGTCAGGTGTCTGATCACTTATTAAAGTATGATCACAACCATGACACTGGAGTATGTGAGGCTTAAGCACACACATTATCAACAGCAGCTGAAAAACATTTCATAAAGAGCTTGTGATCCTGCCTGGGCCAGTGCACTGTCACTTACCCACCAACCTTCAGAAGAGGGTCAGAAAGCTTTGTATCTATCCAGTCACATGGAAGGCATGACTGATGACAATAAATCTGGAAAATTTATGCTGCAGCCTTGTGTTTTTAAGTAACACCTGCATAAATAGCAGTCCTGACTCACTAAGAACCAAAAAAGTTGAGTTACAATGTACACACACAGGAATCTGGCACAGAATGACCTCCTCAAGCAGCAAAACCAGCTCAGTAACATAAAAACTCTCCACATGAATGCAAAACCAAAGGCTTTTGGACACTCTGTTTTAAAGGTAAGTATCATCAGCTTGTATTCATTTTGGATGTTTCAAATAGTTTCTATAAAATCCTCTTCCCTTGAAATAAGAGGCCATTACTAAAGTCCAGTGGATTGGAAGACCCAAAGGTTTGCCTGCAGATGTCTTACGAAAACGAATTCCTGAAAAGCAGCAGAAAAACACATGGCAGGGATGGCAGAAAGCCAACAAAAAGCTAAGAGCTGCTGGTCATGTGTTGCAATGACAGGTATTTTAAACTGTAATTCCAGATCAGGAGAATTGTCTATAATCTGTCACCAAAGCTATGGAGAAAATGGAGAGATGAGATTGGAAGCAAAATAAGTCACTCCTTTCCAAAATTTTCCAAACATTTTGGAAAGCAGGGATTGAGAGAGACTGAGATACCAACTACTATAGTTGGTATCTATAAGTTGGTGTGTGTATATATATATATATATATAGTTGGTATATATAAGTGCACCTATGGTGGCTTTGCCAGTGCTGATAACCCAAGGACTCCCATCATGATTTGCAAGGAAGCTGTGGGAGCAGGAAGCCATTTAAAGACATCTGCAGTTGGCTCTGCCACACATCTTTCACCTTGTTGGAGACTCTCAAAGCTTGGAATCAATCCATGCCTGAAGAAAAATCCTCAGTTACTCACTGAAATTCAAAAGTTCAATTGTGTAAGGGATGAAAAAAAAATCCTGTTTCTAGATTTGGGTATACAGGCAATGTCAGAAATACAGGAAGCTCCTGTTCCTATCACCACCTCTTTGAGATTGATATTCCAGATCCAATCCTTGGAAATAGGTCACTAAAGGACTAGAATCTGGGATGGAGATTATGAGGATATGTTAATGCCATATTATCTTAAAAATGTTTACAAATGCACATGGAACATTAGCCTTGGGAAAGATGTAATATTAACCTGTAAGAAAGCAGCAATACTTTTCAAATTAACAAGATGAACAGTAGAAATTAAAGGCTTATACTTTTGTTTTTCAATATTTGTCTCTGATTCAGAAGATCTTAAGGCATTTTTACTGTGCAGGGATAGAAAAGCCCATTTCAGAATAAAAACTGTGTAGAAATACTTGCAAATTAAACGTCTCTTTTCACTTTCATCAGAGCTTTCCTTTTAAAAAAGGATCAATAAAGCTTCAGAAGAGTAAACCATGTGTGGTTTGTTCTTTCTGCATCAGCATCAGTGCCAATTAAATTCTGAACCCTAAATCTTTATTGTTTCCTATTAGCTGCTAACTAGAAGGAACACTGTGATTTTCTGAGATCCCAGGCTGAGACTTGCTGTAGCAGCAGTTAGAAAAAAAAAATGATCTTGTTTTGACTTGTCTGCTGGGTAAACTTGACATTGAAGCTACATGGTGGAAAATAAATACATAATACCAAGATGTTAATTTTACAGCAACACTTAACTCTTGTGACCACAATTAACACTCAGGGAGGGGAAAAAAAAAGCCATTGACATGTTTGCCTGGCTCCTGCTTCTGCACTGCTTCCCAGGCTCCCTCTCTGAGCAGTGGCTCAGCTCCTGCACAAGCCAGGCTGGCACTGACCCCAGGGGCTGCCTTCAAAGCAGCATGAGGGGAAGAAGAGAGGAGCAGGATGACAGGGAGGTAAATACAGCTGTAAAATGACATTGACTCCCAGCTAGGATACAAAACAGAAGGGTAAGAGCAAAGGGCTGCTGAGAACAGCTCATCCTCTCCTCCTCCCTCTCCTACCCTCAAGCTCTGGGAACACCTCTGCGAGGAGGGTGGCAGGACCTGAGTTCCAGGGAACAACAACAGCGTTGTGGGAACCACATCCTATTTCTGAGGCAGAACTTGCCTTCAAATTACAATAGTACAAGGTCTTCATGTTTTATAAAATTACCAAAAGAGGTGCATTTTGTGGATACAGCTGTTTGTTTTGCATGAACACTGCTCCAAATCCCTCACTCCACTCCCTGAGAGCACAGAACCACTGCTGCAACACTGCACTCCTCCAAAATACCACAAACCTCATGACATGGTAGAGTATTTTTATGTCTTTTCTGTAACAGTGACATTTATCATTGCACTGGAAAAAGAACTAAAAAGAAAACTCCAACAAGTCATAATTTTAACAGTGGAAGAACATGGACAGCATGCTTACAGAAACTAATAGAGTATGCATGTTTCTATTTATGATATGAACACTAAACTTTCTAGTAATTTCTCATGTATCAATGTATTACTTTCTCACAATTCCTAATACTACACTTAAATTGCCAAGCAAAGAAGAGAGTGCAAAATACACTTTTCTTCATCTTATTCCAGCTGCATTACAGTAAGCTGGCAACGATTCACAAATGGAGAACAAAAGAATGCAAGGAATTGAGAAAAAGCTTTCAAAAAGTCTGAAAAGTTTTTGGTTTTGTTTTTTTTTTTTGGTCTATGGAACCATCCAAAGTCAAAGGATGGATCCAAAGTCCTTTTGGTCAAAGAAGAAAGTCATCATGGAAAGAAATCCCTGAGGGGACAATAAAACCTTCAAGAACATGCCAGGTTCTTTTACTTACTCATTAATATAATAAAGGTAACAATTTGCTACATAAAATCAATGAAGACTGTGGAAGGTCAACAAATCAAAATGGCAGCCTCAAAAAATGCCAACTAACTACTGATCAAATTCAGCCAGGTTCAAGGATATAAATGCCTACCAAACCTTAATAATTAAGTAATAAATCCCTTTAAATCAATATATTTGGAAGACTAATTCAAAATTATTAAAGAAGCAGATAACATTCAGAATTAAAATACAGAGCACATAATATGTAAACATCAAGCACAAAATATTATTAATTGTTATATACTCCTCATGTATTTGCACTACACTCATATTTCAAATGCAAATATTAATTTGGAGAGAAATACCTACTGTATATGCACACACTGAAACAGTTTGCTCAGCTATACTGCATCAATGGTTATTTGACAAGTTATAGCATCAAAAGCTGCTCATTTACATATTCATCTATTCTGGTTTTTCCTTGAGAATAAATTAATAAAACAACTATTTGACAGATCCATACTAACAGATTCTCCTCTGAACCACAAGGATACTCACAGCTATGCAAATTCAGTATATAAAATGTACACCAACAAAATGACATCAAAAACGTAAAAATAACACCTTTCTAAATCCTGGGAATTAGTAATATTTTTTAACAATGAAAGTTAACACCAGCAATAAAAATTTAGTTGATAGAATTTCCATCTGATATTCATATAATAATCAGTGAAAATTCAGTCTCTGAAATACTAATGTGCATTATACTGACACACGAGAACAGTTTTGAAGCATAATTTAACACTCAAGCACTCTGCAAAAAAAAGTGTAAAAGGAACAATACTTTAAAAGTTTCTGACTTACAGTATTTTTTCCTGTACTGTATTATAAGGAGAAAATAGTATTTAGAAAGTTAGGCCAGATACTGATATTTCATTTAAATAAGCAGCAATGAAGAAATTCTTTTAACTGTTTTCATTAAAATCTGCAAAAGTCAATAAAACAGAAGATGAAAAGCAGAAATGAGAAAGCAGTACAACGAGTAAAAGGACTACTAAAAAAATAAAAGAAACAGAAGGGAAAATAAACCTTAAAAAGAAGATGAAAAAACCAGAACAAGACACTATTTACTAAACAAGCAAAAGGACCTATAGAGTTAAAAATACAGCTGGGTGACTGTCAGATTTTGTAAGTCATATCTGAGTGATCCTAGATCTGACCTATAAACTGACACAAGGCAAAAGACACAAAATGAGAACTGAAATTGGATTTTCAGTTCTCATCTGATACCAATGTCTTGAGACAACAGATGCTTATTTCGGACTATGCTAAAATTATCCCCTACTTCAAACAGTTTGCACTTAGGCTGCAGAATAAACATTTAATTTCCAAGTTTTATTGTTCCTCACTTCAAACTGATCTTAAGGAAAAAAAATTAACAAAACACAATGCTAATGCAGTTCTCTAAGGGAAAAACAGCTTTTTTTTGTATTTACAAGCTTGTCTTACTGCTCATCATGATTCTTTGCATGGCTAGTCTGCAGTGAGTTGAAAACACCCAGCACATGCACTTTTCACTAAATCTTTCGTTTATTTGCTCCTATTCAAGAAGAATTCTACCTCCTCTGTTTACAAAATTATTTTTTAAATGACACTGTTTCTGCTACAATGGAGGTTTCCCAGTGCTGCAAGATTGGAAAATAGTGATTTGCACCAAGGGACTGATGCACATCCAGCTCTTGTAAAATGGAATTGCATTGGTGTTTCACTTCAAACACACACTCCTGATCTTAAGCCTCCCACCTGTCCAGCCTACTGCACACTTCAGCTTGGAGGACAAAACAGCCTGAGCAGGCCCCCCAATTACCATTAACACCAAAGTAAAAGACAAGATGCACAATTTTGAAATCTCAATTAATAAGAAACACTCAATCCACAGGACCACCAAGAAATGGTCACTGTTAAAATGCCAGAAAAGATAAATAGCAGAGATCTCTCCCATCAACTGGTTTTCTCTGCAGACCTCTTATGGCACTGTCCTCTGTGCTAATGCAGCCAATGTGAACTACAGCTTGGTCTGTGGGAAGATTTAAGAAGGAGAGCAAGAGCATCTTCATAGCATTTCAAATTTCATCTCAGTCTATTACTCCTAGTTCATCAAAAAAGAAACTTCCAGGTCACCTCAAACCTCACAGAATGATCTAGAGAATTTATGTATTGTCCATTGGCCTCGTAAGAGCCATCCTTGAAAAATTAACGTGGACCTGCCCCACTTGGCAGTTTACCTTCTGTATCAGGGTGAGAAGTTTCACTGTACTGCTTTGTACTACAAAAAAAAAGTGTACTCTTCCGCTCTTCTGGTGCTGCTTTTCGTGAATGTCAGAGCTTCTCCATTTTGTTTGCCTTAGTCCTGGCCTAGGCTGCCCTGTGGTCAGAGCTCTCAGCTGCAGTCTGGTCTTTTCTCTGCCAGCCCAAGGTCAAAGTAAAGAATAAAAAAGAGCCAAGACCTTTTAAGCAGAGTGAGTAAAAGAGACTGTTAGTTATAGGTGAAATTGTCAACACCAAAACCCTCCTCAGATTAATGCAAGCACTTCTTACACTCCCCACTTTTGAATTATTCAGAAATAAGTCCTTCTTGCCTTAAAAGAGGAACTTTTTGAGTAAGTGCAAACAGAAGTTTATATAAGACACAGAGGGAAGATGTTGAACTGAAATGCAGCTTACAGAAAAATTACTAATGAGACACAAACACAGCTCACAATGTTTCTTAAGTAAGAGTTACTGTGTTAAAGTTGCTGAGATCAGTAAAAGGTAGCTTGTCACCAGAAACGAGTGAAATAAGACCAGTACAAAATCTTTCTGTTTCTCCTGAAAGAAACTGCAAATATTTGGGGTGTCATATCTTGTCCTGATGCTGTGAACAAAATAACTGAAATTAAGTCACTCTTTGGGTAGTTGGGGTTGGAGTAAGGTATGTACAGCTCTGCCATGTGATAGCAGACAGACAGGCTTACTCCTATTTCATTAGTACTTATTTGTAGGAAGGAGATCTCTCTTCCTTACATAGAAATTGCAGAAAAAATAGTAAAAAAATTCTTATTCTTTGCAATCCTCTTTGACTTTTTTTAAAAACTTTTTCTTTTTAACCTGACACAGTAAAAAGTGATTCATGAGCACACTCCTGACTATTCATAACGTTCTAGTTCCCTAAATATAAGAACAAAAAACGTAACAAAGCAACAACAAAAAGTCTTTGGTCATAGTTCAACCCCCCTTCAAGGCAGCACCCACCCCAAAGCTCTTCTCCTAATCTTTTCACAGGTCCACATAACCAGGCCCTGCTCTGGATGGAGTTTTCTTGATATTGCTGGTTGTCCTACTTTCCTACCTTTACTCCCTTTTCTTTATTTTTTAAAATTATTTTACCAGTCAAACAACACTTTATATCACAGTAGCAACAGGAAGCTCAATGTCATTTGGTTTGGGGCAGTCATACACGTGTGTTTTTGGGGTGAGAAACCAGATGGTTTGGGTCACTCATGGTCTGAAGATAAGCACATCAAGCCAGAGACCACCAAAGCCAAGTTTCATCCATGTAACAATGGAAACACTGGACAAACGTGCTAGGTATTGTGGGGTTCTGTGTCAGATTTTCCTAAGGTGGACATCAAAAAAATGTCTACTTAAATCTGAGCTCAAGAGAAGCAGAAAAATGATGAACAGATTTTTTCTTTTTTCCAAGCTGTCGATCTCACAAAACAGAAGAGTGCACTGAACCCAGAGCTCCTCTCCTCCTTCCTGTGTACAGGAGCAAGTTCTACAGAAGTGGGAATTAATCTTTTGTCAGAAGGTGGATGATCTGACCAAAAATGGGCAGACTTCATACAGGAATACACTTACAGTGTGTTCATGTCCTTCTGTGAACATTGTCTTTAGAGGGCCTTTAGAGTGTTGAAGATCAACTCTGCTGATCTGACATGCAGGCAACCACAAACTTCACTCAGGCTGACAGATCTTGTGGCAGCTGCTCCTTTTCTGGAAGATTTGGTTTTCCTTTCCTTTCTTTTTAAGCCTAGTTTGCCCCTATGGCTTTGTCTAGCTGTGTTTTAATTAGCTTGCCTCCACCATACCCAGAGGAGGTCGAACTTGAGAAACATCTGTACCCTATTCTTATTTATTTCTATGTTCCCACAACAGTGCATGCAGCCTCAAATAACTTCCTGTGCCATGCCTACTTTGATGCTCCTCTGGCTGGAAACTGGGTGGTTTGATTTGTCTATACATTAAATTGGGTATTTACACTACAAGTTTGTATCGTTTCCGCTGTCCACCATCATCCCTGTGTAACTCCCAGCATCACTGCTTTCAAAACAAGGTTAAGTTCCCTTTGGTCTGCTAATCTAGGCAGGGAAAAATAAAAGTAGATTTGAAGCTTGGTAAAAACCCAAAAATTGTGATCAAACTATATAGTTAGTAAATTGTTTGTCTAAATCTTTCATGTGTGATGAAAGATTATTATCATAATTCATTAGCAAATTACAGACTTTGTAATGCAGGCAGTCACAAATTTGGCTTTGTATCAATCAGTTGAGACCAGCTGGGTAGAAATTAACACAACTCTGGGATACATAAAATGAAGTGCTCTTTCATTTTTAATTCACTGGAAACTTTGAAGGAAAGAAATGGAAGCCCTTTCAAAAATGTCAATTTTCCCTGCTTTTTGTAAATCATTCCCTTTCACTGTAGAGATACAGAGATACAAATAAACATACATGGGATGTATGTAACTGAACACCACAGAAACTGCTCAATCAAAATAAATTTAATATAAAGGATATGTAAAGAAAAGCACTGCAGTTTTAAAAAAATCCACGTTTTTCATTATTTCTGAGACAGCCATACACATCAGTGATCACCAGAATTATTAAACAAACACAAAAGCTAATAGCCAAGCTACTCACAAGATACAATATTGTCAAAATTCCTGCTCTGAGCTTTCCCAGTCTAACAAATGACCTTGTACAAAAATGCTTGTTTTGATTATGTCTCCTTTTGCCTAAGCTACAGGCTGTGTATAGTGACAGCTGCATTTGGGAGCAACTTAAAACAAATTTTATCTTAGTGGCACCTAATCCAGAGACTGGTACAACCAGCATGGAAAAGTCAGTGTCAAAATTAAACAATGAAGGCTTTTCTAGGAACAGATGCTTTTTCCCTGCAGCTGTAAAAACCTTAAAACAATCCTATGCCCCACTGTCTGGTCACGCAACTACCACAAAGCAAGGCATAAATTTTGCCACTTATTGCAAATATTTGCTGAGAGCTGCTATAACCCTTTTTAAAAACAGTAACAGGGATTTCTTGCGGGTGATTATGAGGCCATTTTATCCTTTAAATGAGTGCAAGGCTCTCCAATTTATGCCCACCACTCCTGGTACAAAAACAAAAGGATAACTTTTCAAGTTCACGTTTTACACAGATATAGGAATACAACTGAAAAACCCTAAGAAACAGGTTTACTACAGAGATGGTGCCTGTGTCACCAAGATGCTATGGATGGGACAAACATTATTAATTCACAGTTGGAACAGCAACTGAGTGTTTTCTCTGCACAGTAATTACAAAGCAACATAGTGCAGCAGTATCATTGCACTGCTGCTTCAAGATTCTGCTGACCATTTTGGTGTGGTAACTCCACAACCACTACTTTAAATATCCTTATCACCACAACTATCCAAAAATTTACCTCTTTCTATTTAGTGCTAAAACTTCAAGCTGAAATATTAACTCTTAGGAAACAACTTCTGTAACTTAATGAATATAAGTAAATCCTCAGTTCCCAATTAAGTGAGCAATTTACAATGTCAAGAATGCAGTTACGCTCTGTATGAACTGATGGGGATTTTAGATTAGCTTCTGTTGTGTATTTAAAAGTGATACCACCAACATGATTTACATAAGTAAAATATTTTCAAATATTTTCTCACCAAGCAAGCACTCTAAAATTGTGAAGTGTTTCCTTTCTTACTCAAGTTAAAAAAAAAAAAAAAATCAACTTTTCCAGAACAACAGTTCATTAGCACCTCACTATTTATAAGTATAATTGGGTTGTTTGATGAGAAAACATGAGAGAACACTGTGCCTACTATAATTTGCACAAATACAAATTTCATTGTTTGAAAACAAATCAGCAATTCAACGAATGTGGTTTTTTTAATATAAGTGTATATCATGCAATAATAGAAGTGATCATATTATAGTTAACACAGGATATAAAGGTTAAACCACATTCTAAACCACTTTAATTTACAAGCTGTAAATTAATTTTTTTAAATTGCAAAAAATGCTAACTTAAATTTTTCATTTGTTATTCAAGTAAATATAATTCACACAGATAACAGCACTGTGCTGCTTTCCCACACTAAACAGCACAGGAGCTGGGGACATAGCTGTTTAATATGTTCATAAAGCTGCTTAGGTTTTCTTGTCATTTCATGCTAACACCTTTTTAATAGCTAGCATTATGATGGAAGCCTTGCATAAAAATCCATCACCCCGAAAGTAAAACACAGCAAATATTCAAAATCAGAATAGCAAGCAATGGTTTTAATTGCAGTTTTTAAAAAATTCAGCGTTTTAAATTAGGTCTTGATCCCCAAAATCCTTAGCATCCTTAAATTACATGAGCAAAGCCATTCAATTCAACATGATTACTTCTAAAATAAGGACAACTCACATGACTGAGCATTTACAGAGCCAAACCCATAACAAAAATTATAACAATGACTCCTCATTATTTTCAAATTCAAATAAATTGATCCTTATCCTTTGAGAGTCTCTCTCCAGCCCAACTTACACTTACAGATGGAGGGGAACAGAGACAGAGGAGGAAAGGAAGAAGAGATATAAACACACACACTAAACTGAGTGCTGACAAACTGAACATTAACAGATGTGTGACTTTTAATTAGTTATAATAATCTGTGCTATTGGAACCTGCCTCACCTTCCCTTGCAAATCAAACAGCTTCCTTTGGAGTTTGAAACTCTCTGGGTGCTTCTAAATTTATGCAAGGGAAAAAACCTTGCTTTCAGCAAATTTTAGATAAACTACAGTGGTAACTTTATGAAAGGAAAATATTAAATTATAATTATCCTAAACAGACACAGTCTTGTGAAACTAACCCTACATTCATATGAAAATACAAAGCATTGACTATAATGAATTTGATTCATCCTTGGACACAAAGCTTTACCACAGTAAACTCAGTCAACTGTTGCTCTTGCTTTTATATTCATAGTACTTAAATAGCGCACTTTAAAACAAAAAAAACTCCAATTGGCTTTTCATACATCCACCCTCCCCAAAAATAACGCACTTGAAAAACCCAAATGATATGAAAAGGCTTCAAGGCCTCTTTTCTCCTTTTCACAGCACTTTTTTTTTTATTTCTGTTTGCAGTAATCTGCCTTTCACTTTCTCATTGCTACAGAACAAACGAGGAGGCTCAGCACTTTGAAAAGGGGGCTCAATGTGTAATGGGTCCACTAGAATTAATTTAGTTGCACCAAATCCATTGAGCAGTGAGGTTTTTTTCTCTTCTCAAATCATTTTGAGTCGGATGCAGCCCCCAGCCTTTGTAATTCTAGTAAAGCACTTAAAGTGCACAGTAGGTGTTCATCAGGACCATCTGGTCAAAAGCAAAACAAGCTGCTGATTTTGCCTTTGAATAGAATGAAGCAAGTGTGAATTAGTCTCTTCAATTAGCACTATTACAACCTGTCAAGTGCATATTGTAAAACAGGATTATTACAGTATTGGTCACCAGTGCAATTATTTACTCTCTGCCTTTTCTTGCATATAAAAATCTCCATGTTTACTAGTTTTTAATAACTGATCGTTTCTTTAATGATATGCACGTCCAAACCCACCAAAATCAAATCACAGGTTATGAAACATATTCTGTCAGGAATATATGAAGTTTCATAATTAAGTGAGAAGAAGTGCCCTTTCTTTATCTCTTATTGCTATTTCTGTTGCAGAAAAAGAAAAATAGTTATGTACCTTTTTCAATGGGATATCTTTCAAACAGATTTCTTCAGTCAGGTATTAAGATATTTTAAGTGCCTAATAAAGTTATCACTGTTGAACAGTTACCTAAAAGGTATTTTCTCTTTATTTCCCAAGGAACTTCCTTTTCATATAATTCCCAACACATCACCACTTACAAAAAGTTTATCAAGGATTTCTTTCAGTGAATACATTTTATTTTAGGAATGTGTGGTTTTCTATAATACAAAGGCACAAAACCAAATCAAGAAGTTGACTTAGCTTTTTAAAAACAGATTTTTCTCTCCTTGCTGAAAAAGTCAAAGCCTGGCTTGCTAGCAGGTCCCCATTTACCACTGTAGAACACTGAAGCTATCACAGTGATGTTTAAATTATGTATACTGCTGTTACGCCTTGCTATAAATTGAATATAATTTTAACATGACAGATTTCTTTAAAAAGCAAAGGAAATGTTCAACTTTCATAAAAACATGTGGCTCTTGAGTACAATGAGTATAGCAATGTATTTTAACAGCTTCACTAACACTAAGACTATCTGAACAATAGAATGTTTGTGCACCTCCTATTAAATACCAAAAAGTGCTAGTTACTGATTTTTATTACAATAATAGTTTTCAACAATTTTAAAGCAAGTACAAAATGTCAAAATATAAAACAACCGTTTCTGAGATTATTAATATATGTCCCATATTCTGGTGAATGTATTTTATTGCAATTATTCAGCTACAGCAAAAAAAAGAGTAACATTATTTATATATGCATTTCAGGTCTCCATGTCAGTGTCTGATGTTTTCTTTGAATGATCTCACTCACCAACAACTTGCTTGAAAATATTTTGTTCAGACACCAAAAAACAGATCTATAAAAGGTACAAGACTCAGCCAGATTATTTTTCTGCCTGCTACAGGTAATTAATCTGCTTACCTATATTACATATTACATTAATTTAGGCCTTTTAAATGAGGCTTCTGCCTGCATGTTCGAAATGGTGATTTTGATGTTTAACATACATCCACTTATGAAAAAAAGTTTAAAGAAATCCCCGACAAAGGCCTTGATTAGGGTCTGTCAAGCAGAATTTACAGTTTATCTCAGGCCAGGCAGTTGTGTGCACAAATAGTTCCTCCTCGGGCCTGGAGGGCTGGTGGATACATTGCATTCCACACTCCACCTTAGCCAGTGGCTCTGTAGGGAAGGAGAACAAATCCATTACCTAGCACAGGTGCCAGGGATGCTGAGCAGGCAGCCTCTGCTTAAGTTATTGGCTGAAGGAACAGAATAAAGAGCAGAGGCAGCTATGCAGAGGGAGCCAGGATTTAAATACCCATCTTCTCTGCATTGCTTGCACAGATTTTATGTTTTATCAAGAATTCTAGTGCCCAGTACAGGCTCTACATAGTGTTCTCAACTGGAATTTCCAGCAGTTACAAAATAAGATCACCAAACTGTGAGAGGACTGAGGCTTCTGCATATTTAACTCATCCATCCTTTAGCAGCCACAGCTTGTGTACACTGGCTATTTTTGTAATCCTGCACACAGGAATCACAAGAAGGCTTCAAAGTCTGTATCAAAAGAGTAAAATAGACAAATGCAAAGTCTTTGTTTTTAATGGAGCAATCCAGTTTGTTAAAAATGTTTGATTTTTTTTTCTATGTCACTGACTAAAACAAAAAGTGTAGAGCACATTATTGTGACAAGAACTCAAGTCCTTTCAGTTTTTCACAAATTAGTTTGTCTGCTCCAGGATCAGAACATAAACTTGCTTTTAACACACATTTAAATATTTCCCCCCCTGAAAAAGGCTTTCCTTCACTTCTGTCAAATAATGTAAAAACTTGCAAAAATGAAAAGTAGTAGAAATGTTCATTTCTAAATGAGAACAAGATGATCAGAATAGACAGAAATTAAATGATCCTGAATGTGGCAATGCCTTGTAATAATTTAGCACAGAGCTCCTCAAACCTAAAGTTAAAAAAAATATCTCCAACTGCAGACAGCCTCTATAAATTATCTCAGCAGAATAAAGAACAAGTCTTCAGACAGAAATCTCCTTTTAGTCTTGTATTAGGAGCTCAATTTGTCAAATTGTCATTATTTAACTGTCTAATACACTGGAAATGTATTCATTTACAGTCTCCAAACTGGCACGAAACCTACCAATTTCCAATTTAAAATGCAGATCATGGAAAAAAGTAACCATGATATTTCCCAGAACAGTATCTGCCCAGAATTAATTTAATACTGCAATTTTACAAGAACAAACAGATGTCAGAAACCTGTGACACAGATTAATTTGCAATTTAGACCATCGTGTTATTATTAACTTTACAAGTTAACTACTCCCCTGCCCAACGCAAAAAAAAAAAAAAATAAAATTGAATATACAGAATTTTTGACAAGTTCTATTTTTTATTTCATTTCCAAAGAGTCTGTATAAGTTCATGATCCCAAAACAGTATAGTTGAATGTAACTTGCATTTTTTAAGATGAGAAATCAGATCTTAATAAGTAAAGAGTTAGATATTTTGATAAAGAATGATTAAAAAAAAACAAAACCAAAAAGGCATTTTCAAGTACCATCCAAAGTCCAACTATTAAAATAATATGCAAGAAAATGTGGAAGGAGACATGAGCACTACGGCATCTGGCTTCCCTCAGATAATTTTTTGTAACATGGTTTCCCCATAAACACCACAATTTCTTCGAAAAAACAATTCATCCAAATATCATTTACTATTGAACATGCATTCTAAACAATAAAAACCCAGAGAACTGCAGCAGTAGTAGTTTAAGAAAGCACAGTTGTGAGCTCACTTGATTTTCATTTAATCCATTGCAAAATATTTCTGCCTTCTGAAAGGGCGGTGGGGTTGAGTTTTTGGTGTGAGTTTGGGGGGTTTTTGAGACCCTTGGAAAAAATATCTATTCCTTAAAATTCACAGTACTAATAACAACAACACACTGAGCCAGTAGCCCTTGAGAGACAGTTGCACCCAACTGTGGCAAGAAGTAGAACATTTCTAGAATCTTAAATATTTCTTTTAATAATTGATGTAGTCATTTTGAATCTTTCTGCATAGGATATGGCGTGTGAGTAGATTGCATTAACACTGCTTAAACATTTCAACTTGTCAGTATGGCCAAGTCGATTTCTGAAATATTTGCAGTATTTTCCCATCGAAACAGTAATAAAGGTAGAATAAATATATGCCACTGCTTTATAATCACTGAACATTAATGAATATTTTATGTCTTTTTAAATCTCCCTGTTTAATTTAAAAGGGTGAAATTAAGTCTCCTTCCTGCAATATGCCAATTATCTGTAAATCAAACAATAACTTGGCCATTATAGTCCTTTTTGTTAATATACCAGAAGCTAATTTGAAAACACTGAGCAGCATTTTTAGGTAATAATTGAATAGTCCTTCCTGCCCTCTTGTGGTTGGCAACTGCATCAGTGAGCTTCTCTACCATTCCTAAAATACACCAGGAGGAAAGTAAACTATTAATTTGTTAAAGTGAGAACAAGACAGGGAAGAGAAAAAAATCTAACAGTCCTTGGAGAGAACAGAGACAAAGAAGACAAGGAAAGATACCACTGATTCCTCCAAACCACAAGGACTGCCTAGGTTTGTTACAATGATCACTCTATGCTAAAAGAAAAAAAAAAATTAAATTAAGAAGCCATTAGGGAGTTAACATTCAAAACAGTGCTTGTTTTCTATAATTAGACAAATGTTCACCAACCCTTTTACCTCAGCCAAATCCCCAGGGATTTCCAGGAGACTTTGCACAGACAGACACGTTCACCTGTTCAGCATCAGCTGCACAACAAGGGCCACAGAGCTCCTTTCATTTTAGCCCCTGAATTGGTCTTCACAGTTTTACACACTCTATTGGGTGTGATACTTAGATACAAGAAAGGCAAAGAAAGGTTTTCTGCTCATGCTGGTTGTGGGGTGGTAGGGTTTTTTTTTCAGTTCTTTAAGGGGAAAATCATAATTAACTTTTAAATTACATTGACTTCATATGGTAATGTGCTGGCTGTAACCTGCCATTACCAACAAACAAGAAAACTTCAGTGCATGGAAAGGCAGCCTAGATCACCCTGTCACAGCTTTCTGCTTCCTTCAAGCCAGGTAAGACCCAACAGCAAAGTAAATTATACAGATTGATAAAAACCAAATAGACATATATTATGTATGTTTTCTTTTAGATTTTCACCAATTTAAAATTAAAACCATGTATTTGGATGATTTCTTCCCATAAACATTCAAATTCTTTATCACTGGAGACAGTCAAAGCTCAGCCCCTCAAAAATCAAACTGGTTCAAGTGTATTTGTTTATTTGTGTCACCACAAAAAGCAAAACAGAACTTACTACAGTAGATCTAAAAATAAGAAGTAGAAAACAGGCTTTCACACAGGAGAAAAATCAGAATTTAGCTCCTAAGAATAACAGGATTCACAATGAAAACAGTGATCATTTTTCATGGCTGTATTAGCTACTACTCCCATAGCTAATATTACAGAACTTGAATTAATTCTGTCTACTATGTCAGCATGTGACACAGGAAACTACAATAAAATCTGTTCAACCCTAAAAGACTGAGAGAAGTGTCAGACCAATAATAGCAAACATACATTTAATTTGAAAAGCAAACATTCAATCTTAATATTTTGTAATGTGAATTCTGAAGATTCACATTTCTAGGTTGCTTGTCAAGTTTCCAGAAAGCAGTGGGTTATATGGAAAATAACATCCACAACATCTGGCATTAGATATACCATGGAGCACTAGACAACAACCTTTGGGCTTGGAAAGGAGTTTAAAAAATATGCAAGGGACTGCTTGTTCTGAATTCAGAGAGTCCAGATTCAGAGATATTTGTTCCTTCAGGACTTAACTCTGCCGAAGTTCTCTCCAATATCACCCCTTGCTGGCCATTCCACAGAACGGCAGCAATGTCCATTATACACAAAACCATTTGGCTACCAGGCCAGTAAGGATTACAGCACCCCAAGAGCAACCAGCAATGGTTGAGGTGCCTACAAAATGGAGATGGAGCCAGTTAAAAGATGAAAAGATAGAGGGAGCTTCAAGGGACTTTGAGTAAAATGAAATTTGAATAACTCAATAAATGCTGTTTGCATATTTTGCTACTGCAATACAAAAAGAAACATCCCTCCTGTATAATTTCATAGAACACATTTTTCTGTCTGAATTCTTTAATCAAATTACAGCAAATCTTGATGACCTGGTTGATTAAAAAAAAAAAGACTAATAAGATACAGGAATATCCATCAGGACTATGCAAACCCCCTTTAACAGAGCTGGCATTAGCTATAATGAGCTACATTTATTCTTCAGCTGTGAAACAGCACTCACCTCCTGGATGGTACTGCTTCCTGAGAAGTTGAGGTTGTACTCCCGCTGGACTTCTCGATGGGTGACAATCAGCATGAAGTTTTGATTTAATGACTCCTGCAGGGCCCTGAAATGGTTGAAAGAAAAACAGGAAAATCAGGGATAAGCATGTTATAGCTTGTTTTACAGTTAGATGCAAAAACCCCAGGGTACCCTAAACTCTACATGGACAAGTCCAGGCACAACATTATCATCTCTCTTTTCACTCCTAAACGCAAGGAAGCATGCTGAGAATGACCAAAGGCCATTCCTGAACTCTTTCCTTAATAAGGTGACTGCAGCCTTTAAAGCTCTTCTAATGTTAAGTATTTTCAAAATGGAGAGAGTCCCATTATCTTCACAAACATTGGGTGTATTTAGCACTCCTAATGCCATTAATAACAGGCTTGTCAGCATATTGATGACCAGACCAAATATCAAGCTATGATGCACATTAAGAACTGATGGCAAGTAGAACAAGGCAAAGCATGATCTTGCTTCTCTAGGGTTACCTGAAGCAGAAACCAAATGGAAATTCTTCTGCTTAGTTTCATTCAAAGCACATAAACACAGCTAATAAGAACTGGAAAAGTAACCACAGCAAAAATTTCTTGTGTGAGTATTGAGCATTTAGAAAAGTCAGTTCTGCTCACATCATTTTAAATGTACATTACAGAGGTTTTAATCATGAGAAATAAAAAAATTTAAAAATCTTAAGATACAGTTTAAACAGGCCAACTATATCTTCATGTTGTTAGAAATTTGGGAGGTTTTTTTCTGATTTTTCAGGTAGCAAAACATCTGGACGTTAAAAAGGCATCCTGTTTGCTTAATTAGGTACAAAACCATGCAGCTACCTACTTTGCAAAGTAGAAGGCAGGACTTCTGTTATAGACATGGCAATTATAGCTGTGTGCAACTTACACATGCTACAAAACTGCAGCATCCCTGTACCATAGCTTGGGTTTCCAAACAATATTTATGAAGACTTGACTTGTTCAGTGGCATTTGGAATTTAATTGGGCCTAATCAAGTCTTTTCTTTCTTATCACATACACTTAGAAGAATGACAGACTGTGTTTTCTTTCCTTCACATCTTCACTATTCCATGACACTTCAACATGCCATTCCTCTTAGCAGTAAAGGACAAATTCTAAATGCATATCAGCACAGCTGTATGTTATGATACACAAAGACAAGAAAGATTCCTAAATCATTTGAGAACTGATTTGTTAATTTTAACTCCTACTGGAATTACTGATCTGCTGCTTTGCTGCTCAGATGGGAAGGAACTTGTAAAATACTCACAGGATGCTTTAGCAAGAGATGTACCCTTTGGTTTAACACCTCAGGGAAATTTACCTTACAAAAAGATCTTCCCTCGGCAACTTAATTTGGCTCCTGTGACATCTCAGTAATCACATACTACAAAATAAAATCATGAAGTGCTATTTCTTGTCTTTTATGGTTTTGCAATATGGAAAATAAATGCAACTCATTGTCAATGTTAAGTATGACCATGTGCATGAGAGACACTACAAAGGTAACCAGAGGCATCTATGGTGAACATGTAGTTTTCTGTGCTTTCACAGAATCTTCTACAAAAGGCCTAAATTTTTTTAAATGCTTAACAGTCCATTAAAAGAGGGGAAAAAAATAAAAAGAGGAGTTCTGAAAAGTTGTATGCCTATTTTCAAAGGTAATTCTAATTTGATTGTTAATAAGTTTTGCATCACCATAACCATATTTTCTATTGGCAAATGTTCAGTAGCAACTAAAATATCCTGCTGTGCTTTTTCAAATTCTGATTTTTTTATTTGTTTTCAGCAAATACTGGAGGCAAATGACATATTTAATTGCTTTGAAAACATTAATTACAGCATATGTGAATGGCTCTGGATTCCATACAGACTCACACAAGGTTCTGTTATAGCTAATTTTGACTCTATCTGAAAATCTGTAGATGCTAACTGATATCATGACTCATGTTTTCATACTGTAATTGATGTAAATGTAGAAGGAAACAGGCCAGTCTGATCAAACCCTCAGTACCTCCAGTTATGCATGATACCCACACTTCAGTACAACTCAAAATACAGCTTGTTAACAAAAAGCATCCGCTCAGAGGAAAAGTTTTCCACTTGTGAGAGCAGGAAGTACTTTGGAAAGGGAAAAATACTCTTCAAACATATTTAAATGAAGTGCCTAAAAATTAAAAGCTTTAATTTTTGAAGTAACTAACAATTTTGACACCTCTACTTTTGGGATTTCTAAGCAACACAAGCTGAACGTTGTTAACAAGCAAATTCTCAGCACATATTCATCGACAAACAGAGTGAAAAAAGAGGCTGAAAATTAAGCTGGCTAAAAAAAAAAAAACTAAAAAAAAACTGAGGAAAAACTAGGTTTGAAAGTGTTAGCAAACATAGTGCATGGTTAATTGTTCAATTTTTCTTCAGAAATTTACCATAATGAGGAACACTACTTCTGCTTAAGCAGGAATGCACTGGTCAACTGCTCCAGTCTTTGGAGCTGCTACATCAAAATCTCACATGGACAGTGGGACTTGGACAGTGCCCACTAGAAAGTCAAAGGGAGGAGGAATTGATGGCACAACTGATGGGTCACTCCTGTGTGGGATGGGGGGGATGGGAACACACAGGCAGAGATGTCTGTCCCTCCCATTATCACTTCCTTCAGCAAAGGGGGATGCAGATTACCCCAGATTACCTGTACCAAAATATATCTCACTCAAAAATTGTACTTCAGATTAAGGTAATGGTAAATTTCACAAGATAAATGCATTTAAAGGAAACTTCTCACTGACAGTAAGCTGATGCTTTTTTGTATTTCTTTTTAGGTCCACATTAAATATATTGAAAAGACTGACATCAAATATAATGCACATGTCTCAAATTTTGGCTTCAGTGTTTCCAGCTCTTTAACTTTTCCTACAGATGTTATAGTTGACTAGAATCTTCCAAAAAAAAATATCTGCATTGAAAGGGAAAAAAAACCCAGGTCAAACAATGTTCCATTGAATGTCAATACATATTTCCTTTTTAATTCCCTTTTCATTTTTCTTCTTTTTCTTTGTTGCCACCAGTGCTAAGAGAATTCAATTAATTTGAGAATTAATTAGTAGGAAAAGAAAACTAAATTCTAGAAAGAACACTAAAGTAGGCCACTCTTACTAGAACCATTTTTCCCCTACTGCAAACCCCAGCCTTCAAAAGCATTTGCTGACAGGTGACATACTGCCATTACAACTTTTTTACCTCAGCTGAATGATTCTGCACTTATTATGCATTTTGGGCACCAAATCATTATGTATTTTTGGGCACCAATCCTCCATTTGATGTACCCAGCCTACACCCAAAAAAGGAGTCCAAGAACAGACAAAAGAAAATAGATCAGAGCACAGCCATTGCTCTGACCAGCTCTAGCAAGAGAGACATATAAAACAATTGATTCTCTCTGCTGTTCAGTGATTGCATTAATGCTCTGATTTTTTAATATGATACTTTACTTTTTAATAGCATTTTTCTTCGAAATTTTAGTAATATTTTAGAATTTGATACCAAAAATAAATTCTTAATCAATGATATGTAAATGCTCCTTTTCATTTCACTTTTTACAAAATACATTCAGTATTTCCCACTTGGCAATATCTTTCTCAGTCATACAGAAATTTCCCCCAGAATCTCTGATTTTTACATAAACAGGTATGACACAAGGTAATTAACATTTCCATTTTAAACTTACAGATTTATACAAGCTCATGTCAACAGAAGTCCAAATTTACTGTAATTACAGATTATTTACATTAAAACAAAATAAGAAATCAGTATGTAAATGTAATGTTTGTTGTAGCTAATGCAGCAGGAGGTGGTAGATTAGGTTCAAACAGCAATCAGTTAGCAAATCTGGCTAACATGTAAATGAACAGAAGCCCTTTTGTTTACATTCTATTGCATTTTAAACTTCAGGATTTTTAAACTGTCTCATGAACAGATGTGAAAATAAAACATTAATCTTACCATTCTTATGGAAGCTTTCAAAGTAACTAAAGCAAGGCACTGCTCCTGTCCAGCTAAACAGACAGGACTAATAATTGGAGTTGCAGGTTACATCGTTCTTAATTAACACTCTGCTACAGTTGATAACGTACAACAAGACACCACATCACCACCACTGCTCTGCAATGATCTAAAGCAGAGGCATTCAGCAATATATGGACCTATTCCTTGAAAAATGGGGACTGTGGGTTTTTTTCTTATCTACAAGTAACAATCACTTAGCAAAATGGTATTATTTCTAATAATCTCCATGGTATGCACCTGGGATTTTGATGCTTTTCAACTTTCCAATGATTCATCAGATATAATAAATTATCTTTGGCTTTCAGCTATTTAGCAAAAACATTACAAATATAAAATACATTATAACTATTAAAATGACACCAGCAACAAAACAAAATTATAAAAAGCATCTCCCAGAACATACAGGATAGAAAGGAGAGATGACCCAGGTGACCCAGCTCCATGGGGTCCCAGACTCCCCAGACTCCCATGCCCACACTTTTGATGCTTCCCTCTTGCATTATCCTAAACCTATTTCCTGAACTGGGTATTGTCAGCCTTCATGAAGCATCCAAGGCAACAAAGGGAAGGAATTACACACTGAGGAAATGATTAATGTAATCTGACAAAGCTGGTGCAAGGGATCTCCCCCCATGGACGTTAATGATGGACATTCTTTGGCATCTTTCCTTTTAAGACTGCTTTCCAAGGGAAATCATGTTTTCCTCCACCCACCTGGTAACTTTAGCTCCCATCTGGTAACTTTTGAACATAGTCACTGGTTTTAAGGAGGTCTCATAGTGTTAGAAAGGTCTCAAAGACCGGGTATAAATCAACAGACAGGAGGAGGAAAGGGACCCAAACTACCACCCATCTCAGGAAAAGGCTGCATTTAAAGTGCAGCATTTTATACTCATCCAGGTGACCTCTGGCCAGTGATCTCAGAAGTACCCACAGGACATGATTTCTCCTTTCCTTTGATGCTACCTGACTGCCAACTGGAGAACAGATGCAGGCCAGGCAAGGGAAAAAATATTACACAGGTGCTACAAAATATGCAAGAAGAACTGGAAGCAGCATCAGAGGTAGGTGAGATGATGGGAAGCAGGGAAGAAGGCTGATTTACTGCAGCTGCTGGGATGAGGCAGGAATTCACTAGAAATCAGATTTTATTACATCCACAGCTCACAGAACACATGGTTATTGTTCTGGATATCATGCATGGATAAGTATGGCTTTGCCAGCTGAAATTGTGGAAGCAGGGTGGAACTGTACAGGTGGTATTTGACATTTAAATTTCATCTTTACACCTCAATTTACTAGCATGCAGTAGTAATTCACTGGGTTTCTATTACCTATAAAAGCTTTAGGTAGGCCACTGATGAGCAAAGATACCCTAGGAGATTTTTTGTTTGTTTAAACTGCAGGATCACTTTGCCATTACATTTAGATGCTGATTTTAAGTCAGTTCTGGGTTAAGCCCATTCAGTCTGTCACAATAAACTTCAATGCCTTCATACTAATATGTTGAAAAAGGATGTTTCAGACACTGTTCTGCCTCACTATAAAGAACAGGCACAAATTGGAGCTTATAGAGCTGAGGCCAGACTGTTCCTTTTAAGAAGGGCATACAGATAAAATATCACATACTGGAATCTCAGGCTTTTCAAATATCACTTTCTAGAGATATTCAAATCACGACTATTTATCTCTAGTTCAAAACAGAAGGCATTTGAAGAAAACAACAGATGAACTCACAGAGCAAGAGGCAAAGTTCCTTAACATCCATTAATAATAGAAGTGAGCACGATGCTTTCAAAAATTGTGGGTAACAAACTAATCTGAATAATAACTGACCTAACAGTAGGCAGTAAACAGTGTAACTGGGTTTGGTACATTGCTTCAATTAGATGTGTTTTGATCTGCATTGATGCTTTAATTGGAGGCAAGCCTCCCCTTTCATCTAGAATTTATGACTTCAGGGAGATGATCTAGCCTTCAAATTATCCGTGTTTAAATAGCCACTAATTAGTCATCGTTTGCTGTCCCAAAGCTACCAACTTTTATCTTAAAAATATCCAGAACTAATCTCCACTATGAAACAAATATAAACTATAAAAGGTAACAACAACTTTGATTTTTCTATCAAGTGAAGTTCTTTAAAACTATTAATCCAATAAAAAAGGCTAAGAACAGTTTTTAAACAGTTTGTTGTTATATACTTTACTGCAGTTGCAATAAACAACTCTCTTCAGACTCCAATTTTCTCTCCAGAATTATAACCCTCAAACTACAATATACAGGAATACTTGGCTGAAAATTTTGAAATTGGAAATGGAAACAATTAGCAGCTGTAGTGTCTTTTCACTGTTCTTCAAACAGCTGCTAAAGTACAATGGGTTATTGTTTCCACACACAAATACAGCTCCTGTGTGCACACACAGTTCATGTACACCACCCTCTGTTCCAGTGCCACTATTCCCTCTCTTAATGCTTCTTTTCTTTACCATTATTATTTTTATAATTCGTATCAGCATTCTTATTTCCTCCACAGACTACATGTTAATGTGCACAAGTACCTTCTAACAATATCCAAAGTAGTTGCAGTCATTAGGAAGGCAGTTGTTGATTTGTATTGACTTTCAAAGAAACCCTCTCACCAGTAATACAACTGCACTCGTAGAGTATTCTATCACCCAGAAGGGCAGGAAGCCATCTCCCTCTTCAGACAAGCCGAAATCCATGCATTTTGCCCAGTTCCAAACGCATCCCTCCCTCCTGCGCTGCCTGGTCCGGAGCAGCTCCTTCCCCAGGCTCAATTCCTGCACACCCTCTAGCGGCTACCGAGTAAAATTCCCATTTTCCTGGGAAGGAGCACATACAGGGCTGCCTTCGGGAAAGGGAAGGGCAGCAGGAAGACAAACCGAATCGCTAAGTACTTCATAAAAGCATTTTCCATAAAACATCATTTCCTTTTCAAACCTTTGCAAAATCCTCTGACAACAGAAAGAGACCTGGGCGTGCTGGTGGACAGTGGCTGAACACGAGCCAGCTGTGCCCAGGTGGCCAGGAAGGCAAGTGGCACCTGGATTCCATCAGGAACAGTGTGGCCAGCAGGACCAGGGCAGTGATTGTCCCCCTGCACTCGGCACTGGGGAGGTCACACCTCGAGTGCTGCATCCAGTGCTGAGCCCCTCAGCTCTGGAAGGACACTGAGGAGCTGGAACGAGTCCAGAGAAGGGCAACAGAGCTGGGGAAGGGTCTGGAGGGAAAGTTCTGGGAGCAGTGGCTGAGGGAGCTGGGGGTGTTTAGCCTGGAAAAACCCTTTAGCTCAGAGAGGACCTTCTCACTCTCAAAACTCCCTGAAAGGAGGTTGGAGCCAGCTGAGGGTCAGTCTCCACTGCCACGTCTCAAGTGGAAGGATGAGAGGAAATGGCCTTCAATTCCACCACAGCAAGTTCAGGTTAGGTGTTAGAAAAATATTTTTCCCTGAAAGAGTGGTTAAGCATTGGATTAAATTGCCCAGAGATGTGGTGGAAGCATTCAAGAGACATCTGGCTGTGGCACTTGGGGATACATTTCAGGGGTGATTATGGGGGGTTGAACTACATAACCTTGAAGATCTCTTCCAGTTCTGGTGATTCTGTGACACATGAACACTCACTGCTTACTTCTTGGGTGTTCAAATCAGTAATAAAAGATATCCTGCTCAACTAAAGGGAATTAATTGTTCAGCCTATCTACATATATTTTAGAAGTACAAGATAAAATAATGTAACAAACATTTGAGAAAGAGAATTCTGATCTGCTGCGAATGATTTATACAATACATTAAATGGACCAACATAATGCAGCAACTTATGCAAAGCCAGGTCTTATTTACACAGAGAATAGCCTTCTGTTAAATTAAAGTCATCACAGCTGGGACATGTAAAATTCCATATGTACCTAAGAGGTTCATGAACCCCACAAAAGTTTTTGAAACTCCAACAAGCTTCTTTTCAAAGAGATGCTGAGTTAGTTCATCCCAAAAGTCACTAGTGTAGTGAAAACACCTTGTATTTACTGACTGCAGATTCCTGCAAATACACATGTGGCTTCATAAAAATTACAAAAAAACCTCAAACCATACAAATAGAACTTATGGATAAGAGACTTACCCAGAATGACTTGAAGAAGGAGGAGGCAGGTCAGGTGTTAGAACATAAAGACTATTATTTTTTGGCAAGTGTAGACTTTTTAAAACAGTCTGAGGGGAGAAAAATCATTATAAATATAAAATATTCACCAGTCCTAACACATTATTACTTTTTTTAATTACTGATACGTATTTACAATATCACCAAATATTTTCTTTCAAGATACACTTCCTGTTACTTCAGAACATCATTTTTGTAGGGGGCCACATTATATATAAACCCAACACAAACTGATTTGTCCTGATTATATTTTGCAATGTTTTAGATTAAGAGTCCTTTGTGTGCCATCCAAGACATCTGACACTGTTTGAAACTCACAATTCTTGCATTGTAATCCCCACCCACAGATGCTCAGTTTGAAACTGAGTTCAGTTAACTGAAAACACAGTTGAAAACTTACACTATCATCTACATCTCCAGTCTTCCACCCTTTTAACAGCATTTTAGATGCAGGAATCTGAAGTTCATTTTCTAGAATATGTTTGATATCTCCTAAAGAGAAAAACAAAGGAAATATATAAAATTTATATCTACTGCTTTATTTCAAACAGCAATGAGTTGCAATTGAAAACCAAGAGAAAGGAAAAATTTACTAGGAGAAGCATTTTTAGTCTAGTTACCCTTGTAGCATATCCTTCAAACAATAAAGAACAAATGAAGCTTAAAAAATAAATCACAAAGCATGAATGATTGAAGAATCACATGAGGACTTGATGATTTGGACACATATTTTGGTGATTCTATAATCCATATATACTAGACACACACATTTGCAGCTGTGTGCTATCTGGAGCACCAGACTTTGCCAGCAACAGAGGGTGCATATTTTTGATACTAAATTTTGTTATCATTAGTCCTGACCTGAGGAACTGGAATGTTCATACAATTGACTGCTCTGCCTTTTTCAATGTTTTGTACATTTTGATGCTCTTCTGTCCCTGTAATTATTACAGTCATAAAATAATTCAGGCTGGAAGGCACCTCTGGACTTGTGTGGCCCAAGCCCAACTCAAAGGTCAAATTAAACCCGTTTAGTCAAGGATGACTCTTGACTAAACTGACTCTTGAACACATCAGGATGGAAGTTTGACAACTTTTCTGGACAACCTATTTCAGTACTTCACCACTTTCACAACAACAACAAAAAATCCTTTCATCTAATGTGAATTTTTGATGTTGTGTCTATTGCCTCCCATTCTTGTGCACCTCCAAGACAAGCCAGGTTCCATCTTCTCTGTGTCCTCCAGCAGGCAGCTGTAGACAGAGGTCAGGTCTGTACCTCTCCCCTTTCCTCCCCAAGCTGAACAAATCCTCTTCTCTCCTCCTGTTAGCTCAGAGCTCCAGACCCGTGACCAGACTTACAGCAGAATGACAACTTCTTGCAGTGGAGCCCTCAAAACTCAACACATTGCTCCAGATGCAGGCTGGCAAGTGCTGAATAGAGGGAAATCACTCTTTCCTGGGATCTCTCACTAACAAACCCTGGAACATGGCAGGCCTTCTTCAGTGCAAGAGCTCACTGCTAAGGCACCCCAGATCCCTTTTTTTTTAATTGTTTTCTAGCCCATCAGCCTTCAGCCAGGTATCAGGTGGGGCTAACATGGAGTTATCCTATGCCAGGACTTCAATTTTATTTTCTTAGAACTTCAGGAGGCTCCTGTCATCCCATTTCTCCAGGCTGTCCAGGATCTGCTAAACAGCAGCCTTGCCCTCCAGCATATCAGCCACTTTCTCTGATCAGATTAAGATTTATTTTGATTAGTTTTTTATCCAGTTTTCATCTTAACGTTTTGATTAGAAAAACACAATAGCAGAGTATGTCAAAGGCCTTACTAAAGCCACAGTGACATTCTCTGCCCTTGTTCACAGGGCCAGTCATCAAACTGTAAAAGGCAAATAATGCTGACTGATTAGGCACAATTTGCCTTTAGTAAATCCATGCTGGCTCTCCCAAACCACCTTCCTTTCTCTCCTGTGTTCAAAGAGTGCCTCCAAAAGGAGTTTCTCCATAATATTCCCACAGACCAAGCTCAACACTCACCACTGAGCACAGCTTCCCATTTTCCTCAGCCTTTCTTTTCACACTGATGTAGTTACAAAAACCCTTCTAATCCCTCAGTGGTTTCACCTTCACCTGAGCTTTGGTCTTCCTAACTCCAAATCTGCACATCTCTGTGCTCCTGTTGGGTAGCTCATCACTACTTTCCACCTCCAGGTACCTTCTTTTTCAATTTAGCTCAGTCAGCAATGTTTTTTTTCTTCTGTGCTGGCCTTCTGCCATCCCTGCTCCTCTTGCACAGTGGAAGGAACTGTTCCTGTGCTTTCAAGAGGCTGTCCTTGAACATCAGCCGGGCCCCTGGGCCCTCCTGGGCAGCCTCTCATGGGATCCTGCCAAGCAGATCCCCAAAAAAGCAAAAAAATTCTTTCCTCAAGTCCACAGCTGAAGTTCTTAAACTTGCCTTGCTCACTTCTCAGGACTTTTAACACCAGGCTGCCCTCAATCTTTATATCCCAAGACACAGACAGAAGTTCTACATGAACTGCCTTCTGCTTTCAGGTAAAAGTCATTAAGAAATTAATAAGAGAAGAAAAATCAAAGCAGTACAGCTGCAAAATTCTGATCTGATCAGATTTTTATACCTAATTTCCATGGATGTAACAGTGCAAAGGAAACATGGAACACCCATCAATAATTCAAACTAATCACCGCTAGGTGGCGCGAGCCAACACCAAATCCATTGCTGAAAAGACAAGGATCAAAAGTTTCAATTTCCAAATTTCATCCCAGACAAAAGGCTGCAGCATGGAAAATTGCTTTCATCAACTATTTCTTCATGTAGCTCCTTATTTGGATCTGTATAAGCTCTTCACTAAAAATAAAAAATAGGAATACTTTTCTTCCTTAGCAGAATAAATTAACTCCCAGTTCGGGCAATGTGAAAAATAGTATTTTTCTGCAACACTAGCAATAGCACACTTCTAACATACTGCCACAAAATGCAATCAATTTTAGGATAAAGACAATAAAACTGTAAAATTCATCTTAATTTGAATGAAAGAATCAAATAAAAATTGAACTAAGAAGAATTCAATCATGTTCACACCAGGAAGAATTCCTCTAATCTTGTCACTAATCCTGTGCAGAAGGAGATGCCATACAGATTCAAAGAGGAAATGCCAAGATCATCCGCTCATTAATAGGTTGCATCTAGACTAATCCTACCCCAAATTACATTTTCATGCCTCAACCTAATCATTAATCTCCATTTTGTTTCTGAAGCAAGTTCATAAGAAAACTAGATTTCAAAATAAGTATGTGATAGATCACTAACCTTTACAACGGATTAGTGAAATTTTGCTTTTTTAAAGCTGCAAAGAGATTTGAAAACGGTTAGTAGCTGTGGAGGCTGCATTTTCAGGGGGATTTTTTTTTTTTGGAGGTATTTTACTCTGCTTTGCTTCAGGACTCGGATTTTTGGGGTTGAATCTTTTTAGTTTGTCTTGTAACAGTTTTACAATAGCAGTTTGAATTTCATTTTTACAAATCCTTACCAACTGTGGAGCTGTCTTCAAGTACTACATCCACATTTCTGTCTCTGTACTCAACCCTGAAGTCAAGCATTCGAGGTTGTCTTTCCACTATTTGTCTAGATGGCACTACATGGCGAAATGCTGAGGAGGAGGAGGAGGGAGCTGAAGAAGCTGCAGTAGAGTGACTGGTGGGGCCATATGCAGGTCCATGCAAAGTCTCTACACCGTACTCACTGAAAGATAGGCAGATAGGATGGTTCAAACACAACAGCTTGGTACATCTAACCAGAAGTTAGGAAAGCAAAATGACAGTGTTATTCACTCACTACAGTCCAGCACACACCTCTTGAATTAGTGCTGTCATATTGGAAAATACTGCTTATTAAAAATGAAAAAAAATAACTTCTGTATCAGCAATTTTAACATTTTAGGGCTCAGGAGTGCTACAGGAGATCAGCACTGATGACAAACAAGCATTTAAAATCCACTATGTAATTAATACCAGAATTATCCGGAGGAGAAGGATTATTTCCTGTTCCAGGAGTGTTGTGACCATATAAAAATCGGCACCATGGCAACAACCAGCTTTCTACATCACTGGGCTAGTATACAGTGGAAATGAGAATAAGAAATACAGCTCAAAATTCTGCATGTAGATTGGTATTTTCCCACACCAAATTAGTGAAAAACAAGTCAGATACGAAAACAGATAGATATTTAAGGTAAATAAATTAAGATAATGAAGCATGTGTTTAAAAAAAAAAACCAAAAAACACCTAGAAGTACAACAGTAATGCAATGCTGAATTCTAGCTTGCCTTCAAGGTCAAAATCCTGCAAGGCTCCTGGGGATTCATATAAGGATATCTCCATACCTGACTCAAGGGTACCCACAGCATTACAGGTCAGAATAAACTGGAAAACCCTCACTACCCAGAAGCACTCATCTTCTTTAGTGGGCCTCTCCACAAGACACATGTAATTAGGATTAGAAACAAGTGTAACAAAACATGTAATTTCAGGAACTTTGTTCCAGGGGGAAAAAAAAAAAAAAAAACAAAAAACCCCTATGATGTTCAGAAATCAAATTTGGAAGGCAAGAAACATCATCAGGTAAGCCTGGGGCATTAAGATGCTGGGCAGTTACAGGTTCCCATGGTGGATTTCAGAAATGCTGGGACATAACTTATCTCATTTCCACTCTTCATCAGAACTTATTTGAAAAATGCCTTCTGTTCTTGAAGATACCATGAAATTTCTCAGTGGAAAAGCTTCATAGAGCAAGTCAAATCTGTCATCTAGAGGAGATCTGAACTCCACAAAGTGCAAATGTGGATGGCATGCATGTCACAGAAGTGCAGCAGTACTCAGCTATGCCAAATCCCATCATTGTGCCTTTCACATTTGAAACAGAAAAACATGTTATGCTTGTAAAACAAGGGGCTCCTTCACTTCTCACATCAGCATGCTCAGAAGGATGAATGCCCAGCTACAAAGACCCACACTCTCAGACCTATGGCTCAAAAGTCAAAGGCCCACGTCAGAGCTCTAAAGAGTACAGGGAACAGGATTTAAAAAAATAGAAATACCAAGTGATACGTTACTGTCTTCAATCTGGTGCCCAGCTATGAATTAAATACAACAATTCTGTTAGTAGACCCAAGAAGCAATGAATACCCCAACTCTCAGGATGGTATTACAAAACAAGCAACTGAATTATAAAACAAAATGTACTTTTTTCTCTTCAATAAATTAACTTAACTTACTTCAGTTGTATTAATTCTATTTGGTTCCACCACAAAAGATCCTACACACCTGACTAGCAACCTCTAACAGAACATTGAAAGCCTCACATGAGTAAAATAAGTCTCATGTGAAAATCATTGGAAACCAGGTTTCTAAATCTTCTGAGCCTCTAAACCACTTTCATCGGAAGAAAACAAAACAAGACAAAAACAAAAAACCACATTTGAAACACATTTGATTATCTAATAATTTCAAAAATTAATAAACTACTGTGTAAGAAAGATGTAAGAGGACACTGGACCCCCTGTGATCAAATACAGGCAATAACTAACTATTCCCCAGCTTCTTTCACCCAATCAAACATTCTGGGATTTTGGCTATAAATGCTTTGAAGTCACAACTTGTAAACACAGGTAGAGAGAGTGCTCCACACAACCAAGACTTGATCTCACATGGACTAAACAGACCTTACAGTAATACATACATAGTGACTTTACTGATAGTTTTATCCTCAATCAAAACCTGACTCTATTGAATGATAGCTTTAGTAAGTATTGACAGAGATGTCAAACACCCCCTAACCTGTACCACATCTTTTTCCATCATTAAACTTTTTTAAATAGTACATTCAGTATTTTTCTGAACAGAATTTTAAACATTGTTTTATTGTCTCTCTCAGGTAGCTCAATTCCAGTTCTGCTGTTTTCAATTGCCTCATCAGCACTTAGAAGATCAAATTTCAGTGACTTCAAGATATTGAAGCATCACTATGCAAGCCAAAATTTAATTCAGAAGCTGAAAGAAAATCAGTAAAACTACTTTCAGAAGGGAACAACCTTACTTTATCTACCATCTGCTGCCTGTAATTCAATTAAAAACAAAAACAAACAAAAAACCCAAGTACAAATGGTTTTGGCCAGAAACAGGGAAGCATGGAATATCAACACCTTTAAAAATGCATAAGGAAAAAGAAATACTTAGCCAGAAGCATACCAACATGCAGTCTTTGTAAAGAGACAACCCTGAACAGAATGACCCAACTACCAGTGAATTCAAAATAAAAGTTAACTATTTTGAATAGATGTTTGAGCTAATCCTCTATCAGTATGGGAAAAACTGAATGTTACATCAGCTTTGCCAGGAATAGAATTTGTGGCTCCAGAAACAGCTTTAAAAGGAGAATTATGTCATCTTCTTAGGATTCAGGAAGGAAAAAAAAAAGTAACTGTTACCCAGCATCATTTTCTGCATGTACTACTCCAGTTCTCTGTGCTTACCTCTGTAGAATGCCATTTTCTTGTGGTATAACACCATTTATAGCTGCCTGAAAAGAGAAAGCAAATTTTGAGTCAAGCATACAGAACAAAAATACATCAGAATTTTTATAAAATGTTTTATAGAGTGGTCAGCTTGGTTCAAAACATGCCCTAAAATGCTCTCTATTTAGTGAATATTCTTGGTAAATGATACTATCATGGTGGTATCTGCACAAAATAAAAACCATATCTAAGTGAAAACAAACATTAGGTGAAGCTCAGACTCCTGCATGCATGTGATAGATTTCCCAGGTGGAATTCCTGGGAATAAACTGCATGGCCCATGCTCAGGCAGTGTAACACTGGTACTCACTGCTCCCAAACACACTGAGCCAACTGAGCACAGCCCAGGCAGCCTCACAGCACGTCCCCAGAACACCTCCTGTCCCCAGAACACCAGACATGGCCAAGCCCACAGAGCTGCCCAGCTGCACACACCCTGTGTGCTGCCAGCCCCTGTGCTCACCAACTGCTGAGCTGGTGCCAACTGCTGCTCCAGGGCAGCTCCATCACAGCTACACCTCACACACACCCCACCCAGCTTCCTCAGACTGCCAGGGAATCACACAAGGCACCATCCCAAAAATTCAAACTATCTTCAGGTAGAAAAGGAAGTATTTTTTAAGTAGGGTTTATGCAGTTAAAATACCATTCCATACTGTCCAGATCATCAGAATAAACAAACTGTTACTTATATAAGTAACCTGGCCATCTGCATTCAGGTTTGGTCTTGTTTGAAACAACAGTAAGTACCTACAAAAGTATCCTAAGGAATTCTGTCTCCTATTAAAAGACATTATTTTTAAACTTGTCCAAATGTATCCCATTCTCAAGTTCAAAACCCCACTTCTGACAAAATTATCTGCCCACCCTGTTGCAGCATTGCTCTGTTCTATGTTACAGAAGATTGCAATGCATTTCCAGCACATCTGATGCTACAGAAGTTTCAATAAACTTTGAAGTTACAAGTCAGGATGAGGGAAAAACTTGGATAGCAAGTAAGACCCTCTTCAACAGTATTTTGAAGACAACTGATTTCAGACTGCTTTGTACCACCAAGAAAGGTGCTTTAAATCATCTCCTTGCTAGGATTTTTCATATTTGAGGAGCAGTAGAAGTGACACCATGTGAGGAGATGAAGGTGACTTACATACCAGCTCCTCAGCTGATTAAACTTTGTCCTGACTATTGTCAGAAGACACATGAGCAAAGATGTCAAAACCCTGCCTAACTTCAGACTTTTAATGCTAGCACAGCAGCAGGCAGATAACATGGAACAGCACAGAAGGGAATTTGACAAGGGAATGAGAAACAATTTTAAAAAAATCTGGAGAGAAGAAAAAACAGACCCCAAAAGATTAATTCTATTTCTCTCTTGGGTGATTTTTAACCACTGTTGTTGAGTTCACAGGTACATATTTGTTAGGCTTAGCAGCAAGGTTAAAGAGAGCTTGTAGCTTGTAGCTAGTACCACTACTCTTCATTTTCCCCTGTACCAGCAGCAACTCATCCATTTTCTACCCTCACAACTTCCAATATCCATCCTCATCTGTCAGTTATACCTGACCTGTCGGCCAGAACACCTGGTGAATGAGTGTCTGGTGCCCAGTGAAGAAGGGAACGCTGATGTTTAGAAGTTCAAAGATTCCCTGGCACTCCAGGAGGACAAAGTCATACCCTGTGACTGAACAACTGACAGTCATCATCTCTCAACATCATTTGTACAGACTGACATTAAAGAAATGTAGCTTAAGTAAGTGCTTGATAAACACAAAAATATAATCAAGATTTAAATACTATGGTTTCTTTTTCTCTGAATATATAAACATGATTTTTTTACAATTTACATTAATAGTTAAGGCTTCATGAAGTCAAAAGGTTTTACTGCTGAACTCGGCTAAATTACTGTGATACTGCAATAAGATTTATCCCGCATTTAGAAACAAATATTGCATAAATAATAATAAAAAAAAAGCAGAGAAGGAAAAGGTCAGAGGAACCCATAAGCTACAGCAACAACCCATGAAGCTGTATCAAATTACAGCAAAAACAAAGTTCCCTACCAGATCAGTTTTTAAATCAGTTTACCCACTGTGCATGGCAATAATCAGAGGTTTCTTTTTAACGTGTCTCATTTATCATCATTGTGGTTTTTGCAGTCATACACTGCTCTTGATCATGTTCATCTAATAAACCTCTAGGAAAGAGTAGGAGGTTTTGGTTTATTTGGGTTTTTCTGGATTGCCTTCTCTCTCCCATACTCTCCAGCAACATACATTTAATTCCTGTCAATCCACAGATAAAGCTGGCTGAGAGACAAAATTATCCTTTATTTTGCATCTATAAGATACAGAGACAAATACAGGTTTTGTACTACAGAACCTACACTAATAATGATCTGCTGGTGCAACAGAATTCTCTTTACTTGGGGAAAAGAAGCTGCTTCAGCTGTGAAGAAATACAGCAATGTGGCATTTTCACACTTCTGTCAAAGCTCTGTCTCAGAGGATTAAATCAGCTCAAACTTCTTCTGAGCCTAGTTAGAGGGGTTAAATATGACAGAGGATCCAAGCTATTTTCTTTAAAACTGAATAACTCACTTGTCCATATCCCCAGTTTTGTAAACTTGATGACATTTAAGGGGCACAGGAGTAAGAAAAAACAGCATAAGCATTATGTACTTTTTTGATGGAAAGACCTCTATTAACCATACTGTAAAACTAAAGAGTCCAGACACTGTTTGTCAAGCAAGATGGAAGACTAAAATAATGTAGACAGCAAATGGTAGCAGTGCACATGTACATACTGCATAAATATTAAATATCCATGTTCTAACAAGACAGCTATAAGTAGACCCTGTAAAGAAAAAAAGAAAAAGGAACAACCATCTGCTTTAGAATTTCATTGGGAGAAGGCTGTGACTATAAAAAAAAAATTAAAACAAGAACACGTTACTAAGGCAAGATCTGTTCCAGGCTGTTCTTCCCCAGTGTCAGCCCCCTTTGAGAGAGGATCACATCTCTTATGGTTATGCAAACATTCAAATATACTACATTTTTTAATCTCTCCAAACAGGGATCTTTGATCACCAAAACCACCCTGTGTGACTAATTTATAGTCATTAAAAATGTGTATTACCTTTGTAACAATTTCAATAACCAGTGCATTAAATCTATTTATGGGTTATTAAATATAAAGAAACCATGTCTGGATCAGAAAGCTCCTTCAGCTCCCAATAACCTGCTGCTGAGAGTGATCCAGGGAAGCAGCACTCTGTGCTTCTGCTGCTCTCACACTGCATATCCACAAGTGTCCCTGCTGGATCTGGGGTACCACAGCTTCCACAAGCATTTGCCTTTTCTAATGCTATCAATATTTAAAGAATTAAGTTCACCTTAAGTGGAAAATTACAGGGCTTTCAGAAGATTTTTCCCCAAGCCAAGAATCCTAGGTTTGTCTCAGTGCTATCCATACACAAATTCTGCCCAATCTGTCCAATCCTGAAACAGGTTAATTTCTGTTTTGATGACAACCTTCAAAACAACTATCAGGCCCACAATTTATTTAATTAAATTATAAACTGAATGAAGCTCTTCTTGATTTATATATTTTGTTTAGGGATATCAATCATATATCCCAGAATTGGAACAGCTTGTTTAAGAATTCATTAAGCACTGCATAACCTGACTTAATTGGACCTGCTTTGGGCCAGAGAGACATCCAGAAACAACTTCCAATCTCAAGCACATGTGACTTCATCATCCAAAAGTACAGTTTATCCTGATAAGCATATTGTGACTCCTGAGGGTTGTTTAAATTAAAAGGATGACAAGAATGTGATATAATACCGGACTGACAAGTGCCCATTACAAAGGTTTAAAGTAACAATATTTTTTGTGTGTTTTTTTCAGCAGCACACTTCCAAATTACAGTACTGAAATATATTAAATCCAGCTTTTTTGTTTCCCAAAAACACAGGGAACAATAAAGCAATAGGCTTAATGAAAGGTTACCAAATTCATTAACAATTTCGGCAACATAAAAAAATTGGTGGCATTCTGAAATTATCTAGGTTCCTAAAGAACACTGCAAAGCAGACTGAAATTTAGAACTTTTCCTCAAGGGAATATTAACTTTACTAGATTAGTCAGTTCTGACTAATTGTGACTATCTTTTATGACTACAAAACAGGGTCAGAAAGAAAACCAAGAACCACCATTTCTCAATTATCTATTGAAACAACAATGTCAATGACCTCCTTCAAAACACACCATCCTAGTGCTAACCATTTAAAAGCAATTAAGCATATCTTAGAGTGACTCTCATCCTATGAATAATGTGGGGGTTTAGATAGCATAAACATTAAACTCACAAGTTGTAAATACTCAATTTTCACAAAGTTTGAGGATGGACTGAATTTACCAATTATATTATTTAAAAGCAGAAGTCTGCACAAACTGATTAAATATTCAAATGAGGAAAGGGGTCCCTTCCTCTTCACAAACTACAGATGGAAGGTAGTTTTTAAATTTCCAGAATTTAAAAGTGTTTATATGAATTAAGAGTTAAAGGCAGGCCCAGGCAAAAGTGCAGTAAAGGCTTTTGAAATGGGTGAGAAGGGAGCTCTTCTTCAGTGGCCACCTCTTTTTCCTCCACTCCCCTTTCCAACCTCCACAGCATCCAATGGTTTTGGCTGACAGATACAGACCCCTTAAAATTTCCCTACTGGAGCCTCTAACCCAGTGAAGAGCAAGAGCTTTTATGAAGAACAATGCAAGATCAACTCTCCAAAACAGGGTACCAGAAAACACATCCATAAGCAAAAGGAGAAAGCAAGCTGAAGCAGCACAGTGCTCCAAGAACAATCAGGGGACAGGGCTGGAAAGGGGTAAATAACCTGCACACCTCAGAGATGCATGAGTTTCACTGGGAGAAAAAAAACAAACCAGCTTAACACAACCAGCACAAGCTGCTCCCACAGAATTCCAAAAGCTTTATTTAGCTTTGACTGCAGCGAGACCACTTGAGTCTACTTCTCAAAGCCCACGCAGAGCTTTACATTTGTTTAGCTAAAAAATCAAGGAGGTTTATATTAAGCAAACACAGCACATGAATGAGACCTTGAGACAGGGTAATAGGAACTGCCATGGTAGATGATCCAAAACCCAAAGATGTCCAACCAAATGGCATCAAGTGCTTCAGAAAGTCCCAGGGAATTGTAATGGAGTAACTTGCTCATGGGGAGTCTTCTTCCAACCCCCTGATTTTCTGACACATTCAGATTTACAGTATTAGTATATTTTTCCTGTATTCAACTTAAGGTAATAGCCTCATAAACCACATATTCAGTTATTTCTACGAAACTCAGTAAGAGCTTTTTTTGATGAGAGGATTAATTCATTATGATTTTCAAAAAACAATATTCTCCCCCAAATGCTACAAACTCAGATTTTACTTTGTTTAACATACCTGGCAAGCTAAAAAAACAAAGTTCTGCTTTTTGTGGCTTTGCTGTTCATTTTGCCTCTCCTTCCTATTATATATTTAATATCTTCTCAATATAAAAACAATTTCTCTCAAATCACAAATGGAGAAAGTCTACCCCATGCTGTTTTCTACATTAGCAGAAGTAAAGACAGGAAAAGTTGTCAGCTGCTTGTAGGACAGTATTTAAATTATAACCAAAAATTGGGCATTTTGTTGTTTCACACTCAGAACAAAAAAACCTTGTTTTAATCTTAGATTTATTTTTCTGACTATTTAAGTGATATAAAATCAAAACCTCCATACAAAACCTCACTACAGAGGGCAAGATGAAACACAAGACAAGCATACTGTGGTTTTGAGTTCTGCTTAATAAAAAAACTATTGCTGTTATATTTCAGAAACATTAGCCAGTATTCATCTGTGCTTGAGGATCACTCAAGATCTGTTGAATTTTAAAAAGTGTAATGAAATACACTAAAAAGCCCTCATCAAGTAATTCATAATAAATTTAAAATATTATTTCTTATCTTTTCTATTTTATTATATATTTCCACATGGATCATTAATATTACTTTGTTTACAATTGTCATTTCATTGCAAATAATTCTACTCCTAATTTGGGCTAAATGCAATATTCTCCCTGACATATAATATTTCTACTCCAATTTTCTGCTTTTACATGATAAACTTCTTATCCTAAGATTCAAAGTCCATTTTTATTTGATGTTCAAACAAAATAAATGGATGATAAAACTCCAAATGCTTTCTACAATGGAGAGAATGGAGTTTTTTAAAAGAAAGGAAACAAAACCCAAAACTTAACCACTATTATCCAGAAAAAGAAATCATTAAATGATAAAGGAAGGCAATACAGAGACAAAGCATCCAGGAAAGGATTGAAAAAGCAAAAGTGAATTTCAAACTGCTTCCAAACCATAAATCTAAGTGACAAAGGAACATATTTTCATATGCAACAGTAAAGCAAAACAGGAGAAGTGCAAAGATTTATTAGTTCCTTTTGAGCACAGAAGTATTTTTTTAAATGAAACTAACTCACAGGGCTCTACTACATGCATATATTTCAGTAATAACAGTAAATGTTTTGAAATTATGTTCCTCTAATAACTTTCTTGTTTTTGCAAATACTAATTTGGGCTAATTTTCAACAGAACTGGTAACAATGGGTACTGGCAGGTACAGACAGATCAAAACATTTGTTCTGACCTGCTCACACTGTGATTATGGGAAACTGGATAAAAAGTAAGACCACACATCAACTTCTCTCACAACCAGTTTACAACAATAAAAAAGTAGAAAATTCCAGAATAAACAGCAGAAGTTTTAGTAACTGGTGCTGTCAAAAACATACTGTAAGTATTAGTCAAATACTGCAGTCAATCTGTATTATTACAACAAAGGTTGACAGAAACCAGCTGTATTAATCACCATCATTTCTTTCTGCCCCAAGACATCCAGACTGGACTCTCAAGGTTGCCAAGCAGAGGAATGTGGCTTCTGAGCAGCTTTATGCAACTACTGAATCTCACCAGTTACAAGCAAGTCTGAGATGTGTATTCTAAACAAGAAATTCCATGAAAGCTCCTGCAGAAATACCAACTACTTTAACTTAAGAGGCTTTTTACAAATAAGATCACCTTACTAGACACACAGCTACTTTGAAACCATTACTTTCAGAGGTTTCAAAAACTGACTGCTATGAGTTTAAGCTATAAAAAAATATTATTCCATTTAGACTTTTAAATTAATTCAGTAATATTTAAATAACGAAATTACTAATTGTGCCCCAGTAGTAAGAGAAGCAATCCCTACCTGTGTTATTTTTGGCAGGCTTTTCAAGGCAAAGGAATGAGTCAGCTTTTTCCTGTAGCTTATGTTATACTTGCTGGCATCTCCCCAGCTTTGCAAGTCTCAAAAGTATTTCCAAGTGCTAGACGTGAAGTTACACCCACAAAGTTTATACAGAATGACAACATTTGTCCCCATCGTGGTTAAAATTTAACCAAAAACTGTAATTGAACTACAATGAAATGTCTTCTATGCATTCTGCTTTATTTCAGCTTGCTTTCTTTACAACAAATATACTTCATGAAAAGCTGCAAAACAATAGAATTGCTAATAAAGCAAAAAATTAACATTTCACCAAAAAATGCCACATGAATACATTCATACAGATGATTCACTTCATCAGCAAGAGAGCACGCGTTGAAATACTTTACAATTAGCACTCTAGATGTGGTTTCCCATTTCTCCCTATGTCTTTGGTGGCTTCAGCAAATTTTTTTTCCTACAACATGCCTACAACTCCTACAACGTGCCTAAATGCACTAGGAAGCCTTTCAACAGCTAGATATACTTCTAAAATTCTGAGAAAAAAAAAAAAAAACACTACATTTTGCACAGTTCCTTAATTTTATATTGACACTACCTAATTCCCCAAACAAAGTGCAATCTCAATTAAAAAAAAATCCGTAACTGGATGTGTTTTCCTGGCATAATGAAAGTAAAGAACATGTACAGATTTATAAGAAGCTTAAGGATAAGCACCTACCTGAGCTGACTCTAGTTCAGCAGGAATAAAGGAAAACAATCTGCTCTCAACAACCCACTCAAAACTCATTCACGTAGAAAGGGAAAGTAGACCATGAGGTGCTTGCTACTTCAACACACATACAAGTATCTTGGTTTTAGTCACTAATGTCACAACTTCGACTTTAATGCTGCTTCACCTTCTAACAGAAAGGAATGTTTATGCTTAATATCAAAACACACATTGTTACTCCTTAAAACATTAAGGTAGAAAGCAGGAGACAAATGAATCAAGGGCTATGCCTTGATATGAGTACTGAAAAATTGTTATGTTCTGAACTCACGTATTTTTACCCCCTCCTAATCATTTTATGTAAATTTGGATATCAACACTAAAATGAGAGGTTTAAGGATAGCTACCTCATGACAATATATTTTTTGCTCAGCCTTAAAAAAAAGAAAAAGTGGAGTCTTTTAAATCACTCATTGTAACAACAAACTAGCTCTTAGAAAGTACTACCAGGGAAGAAATTTCAGGGCACAAGAAGTCATAAAAGTACTGTCAAAAGCCTAAGGCCCCTTCAGTGAAAAGCCACAATAACATGAAATATCAACAGTGTTCCAACGACCCCAACTGTAGTCAGCCAACTGCCTAATCACTAATCCATAACAAAAAAAATAATTATGCAAGATTTATCTAAAAAGTTTGGAAAGTAGAAAATCCCAAGCCAAAGTATGTAACCTGCAGGTTGTCCCACAGTATTTCTCCAACAGCCTGTGCTGCACTGCTGGAGGGGCAGCAACCCAGGGCTTCCAGGACAGCCTAAGGAGAGTTTGTTTAAATAAAACTAGAACCTGTTCAGATATTCAACAGTATTGTAAGTAAATCCATTTTTAAGCCACTCTGCTTTGAAAGCCTGATGGCTCTAGATGACTCCTAGCTTTTATGGTAAAATTTATCACAACTGAGGTTCACTTGCAAAATAGCCACAGCACTGGCACAGATGCTGGTTCTTAAATAATTTACTTAGTTTTTCTCCTACTCACACAGTGCCAACATGACTCAAACAGATTAAACACTTGTCAAACATATGTTTATAAGATGTGTGCAATTTTTAGTTCAACCAGTCACGGGGTAATAAACTACAGATACCTCATACCAGCTACTTCACTATTAGTATATTCTAAAAATTTGTTCTGAAATTTGAATGTCTCAGGACAAATTAATGCTAAGCAACCTTCATAGAAATTACCAGTGCAGAGGTAGAACCTCTGAAAAAAGTTATTTGCAAAAATCAAGGCAGGTGGGTGATGTATCCATAGAGCTCCAGCAATACTATCAGGCACTACTGGGATCTCAGGTGCTGCTTTTTGTTTATTCTCAGAACACAAAATTCTCTGTTACAAGAAACAAAAGTCTTTTACCACAAACAGAAATCTAAATGTATTAGACCCATTTATTGTTTGATTACTATACAACAAAAACTTAAGGAGGTTATTTCTTAAGTAACTAAAATTACATAACTAAAAACCTAAATTACTTAAGTAACTAAATTCCATCTCTTAATTGAAAAAGAAAGACAGAACTTACATTTTACTTTACTATATTTCCAGCAAAGTTTCCCCTAAATCTTCTCCACTCTCCTTCTGTTCAGAAAGAGAACTAAAATTTCATATACATCATCACAGCAACAAAGTACAGCCATAAAATACATAATCACAACCCCTTTTTTATCCTCACACGAATAAAGCAGGTTTTTGGGGGTTTGGCTTGAGTTTTTTTTAAATTAATGAATGTGCACACAGCTTTGTGGAAAGCCACACCATAATTACAACTGCCTATAGACCTACACATTTCATACAATCTTCCACAAAAAATATATATTAAAAAGAAACGTGTTTTACCAGAGATTAAGGCATTTGAAAGAAAAAAAAATTAATTTAATACTGTTTATAAGAATTAACAAGTCTTCTGTACTACCACAAAGCTGCATAAAATACACAGTATGCATCTGAGCCTACTCAAAGACACAGAAATGTCACTTTGAAAGCTGCAAAAAGCTGGAAATCCAGAGAATGAGAAATACAACAATTTTTGCAAGCAGGGATCCCTAATTTAACAAAAATACATAAAAGACTTCCAAAGGGAATTTCTAGTCCTTTATAAAAGACTAGTTCACATACAATTGTGTCCTACCAGGAGAGATTAATGCTGTAGTTGGACACACAAAAAAACCTGCAACTCCTGAATTTCCTGGAGAACAGGTACCATTCCTGTGGGATGCCTGCACCAGTGGGATGCCCATCCACCACCACTGCTTGTGATTATCTAACTCCAGGTTCCTTCCTTCCCTCTGCAGGCAGCAGGCTGGTGAATGCTGGACAGGCTCCTCACTGCAGTAACAGCGAGCATAAACCTGCTGAGCTGACAAGAACATGTTCCACAGGACACCACAGTCCACAAGAGAACCCCCAGCTAAAACAAAACCCTAAATGCTCCTTAAAAAAAGGATACAAAACCTCTGCTTCCAGCAGGCAGATGTGACTGTTCATTTGACCACAGGGAAAATGTTATTAATCCACAGACAAGCCTGTGTTCCTAACAGTGAAAATCCCTCCAATCTAGTCCTAATGAGAGGAATTTACCCTGAACTTCCCAATGGTCCCACAGTGAGAGCTGTCAAAAATGTGCCATATTCAGTATGCAATTCTAAAGGAAAGGAAATAGTGGGTCAACAATACAAGATAAAAGGGCCAGTGTGATGAACACCATCACCATAAAGTGCAGTCCTGGTTCCCAGCCACTGAAACACAGCCTGCTTGCCATGCAACAGGAGAGATGTTGAACACATGACATAAACATATACTGAACACTGTCCCACATTTAAGGAAAAGAAAGGGCTGTGTGCCAAACTCAAATTAATCACCTAGTTTCTGGAGCCAGACTAATTCAAATCAATCAAAATAACAGAGAGATACCACATCAAAGCTGTAGCAGGGCAAACCAGAAAGAAAGACAAAAGGCACTGTTACTCTATCAATTTTACCAGCTTGTACTGAAATTTGCTACACATTATCACAGGATTGCTACTGCTTAGAGCACAGTAAGAGAAAAATATCAGATTGCTGGTAACTGTCAAGATCCCATTTTGCCATTCCTACCTAAATGGACACCTCCAAGAGAAACCAAAAAAGAAAAATTGCCAAGTCCTACCTAATTTTTCTCAGTTCAATTTTTTTTGTCTGTTCAGTTGCTTTTTTCCAAAACACATTACACAGATGTAAATATACATATACAAAATTAGTACTATTTTCCAATAGGTTTACCAGCAACATGCAAAAAAGCCCCATCTACTGTGTAGGTTATTAAAATTAAAAACTATAGTTGAGAACTGAAGCTTTATAAAAACAGATGTTCACAGCATACAATTTCTCCAAGATACAGAATCACTCCTTGTCAGGTGATTGTTGGAATCTGAATATGACAGGAACTGCAACTCATCCCACCCCTAGGTGCACTTAACTGCTGGTTTTACTGAAGTTATACTGTGCTTTGATCCTCTACCAGAATAAAGAATAACTAGGCCAAGTATAGCAAGAAGGCACAAAGGTCATTTTGAAAATAAAAAACAGGGGTGTATATACATATATATACAATCATTATATACACATTTACAAGTAAATTGAATATTGGATAATGAATACACCTCTCCCCCTGTTATTTTGATGAAATTTATTTTCTTCTTAAAGCAACGCTAGAAAGTACCTATATTACAATGTCTCTTGTAAAAGATATGAAATAAAAACAATTTAAAACCCGGGAACAGAAGTAACAACAGAAATGGCCATCTTGAAAAAAGCAGAAAATTAAGTGTGGTGAATCCTGCTGTTCATTCAAAAAAACTGTTCTGATTAATAGTACAGAATATAAAGCCATGCTGCATGTGAAGGACTTGAATTTTTCATTAAATCTGTGAAAGGTAGAGCACAGCAAGTTTCTTTCATAGATGCAAGCACTGGCTCTCAAGAGAGCAAAGAGGTCTCTCCTGTGTAATAACCTCACATATACAAAGGTCCACATTGCATAAGGTCAAGTCACCAACGAGTCATTTTCCTTAAACATCAAAATCAGCATCATCAGAAGCATTTCAACAAACACAGAGCTGGGATTTTTCACACTTTTATTTTATTGTTTTCACACAAAGTTTAAGATATAGTTATCTGTCATTTTCACCTTCACATGCCAAAAGAGAAGGTCAGAGTCTAAATGGCCAAGCTATGAAACCATCAGACTTTACAACAGACAGAAATTCCTAACTTCTGCTTCCTCAGATGGTAAAAATTACTGTCAATTAATAGAGCTGAAAGAAATGACACTCAGGAAATAACACACCAGCAACCCTGGGAGGCTTAAGAGAGCTGGATCCATTTATATCAGAATGCCTGAAGAGATCATTATATTATCTATGTTGATCTTGTATAGCTCACAGAACATCTGAAACATTTCGTCGCCCAGCCTATAATAAGCCCTGTAATTAGGGTACAGTGTTCTAACACAGAAAAACCCTAAGCTGCTCTATATGCAGCAGACCACCACAAAGGCCAAATCATATGCAGCAGAGGGGAGCTAATTATTGGCAAAATTAGACTTCATGATGCCACCAAGCAATTTTCACACTGTTACTGCGTACAAATTCTTCTGCAGCTCTCTTGCACCAATTTTATTTCGAGCACTTGAACAAAGCCAAGCAACCAAATATTTATGAGACAGCTTCCCATACTGCTTCAAGCAGCTACTGCAAAACATATACAACTGCTTTGAACATTACAAAACATATACAACTCTGAGACATCTAAATCCAGTTTATTTAGTACCAAACCGAAGATAAATTAGAGGCAGTTAATATTGTCTTAGAGTACCCCATACCAAGGATTAGAGATGAAGACTTCTAACTGGGGGTAAGTAATCTTTTAAAATTCAAAAATAGGAAGCTGATGTTTCAGTTCTAAACTGAAAGGAAAAAGGGAATTCTGTTTAACTCTTAACAAAAGTGGCTACTAGAAAAACTAAACCAAGAAAGGAGACCCTTATACTTAACCCACGTTTGGCTTTGTTTAAAGGTAAAACCAAATGTCTAAAAGATAAAACATTGTAACACTCAAGTTATAGGAAAGACACTGGTGACATTTTTACCCTTAATACTAAAATCTAGCAAGACCAGGGGAAAAAACCACAGGGACGAAGTAAGCAGCAGGAATATTTCTTCAGTGCAAACAAAGCAATCCTTAGAACAGCTTACACAAACACACAGTACTTGTAGCACCACGAAAGAAACTTGTTTTGTGAACTCAATAACCTCTGCTGTCTCTGTACATTCTGATGTACTTCTCTGTCAGCCCATGTCAGTACCTACTTCCCTGTTTCTGTTTGGGATCCTTCTGCTTTCCAGCTCACCAGGGCTCCTTCTTTTGGTTGTTTTGGCTGAAGTCCCAGAGAAATAACAACAGCCCTTGAGCTGAGTGTCAGAGAGCCCAAGAAGCATCAGGTGCCCAAGGGAATCTTCAGCCCAGGTCTTTAGCACAGCCTCTGTTAATGCAGGACTTTTTTTCCCAAATGGGAACATGGAATTGAGATAGAGCCTGACTGCAAAGCAAGAGTAAATAATTGCTTTGAGACAAGAACTTCCTTAACTTATGTGTTTGTTTTTTCCCCTTTTTGCTGCAGGAGTGCCCCTGAATTTTGGTTGATGACATCCTAATGGGATTTGCTTAGCTTTCTACTTATTAGCCTGGGTGCCTCACAGATGATTTCCTCATCACATACAGACTTTTGATTTTACTTCCAACATCATAGAAGTAAAGGAATCAACATTTAAAAGCCTCTGAATCAGATGTACAAAAAGTGAAATTAGAGAAAACAGAAATTGTGTTCTTCCCATTTACCTAACACTGGGGCCCAAAGGATGGCAGAGGAACCCTACCAAAATCATCATTACTTCACTACTGTCTTCATGAACTGTGAACCAAGTTCTTCAAGTTTAGTTTTCGTTAGAAATAAAAAAAAAAAAAGTTTTGTTCTGAGTTGAAAGACATTTAGTGCCAAACTAAAGGATTTCTTTTATTTTTCATCTCAGCTAAAAAAACTGCAAGACCTTTTGGTTGAAATAAAACAAACCCTCCCCAATTTCTAGGCACTGAATCTGTATACTTGACTACTGAACCAAAGGTATAAAAAAACCCCTAATATAAACACAAAAAAACCCCCCACCACACGTGGATCATACACTTTTGACTCCAAAATAAAAAATGCTACATTTCTCATAAGTCATGAGTCTTTCTTCAAGTACTTTTGAAATGCTAAAAAACTCCTTGCCTATTAGAGATATTTGATTCTCTCTCAATCCAGGAACTCCTTTTCTTCAATCTTGTCTTCGTTCTTCTGCTTCTACCTCCTTGTTAGATTAGCAGGATTGGGCTTCCACTCCACCTCCCTTTATTACAAGAATGCTGCTTCTAATAAAAAGGAGACGGTGTCCTAGTAATGACAGACCCTTAGGGCATCTTCACTTTCCTCTCCTCAATATTATTTTTTTTTCTTCTACAACTTTTTTCTTTTTCATACACATTCCTCTCATTCATCTTCTGCCTACTTTCAAAAACTATGTACCTTCCTCAAGTACCTCTTGCATCCTTAATTCTCTTCCCTTTCTTACTTTCCCTATGCCTTTTTTAAGTTTGCACATTTAGGTCATTACTTCTTTTCTCTCTATATTCTACTTCTCAATCATCTAGTAATCACTAACAAAATTAAGTATTTAAAGGTGCTCTCACAGCCATTCTCATAGCTTTAGATACTCTCCTTTCTGCTCCTTCTGGAGTCCCAGAAGAGACTTACTTGTTCTGACCATTTTTCATGGCAGTTCTCTCATTCAACCCAACTTGTTGAACTTTTATTGTAATGCACACAATTTACAGATCCCCCAAAACCACATCCAATGATTCTAATGGATTGTACTGGGAACTTCACAACCTGAACAGAATGCATCAGGCTATTCCTTGACTTCCAATAAACACCTGAATTTTCAAAAGAGCTTGTGACATGTCACTACAAACCACTATGACAAAAGATGTTTTAACTCCACCACTCTGTCAACACACATCTGGGTTTTTCTGTTTGAAGCCTCTGATGACAGGCACTCCCTTTTTGCTCACTGGTGTCTCACTCTTGCTTATACCATGGCAAGTTGCAAAATAAAGACTCTGTGTTCATTTTAACACGTAGTTTCAAGTGTTGGGAGTATGTACTGGTTTTTCACAATAGGTTACAGTTGAAACTATGTCCACAGCCAATTTTGGCAATCTGATTTTTTTTATAATAACTTTCTGATATTTTGGACTGGTCCAAAGGTCATTTGGAAAAGAGAAAAAAAAAAAAATGAAGGAGGAAATCAAGTGTTTTACAGTTTAAAGGGAGATCACTTGCTTTTTAATTGTTTGTCGTATTTTACACTTCTAAACCTTAAGAAACTGAATTAATAGTTTCTTTATTTACTAATCCTATGAAGTGTCTTAAAACATTTAATACTATTTTGCTTGGTTTCTCCCTATTTGTATGCACACTGAACCTTGTTACAAAATAGATTGGGTTTGTTCAGGAGGAGTGTTGGTTGGGTTTTTTGTTTAGTTAATGGTGTCTGAGTAGCACCAAATCTAAATAAAGCTATGGCTTTAATCATCTGACTCAATTTTGCATACCCACCAACAATAGAAGAGCAACATTTTAAACTAAAAGCACATGATAATTTGAAAAAGATGTTTTACCTTCCATTTCTTCCTCAGGAAACTAAATCCTCAAAAACCCATCTGTGTATACACAGGTCTTCTTCTCAAAACACTACCCTTCATAATACTTCTTACAAAATGATGCCAAAGTGTTTAGGAAACTAAATACAGTATGAGACATGGATTTAAAGGACAAGAAAGAAATTTAAAAAGCCTGAAGACAATCAGAGCAAAGCAGGGTTTGTACAACTCAGGGTCATGTTTACCTGGAGATGAGGCTTTAACAGACCAGAAACACTCTGCACAGAAGAGCCAGTTTGTCCCAGACACGAGACACCCCCAAATTTGAAATAAAGCTACCAGCTGTCTCAGCAAGATGCCATGTCACTGTTATGTGGGGTTGATCTATGAAGTCATTTTCTTAGAATACTTACCACTAAATCCCAGTTATTTTGTTCAAGCAACGTTATAGCTTCATCAATATTTTCAATACCAGTACATGCCTAAAAATAAAAAGAAGCAATAAACAGAATTAAAAGCATTGATCAAAATCGGGGTATTAATACTCATAATTCAAGTAATTTCAGTAGGATGACAGGAAAGGTACAGGTTTTTCCTTTCTGTTATGAAAAGGCTATCCAGGAATCAGACCTCAAGTTTTAAACATCAAACATTTAGATATAATGCCCTGTTCCACCAGAGGATTCTTGTGTAACCTTGAGCAAGCCACCTAGGGAAGCAAGACCAAGTAGTTATTTGTAAAATTAGGACAATAGTGCTGTCCCACAAAGGCATTTTGAGAATTCTACCTTCAAAACTTGAAGCATTCATACTACTTTAAAAGAGAGCACAAAAAACCTTAAAGCTCTAGCCCTGTACTCTGGCTTTACCTACTTCAAGAAATCTAACACAATAGCATTCTTAAGGTAATGTTAACCTAACAAAACCATATTTTAAATTGAGCTGAATTCCAAACACAAGAGCACCTCTACTCAGCAAAATCCGTGATGCAGCAACCTGCTGCCTTTGTTTGATAGCCAGGCCTTTTCAACTATTCAGCTTCAGCAGGCTCTTCATTCTACCACATATTTGCTACCATTCACATTGAGGCTTATCAGATATATTTTATCAGAGGTGAAAAAAAGGAAACAGTTAAGTTTCTTTCTGGAATTTATCTTTCATCCTAACCAAAGCTATGCTCTGTATTCAAACACACAAGAGGAGTTCAGACTTTTACAAGATCTGAAACATGATCGTGTTCCTCCTGCTCTACCACAGAGTTATATAAAACTGCACCAAAAAAATAAAAACCCAAACCTTTTAACACAAATAATACAGAGCTAGATAGCAGCAGCAAACAGATCAGTTTTCCTGATTCCCTTTATGTCATAAAAGAAGAAGGAGGCTAAGCAGACACTTTTTTCCTTCTAAGACATAAAAAGACATCAGGTCATATATTTGCCATGCTGACTTTTCTCCCCATCTATAATAATGAAGACATAAAAAGAAGAAATCACAGAGAAATTCAAGGCCAATTCTCTCTTCCTAAATTCAACACTGAAAAATTACACACTTACAAAGCACTACATGCAGTATGTCAACACAAAATGGACCAGACTGAAGGACCCCAAGGATCATAAGACGAAATTATGGAGAATTTTGCCTGCAGAGGGGAGGCAGCAGTTTCTACTAGTGCTCTCATGACCACATTGATCCTCTCTGCAACAAGACAGAATTTCTTCTACTTCAGAGCATGCTGTGTTAATGCTGAATTTCACCCACTTCACATTGAAAGGGCTAGAACAATAGCACTTTGCTCTTCAGAAGCATAATTTTGCCTTATTTTCCATTATTTTTTGCAGTTATTTCTAAAGTTAAAAATGAGACAATGCTTCAACACAATCCTCAGCAAATGCTTATGCATTTATATACACTTAGGCCACGTAGATTTGAAGAGTACAGGGCTTGAGCTTGTCCTTTCTGAAATCAGGAGGGTTCATGCTACCATCAACCTGCCCCTGGAACTGATGTCAACAGCTCTGCTGCAAAAATCTTACTTTGAGAAAAAGCTCTGCAGAAGTGACAGTCTGAGATTCTGTTTACATTTGAGTGAAATAAACTTAATCAGGTCATTACAGAAATAGTTACTATTTCTCATTTGTCAGCCCTGCAAAATCTGTATGACCTTTGTGAGAACTACATTGTTTTCCAGCCTACAAAAAGAACTTGACCAGCACTGTTGTTTTCACCCCTGGGCTGTGCAGATGAAGTTGAGATGATACCTACAATTCAGGATTAAACTGGCTTTAGTTGCTCCCTCTCTTTATCATCCCTGAAACTCTGCTGACTTGCCAATGACCACTCTTAGCCCACACTAACTGCAAATCAACTCAGCTCACTTCGGCATACTTTTATTTTGAGATAAACTAAACAAAATTAGCTTACTCTTCTGCCAGTGCACACAGTGAAAGGAGTTAACTCATCACAGTGAAGGCAGAGCAATTAAACAACTAATTCACCTGTGCATCTGCATCCTTCCTGAATCATCTTTCTGGTGATTTACAATGTAAAACAGAAGCCTGCTCTTGGTCACTTAGCAATGCAGAGTCACTGAGTAACAAGAATGGACAGGTGTAAACACTAGCTGAAAATAAAAATCATCAGAATTTATAATAGCCAAGACAAGCAGTTTTGGTTAAAATCTTTGCAACATTTTTACAATTCCTTTTAATAGTTGATTTTGAGGAGTTCTTAAACTAAGATTTCACTTTCCAGATGGATCATTTTTGCTAGTTGTCAATAAAACCGAAAACAAACATTTCAGAATTGCAACAAGAAAGAATGAGTGCTACTTGTCAACGTAACCACAAAACAGACATTCCAGGATCTTCCCCAACACACTGTTAATGTCAGAGTTGCAGCAAACTAAGCTTATCCAGAATCTTACTATATTTCACTATTTCAACATTCAGACACTACACACAACAACATACAAATCCCAGGATCAGGTCAGAAGCCATTAGTAAGACCAAAAACCCCCAGCAACTAAAAATTAAAGCTGCTTCCTTGTACCTGCATCGTGTCATGCAAGCTAAATTAAAGAAAATCATCTGGTTTGCATGTCTTTTATTTTCCCTAGGAAATTAAGCACACAAGACAGGCAGTCCCTCACTGGCAAGCGTGATGTGACGTCAAAGGCTGTGTAGTGACAGATCAGTCCCAGAACAACCTGGGCTGCTCCTGCCTTTGTTTTCTTCAGGGAAATGCACAGGAAACCAGCAGGTTCTGTGAGCAACAGAATTAACAAAGTCTGGTTCCTCATGGGTTTGTCTCTCATCCCTAATTGCAAGGGCTGATTTAAGCTTTTCCTATGGCTGGAATATTTATAAGAGCTTCCTTTAATGGACTTCTTTCCATGTTATCTGGCTGTATTTTCATTAAATTTGGAATAATTTCATTGGTACAAGTCCAAGGGACACCTGGCACCTTAGGGCTCTATGCCTTACTTATCTAGAAAGGCAGACTAGAACTCACAGGGTTTAATTATTTACAGTACCTAAAGCTTTTTCCTCATGTTTATTCCTTTTATTCTACACAAGCAAGAAACAAACAAACAAAAATTTAATAGGAAAAAAGGAAAAAAAGTTAAATTTGTGCAGAAACAGAAGTGAAAAAACTCTTCAAAACACAGCACAGCAGATGAGCTCTAAAGATGCAAAAATACATCTTTGTTACTGAGCAAGTAAAGTGAGGGACTAAGGAGATATTTTATTATTCACAGATTTTATTCAGCTTTATTGTCTTGAGAGACCTACTTAACAGAAGGCATTAAATATTTTAAAAGAAAATTCCTACATGAATACTACTAAATCTTGTTCCATTCAACAACCAGCACATACTCTAAGTCATGCAAAGATGAAAGAAACAAACCACCACAGAAAAGGTAAAACCTTGAAGGCTCACTGATTTGTAAACCTTTACACATCAGAAAGAAACCAAAGAAAATTTTTTTGAGGACAAAGGAGATGAAAAGGTAGAACAAGTTCTTCCTCCTCCTTTTCTCTGCATTTCCTGTAAATCTAGGATATCATTTTCAGCCTTCAGAGCAGCTCCAGAGACTCTGCAGTCACTTCTGTGCTTTTCCAGACCACACAAGAGAAAAATGAATGCAAAGATGAGAAAACTATTGTTGTGTACTGAATACATAATCAGATTCTGAAGACAAAATTATTTAATGTTAAAACAACTTTCTTAGCATCCTGCTTTTCCAGGACAGGTAAGTGTTTCTACCAGGCAGATTGAGATTTGCTCATAGTAACATTTCAGAGTGCTTCTCCAATTTTTTTTTCCATGTAGCTTCATATCCCTTTAATGATGGAGACCTTACCTTTGGAATGTTTCACAGGTAACCATCAGGGGTCCTACCCTTGCACAGTAACCTCAACCTTAATAAAAGAAGCAAAGTAGCTACCGAGGAAACAATTCAATAGGAAACAAGTTGTGAGGGCAGACAGACTTCAAGACATTTGAGACAAACCTAGGAGCTGCTTCCAGAAAGCTCTAATGCAGGATGACAGACTGGCTCTTGTAAATCCCTTGCAGGGTGGTCTGACCCCAGCAGCTGTAACAGCTGGATCTGGGCTTTGAGACCCTCTGTGACACCCCACCTCAACAGCACAGGCCTCAGCTCACCTCCACATCCCAGAGGAGCAGCTGCCTTCCCCAGCTGGCAGCAGCTGCTCCCCCGGCACCTGCTGCAGGGATCCAGGCAGTTGTTCCATGGCGGAGCTGGAAGGGCCAAGTGCTGCTGCCAGCACAGAGAGCAGGGGCTGCTCCTGCAGCACAGGCTGGGAGAGAGCCCACAGCGGCTGTGCCTCAAACACAGCCTGGCCACTGCTGCCCCGACGGGCACTGGGTGCCAGCTGCTGCACAGCAGCCGGGACCAAATGGGATTCGGCAGCAAGGCCGGGTGTCTCTCACCTGTGGCACCACTCCCCTTCTCACCACGGCAAAACCTGGCAGGCAAAGTATCCAAAAGGCCACATTTGGCCTAACAGCAGTAGCTGGATATGGAGGGCTTAGTCTCAACATTCCTTTTGAACAATTCCATATTTCCTTTGGCTACTAACAGTAGTTATATTTTCTGCAAAAAGGGACCATCTCTAAGCTAACTCAAACTAGGCCAAGAACATTTTGTACAACAGGTTCAGGCCCATTAAAACCAGGCAGACAGACAGCTGTGAATTACACTGGGTACCACTCATTCCTGTAACAGATGAAAAAAAACCAAAAGATCTGTAGCTCAGTCCATCATTTCAATGTTTATCCAAAGCTACAATGCCCAAAGAAACAACTACATGAAGGCACCAAGAGATTCAACAGGATTATCTAGGAAGAAAAGCTTTCACCCTTTGGGATCTCCTACAGAAGCTCAGGAAGTCAGCATTAACTCACCTGCAAGTGCACAGACAGCACCCTAGGAAGTGCTTACTTTTAAAGCACCAAATAAATTTTTATCACTAGATAGAGTAGGGCAACTAGAGTTAACTCTATTCCATAAAGTTACATGAGGTTTTCAAGAGAAATAAGAAATACTGGGAAAGAACGTGTATTGTTAAAATCAATTCACTATCCCTTGGGTAACTTACCCCTCAAAAGCTGAGAGAGACTGAGAGCACAGAAAACTCTTTGAGTCCAGGCACCAAACCTGTTCAGAAGGACAGCTGAATTACCCAGATCAGCAGCTTAAAAACAACCAACCACTCAGAGTTGTTCTTAGTAGCATTTGAGATACAGCAAATGATATCACTTATCTCCTTGCATATTTCCTCTGTAACAGAACCAAGATTTACCTTGCTGTTTTATTCACCTCTTCAATTACAACCAGATAGTTCACACTTCAACTCCCTGGCAGGTTTTGCATATCTCCAATGACAGGGAGTCTACAGCCTCTCTGGGCAGTTTGTTCCAGTGCTTTACCACATTCACTGAGAATTGTTTTTCCTTACATTTAATTATAATTTCCCAAGCTGTAACCTATATCTACCGCCTCTCACCCTCAGACTGCAACTCCAAGAGAAATTTGATTCTGCATTGTCTGTACACCCACTGTACAGCTGGAAACAGCAACTAGATCCTCCTGTAGCCTGCTCTCCCAGGCTACACAGAGCCAGCTCCCTTAACATCACCTTTCACACAAAAATGCTCCAGCCTCCTCCCTTCCAGGTAACCCTTCACTGGACCTGGCCTGCTCTGCCAATGGAGTGACTGATACTGAACACAGCACTCCTGGTAGCAGAGGTCTCACCAGAAAAATGTGAAAGAATGGCCTCCCTCAGGCTCCTGGAACACTAGTGCAGCCCCACTATGTGGCTACTACTTCTTCTAGAAAATTCTTAATTCCCTTTTCAAGCATTCCTAACAAAAATCAGGTTTCTGGATGTATTTTAAATAACCCAACCCCGAGTTTCCTCTTTCTAGAGTCAAACATAGTACTTTGCTTCCTTTTCCCATCCATTATGAGGAGAATGGCTCAGTAATCAAGGATAATTATCAAGTCTGTAAAGAACCAAGGGTATACCAAATTGTATCTGCTAGAAGTCCACTCAAACCCAGAAAGATTTAGGATGCTAATTCCCCCCTGACATATTAACAAATCAGAAAATTTTCTTTAAATTCACACATACATTATTGCAATGGTGATTACTTCAAAGCTACTGAAAGAAAGTGTAACACTTCTTCCCCCAAAACAGGCGAAGTTAAGCCAATATGCCCAGCCAAGCAAGTAAAGGCTTTAGTACCACAGTATCAAATTTAGGATGTCTTTGTAACTCCCTGCTGGGCTATCAAGAGATGCAGCACATTGAGACACTCACAACTGAGATTTTTTGGTACCTCAGTTCTTCTCATCCCAACGTCCCACCTGTCTCAGGACCACCTCCACAGACTACATCAGCTACACCCCTCTGGCATCCCTGCTCGTTCTAACCTTACAACAACCCTACTGGTGTACAGAGACCATTCTTAATATGAGTCATCCACAGTTATTAAATTAACTTTTACTTCTGTTTCAGACAAACATTTAAAAAACAACATCCAGGCATATCGACCAAGACACAGACTGAAAGGTCACCCACTGCAAGCTTCTAACTGAAGAGATAAGAATGCTTCTCTGTTTTTATATAACTCAGAAGACCATCTGGTAAAAATTAAGCAGATTCACCAGCTGTTCGTTTAGCAAAAACAAGCTAATTTACTTACCAGCATCAGAAATCAAGAAAGGGTTTTAGGCAAATATGCCAGGATAAAGTTTGCCCAACGCATTTCAACTCCCACACCCAATTATTTACAAGTTTCATCATTCTACTGTTTGAGCATCCTCTTAAGCAAAGCAAGGGGGGAGGAAGGGGGGAGAAGAAAAAATAATATTTCTGAAGGTCACAAAGACATTTCAACCTCCAGCTACCAAGCAGACAGGAGTGAACTTTGCCCACGCTCCGAGATGACTGCAAGCCTTCCAAACAAAGCAAGCTGGGGACAAAGTCTAAGCTGGTAGCATGAAGCTCTAACCACTTCTCAGCGGAACTAACTAACTCAGCACCACACTAACCACTTTCAAATGGATTCCAGCAGACTGTGAACTCTCTCAAGACTCTGGAGCAAATTCTGATTCCATAATACCACCAAGACAGATCCCTAGGAAGCCCATGAGCTGAGCCAAGACATGAAGTCAAGCCTCCCAAGCCCCATGCTAACACTCCAGTGTTTCAGCCACACACACTACATACAAAGAGCAGTGGTCAAACTGAATTAAAAAAACAAACCAAAAGTTAGTACCCATTAATTAGTACTCTACACTACCAAACCCATTTGTCTTTCCTGAGGACTGAAGACAGCCCTTACCCAACAACTACAAAAATGTTTTAGTTAGGATTATCCCAACATTTTTGTGTTTGTTTAATACTCTTATTAAGTATGTCAGAGAAGGCAAAACCTCAAGAGTTCCTGAATCATTTTGCCCGTAGAGTATCACGTAAGGAAAATTGATGGAAAAAAAGAAAATAATTGTATGGATCAAAGAAAAGCTTACTGTACATTTGCACCTCCAGGACAATGGGGCCCCACCACATGTAAAGATTACTTGGGAAGACAAACACCATCACTCCAAAGATCCTCCCTTTCTTCCCCCCACTTTATATACCAACCATGATGTCACATGGTCTGGAAAATCCCTTTGGTCAGTTTGGGCCCCCTGTCCCAGCTGTGTCTCCTCCCAACTTCCTGTACACCCCCAGCCTCTTCCCAGGGTGGCAGCACAAGAAGCAGAAAAGGTCTTGGCTCTGTGCAAACCCTGCCCAGCAGTAATAAAAACAACTCCTTATTATCAACTCTGTGTTCAGCACAAATCCCAAGCATAGCCTCTTAACAGCCACTGGGAAGAAAATTAACCCTACTCCAGCCAAAACCAACAGGCATCCAGAGCAAGGAGACAGAAGCACATTCAAACTCCAAGCACAGGTCATACCAATAACACAGGCCAACAAGGACTGAAAACAAACAAACAAAAAAAAAAAAAAAAAAAAACACTACCCAAAAAAGCCCCACAGTTTTCTAAAGACATTAAAATTATATAGGCTTTTAAAAGCATCAGGACAAGAAAGCCTGACAGTGAGTCAGTGGGACCAAAGGAAGAAAATAGTAGAGAAGTATTCAAAGAAGGCAAAGGCATATCAGAAAAGCTGCATGAATTCTGTGCACTTATACCCACTACTGAAGAATTTTGGGACTATTCCTGTAACACAGCTGATCTGTACAGAAAATAATCTCATCCTAAAATGTCAGCAGAGACGTACAGAACAAATCAATACATTTGTGGGAGTCCCCAGAATTTTAAAGGAACTTAAACACAAGTTTTTCACAGCAGACTCCTCTTTAAATCAGTCTTGATTAAAGGTGAAATCAACATCACATTCCCACAGTGCTGACATCAGTTTTTTGTGGTGCAAACCCCCAGAAGGGGTTAAGTTTTCTATATTTCAAATTTGACTTCTGTACTAACAAGAAACAGCAGAAATTCCAATAAAGGATATAAAATAGACTTAGTATGTACATGTATAGGACACACTGAGGAAAAGTGACCACAGCTTTTATAGAGCAAACTCACATATCACAAAACTACTCAAATGTCTCTCAAGAACTCAGTCAGCTGAAGAACCCAAAAGTAACTCAAGTTGACACAGTTTATTTCCAAAGTTTTACAACAAACCCCATCATCAAGCTTTCAAAATGCTGACTTCCAGAAACTAGGATGAGGCAAGTCCATTCACACTGTTTCTTTCAGCTCTTTCCTAAGGACCAGCCACTGCTGTAGAAGAGACATTAGGCCAGCTGGGTCTTCAATCTGAGCTGATATGGCACCTCTGGTATTTGCTCAGACAAACAACCTGACCTTTAGAAAAAAAAAATAATAGAAGTGACTCAGTTTCTGTGTTGTTGTCTTTACAAATTGTTTCCTGAGATAAAATATCAAACCTATATAAAATAACCCAAGGGCTAACGTACTCTGCTCTAGTTTCAAAATGTCTCTTAAGAACTTCAGCTTTAATGAATTATCTTTTGAAAGCATAACTACTGCTGTGGAACAAAGACGTGCTCAACCAGTCAGACATAGAGGACTGTAGATGAGTATTTCGATAGACCAAACAACATGTCATGCATACATGAGGGCTTTGATTTCCTCTTTGAGCAGTTTCTTTTTACAATTGCACATTAACTAGTCAACTCTAAAAAATGGGCTTAATTAGTAGGTATCAATCCAGCCAGTAAGCATGTCATTTCCTTTCATCCAAATAACGAGGGAAGAGTAAAATGTTAGGTACTTCCCCAGGCCTTTTATTCTAGTTCTTACAGTAGTTAAAGGAAAGGACTCATCTAATGGCTGCCCCACATATGCAGAAATTTATTCACTGACTAGAAAAACATGAAATCCTAGCAAAGATATGCCATGTACTTCCTTTAAAAAGCTAACTTGTGCTTCCTGTATGGAAGTGTATGAAAACTAGGCTTGCTATGGTAACTGAACCATAAGAACTGCCCAAACAGAAAGGAAAACTCTACTCTTTTAGGCTTTTCAGCCCCAATATAATATTCTCAAGATGGGAGATTCTCAAGGCCCCTTAAGATATGTAGCAAATGGCTCAAGTGCTCATCCTCTCCCATACCTCTTTCCATACAAAAATATGAACTCAGTAAATGTAAAGTGTAAAGTTTATTGTAAAGGATCCTTGCTTACCAAGATATATTAGCCACGTGGTATTTTCAATATGACAAATAATTTTCACATTATCATTCAATGAAAGCCCATTCCTAGCCTTTGGGAGTACATATAATTAATGATTTCAATATTATAATTAGTATTGGTTGTCATGGCATTTGAAAAAGGATCCTACAGCTACCACCTCTCAATCTGTTTCGGTGACCTACTAACCCAAATACCTATATGAATGGGTTGATGGAAATGGTGACATGATTACTATGATGTGAAGAGTCTTTTCAAGGTAATTGAATGAAAAAAAAACACAGAATAAACCTATTTCTAAAGACAAATTGATACTCCTGTGGTAAATTATTTAGGTTCCTACAGCAGGAGTGTAATGCACACAAACCACAGTATCCTCTTTCTTCTCTATAAACATCAGTTAGTATTTCTAATTAACTATCTGCCCTTACATAGCAGAAATTAACTGGTTTTTCCATGAACAGCTATCAATGGGAATATCCAAGTAATGATTCTAAAAGAACACCACTCTTACTCCAACTTCTTATTTGTGACTTGGGAACCCATTTCACCTTCAGTTTAAAGGCCAGTAAATCAAATCAGCCTTGTTCTGATAAACCTGAACTTCGGGATGACAACTGAGCCTTAACATATCTAGAGAAATGAAACTCCAATAACCCACAAAGAATAAATTAATAGAAGTGATGGCAGAAGTGATTGGTAGCAGACAATGAAAATGGCAATAACCAAGCTAGAACACCCTGTTTTCATTGTGTCTCTTGGCCCTAAGGCCATTTACAGCAAACAAAACCAATTGTGTTCCAAACCAAGACGTCCAGCTACCAGTTCCAAAGGTGTTACTGACCATGTAAGGCACAAAATTATAATGTGATAAAATCCAACAAGGATTAAAAAGAATTCTAATCAAAATGCAAATTAACAGGCCTCCTAAGTATGAACTTCAACATCCTACAGTGTCCTAAAGGCCTCTTTTTTCACACTGAAAAACAGTCCTATTATCTATTTTAAAATTTAGCTAAAGATACAGTAACCTATATCCACTGGAACAGGTCAGCTGAAGCTGTGATGAGCATCTGGGCACCTGACTATTAGAAATCCAGCAGAGCCCACTCTTAACTAAAGATACCCAGTAGGAAGGAATGAGTAAACAAACCTGTCTATCCCAAACCCTGATTTCCAATCTCTAAAGTACTGGATTTCCTTCCAGCTGCTCTGGAGAGAGCTGCAGAGCTTAGTTCAGCACCCACTACACTCTACAGGGAGGCCACACAAAAGATGGCTTTGGTTTGAGCAAGACTGAGGTTTTAAGGTCAGACAGATCTGAACACACATAAACCCAGATATTTAGGGAGACCTGCTGATGAAAATGTAGGCCTCCAAGAAATTTAAATCTTGGAAAGTGTCCTCCAGCTTATGTTTAAATTTTGACTGGCACTCTCTTCAGCACCTATCTTTTGTTGAGGACCTTGTTCCAAATTCCCAAAAACTCCACTGAAAACCTGCAAATAAAGCAAGAACAGCCCTTTCTGCCCCAGTGCCTTAATCACAAAACGTGTTTTTCTTTCAGAAATCAGTGTTAAGGACATCAGCTCTGAAATCCGTTCAGAACCCACAGTGAGGGGTTTATCCTTCCAGAAATGTTTGAAACACTTTCCAGCCCCCACTATAAGTCACAGACCAGGGCCAGAATCAAGGGTACTGACTTCAAGCTGTTCCTGTATCTGCCTACCTTTTCCACCCATCAAATTTTTATACTAGCAATAACTTAAAATGACAGAAAACCTGAGCCACCATGCCAACAGACACAGAAGAAAGCAAAGCTCACTCAGCATCCTTAAAAAAATAAGAACATACATATACATTCTGCACATAGATTGTCAGAGAAAACTGTGTGCACAACTGAGATAATCTTCTACAGGGCTGAAGCAGATAGGAACAAAAAAGACACAAACCAAACCCAAAGAAAAAACTTTATCTTGTCAGTTATTTAACAGCACTGTGTTAACCTCCGGATGAAAAGATTCTCCAGCTTCTTTAATTTTCGTCATTCCAGATGGAAACAAGTAGATTGAATTACAGTTAATTCTTCAAAAACAAACAAACTAAAAACTAATAAACTGATGTATCACTGTCATAATCAATTTTATAATTTAAAACATGGTCATTTAGTACTCTTTCTCACTTTTCTGCAACTGATGGCAATAAGGTTCTTCCTTCTCAATTTCCCCTTGCTCTTCACACAAACCTGTTTATATGAAAGATATTGACACAAAGTTGAAGCTTGAAAAAAAAAACCAACCATTTTTATACACAAGTGTGTGAATCACACAAAAGTAGTCTATTATCCAGTTGAAAACAAATTTGGAAAAGAAAAAAAAAAAGCACATATCTTGATTTCACAATGAACATAGATGAAAGAGGGAAGAAAACTACTAGAACTCCATTGTCTCAATGAAAGCAAGGATTTTTGAATTCTGTCACTTCACTCTGAAATCCTTGCACCCTGACCAAATCCTGAGCTACCTATTTATTTGATCAATGAAAAACATAAATTATTTGAAAAATTTCCTCCTGAAGCTCCATGTGCCAGATGTTCTTGTAATATATGGACACACAGGAATTGGCAACTCCCACAACACTGCAACCCTTAGGCCTACTCTACATTTAGGATTGCTGGGAGGACAACCTCACATCATGAATAAAGTGGTCCTATAGGTGGACACAGCTTATAAGGACAAGAAGATATTCTTCCTAATTTTAGTTCCAGTCCTAAATAGAGCTGCAGAAACAAAGGTGCCAGCGTGCAGAAACATCTGACACTTCTGTCAATACTCAAACTTTGGGAATGAAAACCAGTCTATGCCAATTTTACAATTTAAAAAGAAAACAAATCTGCCTCTAGTGTAAATCTCTTTATAGTGCAAAGAAGACCCCAAACTGCAAGAGATCATGAGTACATTCGTACCATGTGAGTACCTGAGAACCCCAGTGAAGATGGAAGAACACTTTGCAGCTAAACACAACAAACAACAGAAGAACGGTTGTTAAAAACTTGGTAGAAATGATTTGCCCTTATTCTCCCCAGTATGTGAAGTACGTTGCAGTATCACTCTTTTAGCAATCCACATGCAACTACCTTTTTGAAGAATTTATGCTACAAACACAAGCTATTGTGTTTTTTCCTATGGAGTTTTTCCTTTATGCCAATGACACTTTGTGGAGAAGTTCTGAATTGCATTTAGTAAAAAAGCTAAAACTTGTTTGTGTGCTGAATTCCACATCAGCTACTTCCACTGAAAACAATCACACTACTCATGCACAAAGCACAGCTTCTGCATAATCTTTCCTAAGTGTGGGCCTAAGAAGGAAAAGTTAGGCAGGTTGCTTATACAGCCCACATGCATGAATACGCATTTTGTGCTCCCTGGGTAGCACACAGTAGCCTCATTAAAAAGGAGAGGAAAAGAAAATAATTATAAACCACACAGAACAGGCTCAAATTGTTTTAAGACATTACGCAAAAATATTTTGGTAGATCACTCACTGTGTTTTATGCTATACTTAAAATATTTCATAAAATTCCATGGATTTATGTATATGTGTGTATATATAACTGCAAAATACTTTTTTTTAAGTATTTCCCTTTTGTACCTCCAAATGCAGAAGTAACCTGTTACTACAATCAAAGTTAAAAAGAAAAAAACAAATGCAATACAAGTTCCTGCTGTAGCTGAAATCCATGGCAAAATCCCTAATGGCTTTGGAAGGTACAAAATAAATCCATGAAAGCTTCACAAACGCATCAAGTATCAGCAGCATTATGATTTCACTGATTTTTTTTTAATGGGGAAAAACCCTTTCAAGTTTTAGAAATTTAAAGACCACAGCTCTATCCCCCTTAAATGTAACTTGGGAAAGGTGAGGGTGAAATGCTGATGGAAGTTTCCCTCCCAATTTAATTCACCAAAGATTAGCTGAACTAAACTACAATGAATTGCTTTTGAAATGTTCACTGAGTGTAACATTCTTCAACAACATACCTCACATAAACATAGAAGATGGCAGCAGAACTCTGAGAAACGTATTTATTAATTAAAAGGTACAGAAATATAGAAGGGAAATCATGCAGAATTACTTTGCACATAATGTTTTCTTTTCCATTTAAATTCTTAGTGAATGAGTGGCAAATTCCATCAAGTATTTAAAAGACCCAAAAACCTTTACTGTTTTATAACAGTCTAAAGACACGAGGCCTAATAATGACTGACATTGTCCTTTACTAATCTGAAACTTTAACAGCATGACAATTGACAATTCAATGCTTCAAAATCAGGTAGACACTTGATATTATCCTTAAAAAGAAACACAATGAAACAGAAAAACAAAGCTGCCTGCTGAAATACAAAAGGAAAAGGTTTGGGTTCTTTTTAAGTAAGGATTGGTATATGATAAAATACTTCCTGTGTCCTAGGTTCAGACACATTATGTCATCTATCCTTGATCTAAAACTGGTTTCTGTGACTCCACCACCCACCTGCAAGTTTGCAATGATACTTACTTGTCTTCGTGGTGCCAAACACTGCAGTTGCTCCTATACTTTTATTAATGGTTTCAAAATCCAAGCACAACAATACTGCAAAATAGCATAAAACACTTGGAAAGTGTAAATCTGTATTCAAAAGTCTATTAAATAAATAATCTTACATTCACCAGCCACTAACTTCATCATCTGGGATTCCTGATTGTAAGTTCACACAATAATGTGGGATTCCACAAGAATCTGTCCCCACTGGAATGAATGCAGAATTGGGGTGCAGGTTTCCTTTCACACGGTGTGTTGTTCCTGGAAAAACTCCTTTATGAAACCCCAGCCTTAAAACTGGGATGCCATCCCTCATACACACAAAAGTATCTCCAAGCACAACAAAGTAGTATCGATATAGTAACACTTGTTAAGCATTTTAATGAAAATGGGTGTAAGATAGTGGGGTACACAAAGGGCTGACAGTTCCTTGTTGTCAGCTGGGAACTTCATGTGTTACATCAGTGAGATGCCAGAAACCTTTTGCAACAGAGGAATTAATTACATAATGCACACTACAGTCACCCTACCTGTAGCTTCAAAGAAACACACACGCAGAGTGAATGGAGGGATTACTTTTTTTCCTTTTTAACCTGCTAACAGGTGGAAAACAGTCTTTTAAGAAGCTGAACACACAGACGGCAGTTTTACACACCAATCCAAGAACACCCAGGAGCCTATCTATGTAAGAACAACCACTGCAAATGGACAGAGCTTTAAAAAACCCCATGGATTGAAAAGCAAATATTAAAAAAAATATATTCAAATATTATCTGATTCCCATCCAAGATGTGTTTGGCTCCCTCCACTACTTCAAATGCAGGTATCCTCCACTTTTTGTTTACTTGGTCTTAGAAAAACGATACAAAACCAAGCAATAATATGAAGCAATTGATGCACCTAAACACATCACTCTGACTTACAGAAATACTTTATTCTGGAAATAAGATTTAGAAGTCTGAAGTTCAATTACAACCCTTTGTAGAGAGAAAGAAAGGTAACAAACAACTTTGAAGAGCATATTCCTCCCTTCTACACAAACACGTTGTTGTTTGGAATGGGGTGGGAAGAGTTTTGCCGTCATCACAACAGTCATAGGCTGAGGCAACCATGAAGTTTAGTGTTGATGCTGGAATGGAAACACCTCTGTTCAGCACTAATCTGTAGTACCAGCAAGTGATTCACTACAAACACTGTGACAAATCATGAGGACTGGTGAGTTTTGTATCCTCCCTGGCATTTGCCTCTTCCAAGTGAGCTGCCTCACAGCTGTCCCAGGGCCTGGGTGGTTGCAGAGGGTAGAAACAAGCAAAGTGGATGAAAAAGCTTTTTTTAAATTAATTAAAAACTGAAACTCTCTAAGTTAAAGAGGACATTTTGTTCACGTACCTTGAGAGAAGAGGGCACACGCTCCCCATTTCTGACAAATAGAAAAGAAGAAAAGCGAGAGCGGAGGCTTCAGAGAGTGGGCTTCACACCCACCACCCCGGACCTCCCTACAAAGAACAAGCAGCACAGCAACGAGGAGAAAGAGAAAAGCAGCGAGAGGCCACGGCTGTGTGGCGGCGGCTTGAAATTTACCTGGAAATCAGCCAATATCATTTCTCGGTCCATGTTGGACGCCATTGCAGCCAGCTGCGTCCCGGCTCTGCTCGGACCCGCGCACCTGGAGCCGCTGCCGCGGGGAGGACGGGGCAGGGTGGGAGCTCAGGAGCTCATGGAGGCGCCGCGCTGCGCTCGGGCTCCCGCGGCGCCCCCGGGCTGCCCCTCCCGGGGCCGAGGAGGGGAGGAGGCAGGAGAGCGGCGGGCCGGGCGCGGGGCCGGGAGCGGGCAGCGCTGCCTCAGCCGCTGGCCCGGGAAGGAGGAGGAGGAGGAGGAGAAGAAGGAGGAGGAGGAGGAGGAGGAGGAGGCAGCGCCGCTCCCCGCCTGCCTCCACAGCGCCTGTGTCGCACATTTTGCCTGTCATTGAGGTCGCAAAGAGGCGCTTTGCGGCCGCCACGTGACCGCCGCCTGTCAAGCGCTCCCGGAGCCGGGGGCGGGACCGCGCCGAGCCGGGACCGCGCCGAGCCGGGACCGCGGACCCCGCGCACGGGTGGCCTCGGAGCGGAGCGGGGAGTCCCGGCCCGCGCCCTGCCCGGCCGGGGGTGCCTGCAGCGGGGCCGCGGGAGCGGACACATCCTCACGTCCCGTCCCGGGAGTTGGCGGCTCCCCGGGCCCGGTGGCGGCGCGGGGTATCCCGGCTGGGCTCCGCCGCCGGCTGCGGCCTAACGGGTCAGCGGGGACCTGGCTGCAGCCATCCCCGGGCGGTGCGGGGAGACGCGGGCCGGTGCAGCTGCCGGGCGGAAAGCGGCCTTGCCTCTCTGTGCGGCAGCGGGGCAACCACCCATCCCTCCCTCCCTCCCTCCTTCCTCCCCCCCCGCCTCTCTCCGTCCCTCCGCGCCCCGGCACCGCCGTGGTTTCGGTGAATGCAGCGGCTCGGTCCCGGCGCGGTTCGCGTCCCCTCCGCTCCCCCGTGACACGGTGCCCGCCCAGTGACCCGCACCCCCGGGGGGGAGCGGCGACTTTTCGTCCGGGGTTCCGACTTGGCTCAAAAGAAGGAAATGCATTTTTCACAGGTTTTTCTGAGCCAACATACCGTGATCTGCACGGCGGCCCTCGCTCAGGCTTAGCACTCCAGCACTGTAAGATGCAATTCTATTATACACCGCAAATAAACCTGCTTTAAGTAATGCACATCTAACTAATGCTTTCTAAGTCTGCCTCCTGCAACCTGATGCCGTTCATGTACCCCCTCAGCCCTGACATTAAACATGCATTTGGACGCCAACTTGCTGATGAGTCCAACGTGTTTTGCTCTGCTTTTTGCAGGAGTGTCCTGTGAGTGTCGTAGCTGAGGTCACAGATGCATCAAGCAGCTTTCCTGTCAGCTACTAACGCTACATTATGATACCTTTGAATCAAGATATTTTGCCGAGTTTAGGAAGCAGCGTTCTTTATTGTTTCTCTCTTCCATCCGCGAGGGTTACCGGGGGCGTTTCGCGGACTCTGCGAGCTCCCTTCCGCCGCTGGCCCCGGGGCGAGCTGCGGGGGGAGCCCGGCGCCACCGGGGGCAAGCGCTGCGTGCGGAGAGGGGCGCAGGGAAAGCTCAGCTGTACCTTCAGGAGGGTCTGTGATCCCAAGGGAAACCCTGGGGATTGTTTAAAGCCTGTTGCGGACGCTGCTGGGGAGCGCGGGCTCCAGGGCTGGGTGTCTGGCGCTGCTCCGGGCGGGCTGAGGCCACACCGAAACGCCGCTTACGATGCACAGCCACAGCGTCAGAGGAGCTGGGGTTTACATTTTACCGTGTTCCTGCTCTCGTTTATGTTGGCAGGGCTTGCCAGAAAGTTTTTATTGCCCACTGACGTTAGCTTAACAATTCGAGCTCCCCACCACCGACTGGAGGGATGATAAATTGTTGCTCTCACACCTGCACCTTTTTTTTCCCCCCAGTTTGATGTTACAGACAGTTCTGTCCTAAGTACTAGGTATGGTGCAATGCCAGGGACAGCCTATGCTAAATTACAAACAAATCCACCCACACATTACTAGAGAGTAACTATAATAAAGGCTGAAAAGCGAGTTTTAGCAATTGGATTAAAGCCAATTAATTCCTGGCACAAACTGAAGCTATAGGTATGTAGTCAAGATTAGTTACACGGCGTTCATTACAGTCCTATTTTAAATAATGATATCTATATTAGATCAAAACAGGAAGGATTTGATCCAGAACATGAAGAAAAGGTGAAAAGCTGCACGTGCCCACCATCGCAGGAAGTTCATGTTCAAGTCACAGCTAAAGTTTCTGTTTGCCTTCTCACAACCTCTCTCAGCCATTCGAGGTGGGTTTTATCCTTCAACGAGTGTCAGACAAATTAGGGAGCTGATTATTTTACTCCTTATAATGCCCGGTGATAATATCTCCCTCCAGAAGGTTTTTTTGGGGTATTTTTTTCTGCTGATTCTGGAGCCGATTGGGACAAATCTCTCTGTTTTAGGTGGAGTATCTTTATCACTCATTAGAGGACAAGATCAGGATTAACGAGCTGCTTTCTGCAAAGACTTTTGACAGACCTGCATAGTAGAGGAAGTTTGACGGCATTTTCTGGCCAGGCAGCTTTACTTGCAGGAGGCCTGCAGCACTCCAGCTACACTTCACTTAATTATTTTTGCTCTGTGGCATGAGTAACAGAAGATGGGAGCTTTATTCTGAACTGTAAATCAACAAAAAATAGCGTGAGACTGTTGTAAGGTTTGCAGGTCTAATTCTACAGTAAGTTAGCAACAGGTAAAACCACCAAAGCCTGTGGATTTTAGGCGGTAATTAGTCACAAAATAAGTAATTTATAAGCTATCTGACTGAATAATCCAAGTTTTGCATATAAATTATCTCTTTATGCAGAAAAGCAACTATATTTGAATAAGCAGATGATACTTGCATACTTATATTTCTAGAGCTAACTTTGAGGGAAGTTATATTTTTGCTTTTAAAAAAATGGGGGAAAAAAGGAGGGAAAAAGCACTATTGCTTCTAGACAAGAATTACCACAATGAGGCCCTTAAAAATACAAGTATTTTTTCTCTCCTTCAGTGGGAGTGGGGGGTCAGTTGATAAATTCAACAAAGTTGTTTTCCCTGTTTCGTGTGTAGGCAGCTCACACTTGTCACCTTTGTATATTCGCAAACAAGCGTGGATGGGGGAATCAGTACAGGAAAATACAATTGCAAAGCAAAAAGCAACCGACGCGGAGAGGAAAGCCAGAGGCAAAAGTCTGGCTTCGTTCAGCTGCAGATTCACTGCTGTAGAACTGGCTCTGTTTGACGGCGGCGGCTCCGACTCAGGGCCCGGCCACCTCCGGCCCCTGCCCGGCTGCCAGCGACAGGTTCCCCCCGCAGGGCAGTGCTGGAGGAGCTGTAACTACCACAGGTTCCCTCCCTAACGCACCTCCCCGAGCTGCCTCACGCCTGTTTACATTCAAAATCACTTTCCCGTGGCGTCCACGCAGAAAACAGACGTGCAGATTGCCCCTGCGAGCGATGGGTTACGTGTGCTTGCTTATCAGGGAGCCATGACATTGCTGCTTACCTCTCGGAGGGTTCTCTTGGCAGAATTCAGTCCTCCGAGGGTCCCTGAAACCTAAAGCAATCCAGCCATTAAAGCACTTTAAGGCATTAAATATTGTTAGGCAGGGTGGTGGTGATATCTCCGTCCTGTACCATCCACACTTCTTCTCCCTGGAAAGGAAAAGCGAAGTCTTCGCCTCTTCTCGGTGCCCGGGCGCGGTGCCCCCTCAAAATGGCACTTTCAAATCAATCAAGGACACCAGAAACGCGGGAAGCGGGGAGTGCTGCCGTGGACGGTCGCCTTCCACCGTTAAGACAACTTGACATTGACCCTTCATCCTTGACCTTGTCCTCAGGATGACAGAGGAGCCCGCGTCGCTGCCGGGGTGGCCCCGAGCGCGGAGCCGCCGCCCGCGGGGTGCCGAGTGAGGGCGGAGGGGCCGGGACCGGGACCGGAGCCGGCTCCGCTGCCCCGCGGGCAGGTGGAGACCGCCGGGGACAAGCCCCGGGCAGCGCCGTGGCAGAGGCCGCCCTCCCGCCTGCCGAGCTTCCCCGGACCCGCTCCTCCCGCCGGGGTGCGGGGACTCCCGCTGCTACAACCTCCTTTTCCTTTCATTTTCCCCGCTAGGCCTCAGCAGCGCTGCTCCTAAAAGCAGCCGGGCTGTGCTGGCTGTGGCGGGGCAGTGCCGTGCCCGGGCTGCGCGGCGAGGGGACGGCACCGGGCGCCGCAGAGCTGCGGCGGCCGGAGCGCGGCGGGGCCGGGCGAGGGGCGGGCGAGAGCCGCTGCAGGCCTTCCTGCCCGAACTCCGCCGCGCCTCCTTAAATCTCTGCCGTTAAAATGTGGGCGGGTGTTTCAACTCAAAAAGCGCTCAAATTTTTTTTCTTTTCAAAAAAAGCTGATGAGGTTAAAAAAAAAAAAAAAAAAAAAAAAAAAAAAAGGGGGGGGAAAAAAGGAGAGAGAAACCGGCTTCGTGTCCTTAGGAAACAGAAGTAGCGATTGTTTGTGCTTAAAAAAGGGGGAGCGCAAAGCCGCGGGCGGAGGCGGCGGTCGCGGACCGGCAAGTGCAGCTTTATTTCGCGAAGTTGGAAGAGGAGGAGAGCGGGGCTGTCAGTGCGGCTGCGAGCTCGGCCGGGCCGGGGCAGCGGCGGCACCAGCGCGGCCCCTGCCCCCGCCAGGAGCTCCCCCTGCGCCCCGCGGCCCCGGCAGGAGGAGCGGCTGTCCCGGGAGCGCCCGGCGGAGCGCGGACAGCGGCGAGGGGACCCCGGCGGAGGGACTGCGGGGGACGGCG